>SSNR01000079.1:1043026-1206775 GCA_006937965.1 Callopanchax toddi
AAAAACCTTGACCCGCGGGGTGATTAAAAATTCCTTAACCCGCGGGGTGATTAAAAATTCTGACCCGCGGTTCGAAAAAAACCTTGACCCGCGGGTCATGGTTTTTTCAAAATTTCTAAACAAAGGTTTTTTTTGGACCAGCTGGTGTTTTTTAAAACCCTGAACCACAGGTTAATAAAAACCTTGACCCGCGGGGTGATTAAAAATTCTGACCCGCTGTTCGAAAAAAACCTTGACCCGCGGGTCATGGTTTTTTCAAAATTTCTAAACAAAGGTTTTTTTGGACCAGCTGGTGTTTTTTAAAACCCTGACCCACAGGTCGATAAAAACGTTGAACCGCGGGGTGATTAAAAATTCGGACCCGCGGTTCGAAAAAAACCTTGACCCGCGGGTCATGGTTTTTTCAAAAATTCTAAACGAAGGTTTTTTTTGACCAGCTGGTGTTTTTTAAAACCCTGACCCACAGGTCGATAAAAACCTTGACCCGCGAGGTGATTAAAAATTCTGAACCGCGGTTCGAAAAAAACCTTGACCCGCGGGTCATGGTTTTTTCAAAATTTCTAAACGAAGGTTTTTTTTGGCCCAGTTGGTGTTTTTTAAAACCCTGAACCACAGGTTAATAAAAACCTTGACCCGCGGGGTGATTAAAAATTCCTTAACCCGCGGGGTAATTAAAAATTCTGACCCGCGGTTCGAAAAAAACCTTGACCCGCGGGTCATGGTTTTTTCAAAATTTCCACACGAAGGTTCTTTTTGACCAGCTGGTGTTTTTTAAAACCCTGACCCACAGGTCGATAAAAACCTTGAACCGCGGGGTGATTAAAAATTCTGACCCGCGGTTCGAAAAAAACCTTGACCCGCGGGTCATGGTTTTTTCAAAATTTCTAAACAAAGGTTTTTTTTGGCCCAGTTGGTGTTTTTTAAAACCCTGACCCACAGGTTAATAAAAACCTTGACCCGCGGGGTGATTAAAAATTCTGACCCGCGGTTCGAAAAAACCTTGACCCGCGGGTCATGGTTTTTTCAAAATTTCTAAACAAAGGTTTTTTTGGACCAGCTGGTGTTTTTTAAAACCCTGACCCACAGGTCGATAAAAACCTTGACCCGCGAGGTGATTAAAAATTCTGACCCGCGGTTCGAAAAAAACCTTGACCCGCGGGTCATGGTTTTTTCAAAATTTCTAAACGAAGGTTTTTTTTGGCCCAGTTGGTGTTTTTTAAAACCCTGAACCACAGGTTAAAAAAAACCTTGACCCGCGGGGTGATTAAAAATTCCTTAACCCGCGGGGTAATTAAAAATTCTGACCCGCGGTTCGAAAAAAACCTTGACCCGCGGGTCATGGTTTTTTCAAAATTTCTAAACAAAGGTTTTTTTGGACGAGCTGGTGTTTTTTAAAACCCTGAACCACAGGTTAATAAAAACCTTGACCCGCGGGGTGATTAAAAATTCTGACCCGCTGTTCGAAAAAAACCTTGACCCGCGGGTCATGGTTTTTTCAAAATTTCTAAACGAAGGTTTTTTTTTGACCAGCTGGTGTTTTTTAAAACCCTGACCCACAGGTCGATAAAAACCTTGACCCGCGGGTCATGGTTTTTTCAAAATTTCTAATCGAAGGGTTTTTTTGGACCAGCTGGTGTTTTTTAAAACCCTGACCCACAGGTCGATAAAAACCTTGACCCGCGGGGTGATTAAAAATTCTGACCCGCTGTTCGAAAAAAACCTTGACCCGCGGGTCATGGTTTTTTCAAAATTTCTAAACGAAGGGTTTTTTTTGACCAGCTGGTGTTTTTTAAAACCCTGACCCACAGGTCGATAAAAACCTTGACCCGCGGGGTGATTAAAAATTCTGACCCGCGGTTCGAAAAAAACCTTGACCCGCGGGTCATGGTTTTTTCAAAATTTCTAAACGAAGGTTTTTTTTGGCCCAGTTGGTGTTTTTTAAAACCCTGAACCACAGGTTAATAAAAACCTTGACCCGCGGGGTGATTAAAAATTTTGACCCGCGGTTCGAAAAAAACCTTGACCCGCGGGTCATGGTTTTTTCAAAATTTCTAATCGAAGGTTTTTTTTGGACAAGCTTGTGTTTTTTAAAACCCTGAACCACAGGTTAATAAAAACCTTGACCCGCGGGGTGATTAAAAATTCTGACCCGCGGTTCGAAAAAAACCTTGACCCGCGGGTCATGGTTTTTTCAAAAATTCTAAACAAAGGTTTTTTTGGACCAGCTGGTGTTTTTTAAAACCCTGACCCACAGGTTGATAAAAACGTTGAACCGCGGGGTGATTAAAAATTCTGACCCGCAGTTCGAAAAAAACCTTGACCCGCGGGTCATGGTTTTTTCAAAATTTCTAAACGAAGGTTTTTATTGGCCCAGTTGGTGTTTTTTAAAACCCTGAACCACAGGTTAATAAAAACCTTGACCCGCGGGGTGATTAAAAATTCCTTAACCCGTGGGGTAATTAAAATTTCTGACCCGCGGTTCGAAAAAAACCTTGACCCGCGGGTCATGGTTTTTTCAAAATTTCTAAACAAAGGTTTTTTTGGACCAGCTGGTGTTTTTTAAAACCCTGAACCACAGGTTGATAAAAACCTTGACCCGCGGGGTGATTAAAAATTCTGACCCGCGGTTCGAAAAAAACCTTGACCCGCGGGTCATGGTTTTTTCAAAATTTCTAAACGAAGGGTTTTTTTGGACCAGCTGGTGTTTTTTAAAACCCTGACCCACAGGTCGATAAAAACCTTGACCCGCGGGGTGATTAAAAATTCTGACCCGCGGTTCGAAAAAAACCTTGACCCGCGGGTCATGGTTTTTTCAAAATTTCTAAACAAAGGTTTTTTTTGGACCAGCTGGTGTTTTTTAAAACCCTGAACCACAGGTTAATAAAAACCTTGACCCGCGGGGTGATTAAAAATTCTGACCCGCGGTTCGAAAAAAAACCTTGACCCGCGGGTCATGGTTTTTTCAAAATTTCTAAACGAAGGTTTTTTTTGGACCAGCTGGTGTTTTTTAAAACCCTGACCCACAGGTCGATAAAAACCTTGACCCGCGGGGTGATTAAAAATTCTGACCCGCGGTTCGAAAAAAACCTTGACCCACAGGTCGATAAAAACCTTGACCCGCAGGGTGATTAAAAATTCTGACCCGCGGTTCGAAAAAAACCTTGACCCGCGGGTCATGGTTTTTTCAAAATTTCTAAACGAAGGTTTTTTTTGGACCAGCTGGTGTTTTTTAAAACCCTGAACCACAGGTTAATAAAAACCTTGACTTGCGGGGTGATTAAAAATTCTGACCCGCGGTTCGAAAAAAAACCTTGACCCGCGGGTCATGGTTTTTTCAAAATTTCTAAACAAAGGTTTTTTTTTTAACAAGCTGGTGTTTTTTAAAACCCTGACCCACAGGTCGATAAAAACGTTGACCCGCGGGGTGATTAAAAATTGTGACCCGCGGTTCGAAAAAAACCTTGACCCGCGGGTCATGGTTTTTTCAAAATTTCTAAACAAAGGTTTTTGTTTTACCAGCTGGTGTTTTTTAAAACCCTGACCCACAGGTCGATAAAAACCTTGACCCGCGAGGTGATTAAAAATTCTGACCCGCGGTTCGAAAAAAACCTTGACCCGTGGGTCATGGTTTTTTCAAAATTTATAAACGAAGGTTTTTTTTGGCCCAGCTGGTGTTTTTTAAAACCCTGAACCACAGGTTAATAAAAACCTTGACCCGCGGGGTGATTAAAAATTCCTTAACCCGCGGGGTAATTAAAAATTCTGACCCGCGGTTCGAAAAAAACCTTGACCCGCGGGTCATGGTTTTTTCAAAATTTCTAAACAAAGGTGTTTTTTGGACCAGCTGGTGTTTTTTAAAACCCTGAACCACAGGTTAATAAAAACCTTGACCCGCGGGGTGATTAAAAATTCTGACCCGCTGTTCGAAAAAAACCTTGACCCGCGGGTCATGGTTTTTTCAAAATTTCTAAACGAAGCTTTTTTTTTGACCAGCTGGTGTTTTTTAAAACCCTGACCCACAGGTCGATAAAAACCTTGACCCGCGGGGTGATTAAAAATTCTGACCCACGGTTGGAAAAAAACCTTGACCCGCGGGTCATGGTTTTTTCAAAATTTTTAATCTCAGGTTTTTTTTAATATGCTGGTGTTTTTTAAAACCCTGACCCACGGGTTGATTAAAAATTCTGACCCGCGGGTCGATAAAAACCTTGACCCGCGGGTCAGGGTTTTTTTCCAAATTTTTCATCTCAGGTTTTTTTTAATCAGCTGGTGTTTTTTAAAACCCTGACCCACAGGTTGATAAAAACCTTGATCCGCGTGGTGATTAAAAATTCTGAGGCGCGGGTCGAAAAAAAACCTTGACCCGCGGGTCAGGGTTTTTTTCAAAATTTTTAATCTCAGGTTTTTTTTAATATGCTGGTGTTTTTTAAAACCCTGACCCACAGGTTGATAAAAACCTTGACCCGCGGGGTGATTAAAAATTCTGACCCGCGGTTCGAAAAAAAACCTTGACCCGCGGGTCAGGGTTTTTTTCAAAATTTTTAATCTCAGGTTTTTTTTGGACCAGCTGGTGTTTTTTAAAACCCTGACCCACAATTCGATAAAAACCTTGACCCGCGGGGTGATTAAAAATTCTGACCCGTGGTTCGATAAAAACCTTGACCCGCGGGTCATGGTTTTTTCAAAATTTCTAAACGAAGGTTTTTTTTGGACAAGCTTGTGTTTTTTAAAACCCTGACCCACAGGTCGATAAAAACCTTGACCCGCGGGGTGATTAAAAATTCTGACCCGCGGTTCGAAAAAAACCTTGACCCGCGGGTCATGGTTTTTTCAAAATTTCTAAACGAAGGGTTTTTTTGGCCCAGCTGGTGTTTTTTAAAACCCTGAACCACAGGTCGATAAAAACCTTGACCCGCGGGGTGATTAAAAATTCTGACCCGCGGTTCGAAAAAAACCTTGACCCGCGGGTCATGGTTTTTTCAAAATTTCTAAACAAAGGTTTTTTTTGGACCAGCTGGTGTTTTTTAAAACCCTGACCCACAGGTTGATAAAAACCTTGACCCGCGGGGTGATTAAAAATTCTGACCCGCGGTTCGAAAAAAACCTTGACCCGCGGGTCATGGTTTTTTCAAAATTTCTAATCGAAGGTTTTTTTGGACCAGGTAGATTTTTAAACCAGTAGTGAATTGGGTTGACTCCAAAAGTTAGGATGTCCCGATCAGGTTTTTTTGCCCTCAAGTTCAATTCATTTGATTTTGAGTATCTGCCATACAGAGTCCCGATCCGATACTTCTACAATATTGTTGCCATCAACTTTATAATACCTCCAGACCGCAGACATACTAGCGCTTTCTGTTTCAAGCTGCTTCCGTGTTCTACTTTGCCGGCGCTTAACCAAAGATGTCATACCGCATGTGTTGTTGTTTCTGTGTGGAGTCAAGAGGTCTAACTCTGTGCGACCGTATAACTATAGTCAGGGGTGCACATAATTTTTTCTTCAAGGTTCTCGAGGGAGTTCTTGAGGTACCCCCTCCCCCTGGACGGAGGATCAGGGTTTCCGGACCGCAGGGCTGGTTGCTGTTGTTTGAGGGCCTTTGACAGTTCTTTGTCTAGAATCTGCATCTTCTCCAGTGTCAGCGTTCCTTCACCACTTCCTGCAGAAGGATGTAAAATTCGTCAGTTCGCGGGATGCGCAATCGTTTCCGCCAGGGCACCGGTCTGCAGAGGCGCATTCGGGCAGAGGGGTCTAGTACGCACACATGATATCTGGTGCTCTTGGGGACTGGTGGATCAGTTATGTGTAATCATGACTATAGATGTGCTAAAAAATAACGAGAATACTTATATATCTGAGTCCGGATCGGAATGTAATGTCCATTTTCAATCAAGTCTGAAACCATGTGATCGAGCGCAGTTTTCGATCACGTGATTGGATCAGGACATCCCTATTCAAACGTTTACGGGTTCTAAATGTACATCTAATGAAGATATTCTGAAAGTTTCAATAAAAATGTGTTTATTAGCTAACTGTCAGACATGGTTGACTCCAACTGTTTGTGTCACAGTTTGCTAAGTTTAGTGGCAGCCATCTTGAATTGGGCTGATTTCAAAGGCGAGCCATGTCCGGATGTATGTAAAATCCAACCAACAAAACAATGCCATCTTCTGGACAAAATCTAAAAACACAACTTGATTATGACATCAAATGGAAAATTAAGGCAATTCTGAACCAACAAAGCGAAAGCTCTATCTCTAATCATGTATAAAACAGACATCCACATGGACAAGTGTCCTGGTATTAAATTTACCAGTCTCAGAGTTGCTTTAACACCTGTGATTTTTCTACGTAGCCCCATGTCCAGCAGCTCTAATGACCCCTCATCATCAGACGGGACCTCGTCACGGCAAAGCTCCTGCTCCCTAAGTGAGCCACACGAGACGGGGAGAGGTGATGGTCTTTGAGCCCCTCTCCTTTATCACAAAGTGATTTCAAACAGCTTGCAGCGTCTGCTTGACAATCCAGACACAGTTCATCTCCCACAGCAGCAGGGGTTTTAGGTTTCATTTCAATTTTCTCTACCCCCTTTTTTTTCTTCCTTCTGATGTGCAAAGAATTCTGCCAGGCTCAGCGGGAGTGAGAACCGCTGTTCGGGTATTCTGTGGGAAGAAGAAAGAAAGGAAAGGCCATCGCTCTTGGCGGATGGCAAAGACTTTTGGAACTGCTGTAACTCAGCCCTCATTAGCTACTCAACTTCCAGACCTCGCTGGCTCCGCGGCCAACGGACATCCATCACGCTTCCAGCCTGAGTGCAGGTGACAAATGTTAAGTGCTGTTCAGGCTAAATTCAATTCTATTGTAGGTATGTCAGGGATCTGGGTAAAACAAAATTTGTTTCTTTGCAATCAGTTTAGAGTGCTTCAAATGCTGATTAACCTTTCGGTGCTGCGGTAAAGTCAACGCATTTACAAGTATTTAACCACTAAAAGGCTTCTTGATTCTCTAAGAAGTCTCTAGGTGGGTCTAACCGTGGGTTCAACAGGCGCATAAACACCTTTAATGCTGAACTTATCGTCTTGATTGCATCCAATCCCTTTGGAAAACACAGCTCTGATTAAAGCCGCGCCCCTAAGTGAAGAGGTAAATGAAGGATGGCGGTCCGCTCGGGTATAAGCAGCAATCCTACCCAGATGCTCTCGTACTCGATGAGGTGTTAGCGCGAATGGGAGAAAAAAAAATATTCTCATCTCGCTAAATCTTCACCTTTCGCTCGCGCTTAACGCACGGCTGTGCGGCTCGTCGGCAGAACGGCGTCTGCTGAGGATTCTTTCTAAATTTGTCGTTGCAGATGTGAGAACTCATCGGATGTCGTGTAAATAGAAATGCGCTGGAGTTTTAGAGGGGGAGTCACTGAAGTGAGAAGAATATTAAGAAGCCCTTAAAAAATATGGAATTTGGAAATATGAGAAATGTTTTAATACAGGAATAAAGGATGTTTTGGTGAAAAGGACTGGACTAACAAGAGTTCTTTGAGTTTAGTCACAAGAGGGGAAGGAACAAAAGGCTTGAAGAGTCATAAAGCCATTTTTTTGTTTGTTTTGTTAGTTTTTGTCTCATAAATATATTCATCCACACTACAATTGATGACATGTTGAAAAAGAAAAACTTAAAGTGATTTTGATTTAGGGTTAAGGTTAGGACTGTGGGTTAGCACATGTATTTTCATATTTTTCTCTTTAAAAGTAAAATTTCCTATCTAACTAACCATATAAGTGCTGATCTTCCCTGATAAATACAATTCTGTAGTTTTAAAGTTAGCGCATATTATTCTGGTCAGCTTCCTTTAAAGGTTTTTTGGGTCTTTTGAAGTGGTGTTCTATCCACAGTAAGCACCATATCCAGCAGTGACATCATTCAAAGTGGGTGGAGTTTCTAGAAACAGGAAGTAGTCCTCTAACAGGGGCAATTCTCATGGCTGGTGAGATCAGGAGACACTGCTGCAGATCGGTGACAAAAAAAACACTAATTCGCTGCTCTGCAACAGGATGTGAAGCTCGTCAGATCGCAGGGACCGCGAAAGCGCCGGTCCACTTCTGGTACGCGTGCATGATATCTGTGTGCATGCGTACTGGTGCACCAGTTACGTGCACCCCTGCATATAGTGTTCTATCTGTCATCTACCATCAAACATAGCTCAAAATTAGGGTGTTGTGACCTTTAATGATCATGTTGCCTCTGTTGCTCATTCATGCCGCATTGCATTGTTTAACATACGAAAGATCAGAGTGTACCTAACACAATGTGGCACCCAGCTCCTGGTGCAGTCTATGGTCATCTCTCAAAGAGGTCTTCCACGTGAACATTTTTACTTCCAGAACCATCCTTTTAATCAGAATCAAACGTTGCTTTTGTTAAAACTGATTCATCTAAAAGAACTTTATCACAACTGAATAAAAATCTGTAATCAGTATCGGCCCCTCAAAATCAGGATTGGTGCATTTCTACTTCAAACTGCAGCTAAAATCAATTATAGATAGGGGTGCACATAACTGGACCGCAAGTACGCATGCACACCAGATATCATGCATGCGTACCAGAACCTACAGCCCAAACACGTTTTGGCACACCGGCACTTTTGCGGTCCTTATGTAGCAGCCCGCGATTTGACAAGCTTCACATCCTGTTGTAACGCAGTGAGTGAGTGCTCACCTGGCCTCTGAAGCTAGTAGACACACACTCAACAGCACGTCCGACACATGTGCACACCACCGGCGGCAGTTTATCATCACACACACACCGAACTCACGGAGATGTGGTGTGCGCCAACTTCTTCCTTGAGTAACTAGAAGGAAAAATTGTGTGCAGCCCTGATTATAGCACACAAAACATCTGTTTTTATGTTATAATTTAATTAAAAGTTTGTGTGTGTGCATTTTCACCACTACAAGATGCTGGAATTTTTATTATTTTGTTTTAAATCACCTTAAAAGTGCTCTGCCATATTTGATACAAGCCCAAGAAAAGCACAGATTTTATAGAAAACTAACAGATATCCAGCTGGGGGGTGAGGGGGGCGGGGGTCTCATAAGCTGCCCCGCGCCTTGGGGGGGTTGATGGCCGACCCTCGCTTTGGAAAACAGCCGAGCTTTAAAGCTGAACGAACAGCAGGCGACGAGACGAGCAGGAGCGACCTCATGAAAGCTTCCTGACCCAGATCCCAGTGAATTCGCCGCGTCATACTTAGAGATGATTAAAGTGACCTCTCCCTGCAGCGTGGCTTCATAATGATTCTGTCTGGGGATGATCAGACAGTCTGTTACTAAAACAGTCGAGGACCCAGTGTTTTCATTAAAGCTTTGCTCTTTTTATTATAAGCTAACTAGACTTTCTAATATATTTGAAATCAAAAGGCTGTGTGTAATAATGTGTTTTAAGATGATAAAGGTAAAAGTTGATTGTTTTGACAGATCACACCACCAGAATAGTCTTCTCCTTCTTTTGTACTTCTGTTCATTTATTTACACACTTCATCTTTAGAAATACTCATTTAGATGATTAATGTGGACTTCAAACCAACCTGAAGGGCTATTTTCGCTTGATTCTGAATCAATTTGTCACTTTCCAGGGATGCAGTTTGTTAAAAGCTCCACCAGGGGGCAGTGCTCCATAGCTGTTCGCCTCAGCTACAAGTAAACAGATTTACTTTGTTAATTACTAGTTGTATCAACTCCTAATGATATCTGTTAGCTTGAGATTCACTGCTGCCTGGAAAAAAGCTGGAAAACAAATGTTTTTCAGGAAGTTAATTAAGATTAATTCACTTAATAGTAGCAGACCAGTCAGCATTAAGTGCAACTACTTGCAATCGGTGTCTTTTACATCCCTTACTGTGTATTTTGTCCATTTTTAATCAATTCTTCTGGTTTTCAGTGGTTGTTATAGGCGTATAATTTTTTTTTTTTTTTCATTTTTAAGGACACCTTTTTCCATGGCAAATAGAATTTTTTTATTTTATATTTACATACAATCATAATTTGTGAAAATTGCACATTTATGTGGGTGGTGGTGGGGGTACGTTTTCTCCTAGTTTCTTTAAATAATTTTTTAATTTCAACTTTAGCCTTTTTTCCATCTTTTTTATCCCATTACCTGCCAAGTTGATAGAATATATTGTATTCCCTATTTCTTATTGAAGAATGCACAAAACTTAACTGGGGGAAAAAATTACTAAACTAAAAAAAATATTTAAAATATGGGGATGTTTGAATAAAAAGTTAAACATTATATTGCAACTCTTATAGATTCAAAAATGTAAAAATATAAATAGTTTTTTTTTTCTTAATGTGGGATTCATTTAACCCCTCGTTTTTAATTATCCAATATGTTGTTCTTTGGTTTGCTGCTGCAGCTATGCTAATGTTTTCCCTTTTCTAGTAAAAAGTACATCAACAGAAAATCACAGTACAATTTTGTACACGTAGGACCATTATGTAATATGTAGCGTTGACTCTTGCTTTAAAAAAAATTGCATTCTTTTAGCATGTTTGTATGAAGTAATAGAAAAAATGTGCAAACAGTCTTGGGTCATTTCGGCCATTTTGAAGTGTGTTTTTCCAGTGAAAGTACCACATTGTAGTTCATAAGGATCATATATGTAATAATGAAAATGGATCGATATGACATTAGTATTATAAAAACTACTAATACATCACAAATCTTTGAATTCCATGAATTCCATGTAGATGACTGTGATCAGCGGTGCCTGGCTCGACAGCGCAAATGCGCACCACATATCATGCGAGCGGGAGAGATCCTTCTGCCCAAACGCACCTTTGCAGACCGGTGCTTTTGTGGTTCAGATCGTGCAGCCCCTTATCAGACAATGATGAACTTCACATCCTGTTGTGGTGCTCTGTCAAGGAGCAGTCATATGGCCGAGGAAGTTGGTTGTTGCACACCGCCAACACACGCAACAAACTCACAGAGTACCAGACATCAGTGCCAAGTTAACCTCGATGAAGAAATGATGTGCACCCCCCTGACTGTAATGTAAAAATCACAGTGATGTAAGATTTTAGACTTGGAACATAATGTCTTCTCTGGATAGAGACAAAGTAAAATCACGTTTAGACTTCACAAGCCAGTGTTTTATTTTCAATTGTCGTGGTTTCTGAGTTTGAAGTTGCAGGAACGCTGCTCTGTGCATCGCCAAAAAACGAAATGGGGAGCTGCTCGCCCTGCGTGCGAATCCGCTGTTAGTGAACGCTGGATGTTCGGTGGGTGGCCATTTCTACAACACCAAAAAGGAGGACATTTTTCGGCGATGCCCAAAGAAAAAAAATTAAAACATAAATCAAACCCATTACATAGTATGATTGTTGTACTCTCCAAAAATATAAGTTTTTTTTTAAAAATGTTGTTTTTCCCAGGCTGCTTCTGATTGGTTGGTCTGCCTGCATCAACCTCGTCAACATGGCTAATCTGATTAGGTTTGGGCTTTAACCAGTTACATTTCTGAGACTTATTTGCCACTTCATCCAATAATCTGTTACAAAAACATCTTATGGATGCATAATTGCATTTAGACTTTGTTATTTTTGTATCACTTTAATAACATTTACAAATCAACACTAAAAAGATGAATGAAAAGGAGCACTGACTTTAAAAAAATATTTTCTGTCCATTTTTATAAAACAAAATGATATTCCTTACCCCTCAGTTTGATACAGTTTTAAATATATTAATGATTTTGATTCTTTTATTTCTTTGCCAAGGTTGTTATATTCTTTTACCCAATTTACAGAAATATTCAATTATTTTTTGTTCTAAATTGAGGCCTTTTACAAACTTCACTTCCTTTCAAATTATAACTACTAACTTTTTCTTGAAACATTTTCTGAATATTAGTTGGTACTAGCTTTAGACATTGTAATATTTTCAAGTCAACTAAATCATGTCAGTATTTTATATTTGATAAATAACAGGTTAGAGGGATCTATTACTGATCTATTACAAAGTTTTACTTGTTGATCACCAGATTTGCTTACTTTAAGCGCATTAAAATTTTCATTAGAGACAATAGGTGTGATTATTAGTGGGGATTTATCTCCTCATTCTGTGCTTCTCCACCCTGGACCCCCTGGAGTTAAACTGGTGAGCATCTTAATTAGTGCCGTGGCGTGGACTCGCGTTTCTGGGACGCGCTGTGGCGGTCCCCGTCACCGTGTGAGTGATCTTACAGACTACAATGATTTTTAATCAAAATAACGGCGCGACATGGCACAGCTCTGAGGTCTCTGTTTTTTTCTCCGCTCCGCGGTTTCTGGTCGACCTGTTTCATGGTTCAGGTTTCAGCTGCAGCGCGAGTTCTCTATCCGGTCCAGGAGGAGGCGTGTCTGGGGCACAGCTGAGTGCGGAGAGCACCCCGAGTTACCTCACGCACGCTGAGCAGAGCTCTCCGGGTTTTTTGTTTTCACAATTTGTTTCTCTGGACCAGAGACTCTGGACCATGTGAAGAAAATAATTCAGCCAAAAGCCGGCGTCCGTCTCAAGGGCTCGCCGAACGGCGGACACGCCCCCTGAAAACCGGACAGTCCGTCCTAAAGCCGGACGATGGCCACCCCCATTCCACGTCAAATGAATAGTTTTTCGGCACACCTGACAAAAAGCCTCTCGGTCATTGCCCGTGACTGCCTTTAGCCAGCCTTTAGATAATGGGTAGTCGAGCCAAAGTTTGGAAAACTTACATTTTCCCGATTGTTTGCGGTGCTACTTGCTAGCTTCTACCTGAGTTATCCTGACACCAGCATGCACAATAAAGCTGTTGTGCGCATGTGCAAGGCTATCAACAGCTTTCAGGGTTCGGCTGTCCTGTCAGCACGATAAAAAGACGTTTTTAGTTAAACAAATGGGGAAGGTTAAAATATTTTAATTTTGTGACAGAAATTTACTACCAAGTCGGAATTTTTTTTTACTACCAAATGCAGTAATTTACTACCTTTTAAGGGCCTTAATTTGAGCGCATTTCATTTACTACCTTTTACCACCTCGCAGAAACCCTGATCCTGCTGTCTGTGTCGTCAAAGCGCCGCACTTCCGCACTGCTTGGATCCTCCATTAATGCGTGCTTGCAAATTTTTCTGTAGAACATCCCGGAAGTGAGAGGAGGACAGAAACATCCGTCTGTTATCGCTTCAATTTTAGGAAAAGATACCAGAGTTCCAAAAAGAAAAAGACCTTTTCAGCTAGGAAAAAACAAAAAACATTTGGACGTAGAAAGAGAAAAAACCAGGGTGAACATTAGCATAGCGTTTCAACAACTGGTGTTTTGCTCTCTTTTGTTACTGTGGCAATGATTGGTCCCATGTCCGGGGGAGGCCCGGCATAAGGATTATAGTCGATGGGAGGGGTCAGAGCTCTGAGACGTGTTTGTGTAAAATAGCTAGCTATACCTAGCTTGTTTGCGAATTACACAATGCAGCTTTAAGACAGGAACAGTACTTTTAGCAATTGCCATGTTCAAAAATTGTACTCATTCACTATTTCATGAGTTCATCTAGTTATGACTCATGAAATAGTAAACTAAAGAGTGAAAACAGCGACTATTTTACCAAACACAGGCTGTTCAGGAAGTGATCCTCAAAAAAGAAGCTATTAGTTATTTATGACTAAGTCTTTATAAGTGGATGCATATTTAATGATATCTTATGAGATCTTTGATCAGCCTCAGTTTGGAGAAAATGCAATTAGCCCTAACAGATGAGCTAACGGCTAGTTTAAGGGGGCCCAATTACAAAGTGTTTGCTTTCCTCAATATAATTGTCTCACATTTGTAAAGCACTTTTCCAAGTCATGAACTACAACATGCTTTACGTTAGCCTAGTCATTCACAAGCTGATGACAGTAAGCTACATTGTTGCCAGTGTCTTAGAATAACTTTTATCTAAAAAGCAGTTCATACAAATATTATTTTGTATTTACCACCTTAAAAGTTATTTACTTAAAATAATTTGGATATTTGCATTTGTAATTTGCTGTAGGGCTAGACAAACAATTGTACCACAATAACTATGAATTTTATGATAACGTAGAGGTCATAAAATAGCATTTGCATGAAAGGCTGAGTTTTTTTTAGACTGGAATTGTTTTAATACCTCTTGTAAATAGCCTTTAGCTTGTCTTTTTGATCAGGATTATTCTGTTTCAATCAAGAAGAGGTAAAATATTAATTGTTCATAACCGTTCCCTAGAACCCCACTTCAAAGGGCCTGTAACATATCTATTAAAAGCTATTTCTCCAAACTGAAGCTGTTCATGAAGATATTCGTTATTTTTTTTACTTTAAAATGAAAATCCTCTCTAAATGGTTCAAACCTGTTAAATTGTTTGTGTTTCTGCTGTACTTATGTAGTTTATGCTATTCTTTTTACACACATTTCAGCACAAAAATTTCTAACTGCATAGTAATTTACATAGAATTCTATAGGGATTTTCAATACTGTATAAATTAGCTAAAGTAGCACTGGAATTTCTTTGAAATTTGCTGAAATTGCCCTGATGTTATTTTTTTTGACAACGTAAACAGTATTTGCATAATCTGTTATGAATTTTAAAACACTTTGAAACTGGTCTGATTGTAGCTGGGTCATTAGCATGTCCATATTATCAGAAGAAAACTTTATTTCTCCAAACTAAGTTTACTCAAAAAACTACTTACAACAAGTAAGATATCACTTGTTCGAAACCTGGCCAAATTTTTGGCTTTAAATTAAAATAAATACATTTTAGTTAAAAACAACAAATGTCCTTTTAACTAAAATACTTTTTTGGCTTATAGATGGGCATTTTCTTCTTTTTGTGTAATTAAATTTTTATTTACCTTTTTTAATGTTATACTGTTTAAACCCTTACTTTTTATCATTTAAAATGTAAAAATTTCAAGTTTTGTCTGTTTAGTCATCAAATATGGTCGTTGAAGAGTAAAAAACTATTTCTCCAAACTGAGGCTGTTCATGAAGATATTCGTTATTTTTTTTACTTTAAAATGAAAATCCTCTCAAAATGGTTCAAACCTGTTAAATTGTTTGTGTTTCTGCTGTACTTATGTAGTTTATGCTATTCTTTTTACACACATTTACAGCACAAAATGTCTAACTGCATAGTAATTTACATAGAATTCTATAGTGATTTTCAATATAAATTAGCTACAGTAGCACTGGAATTTCTTTAAAATTTGCTGAAATAGCCATGATGTGAATTTTTTGGGAATGTAAACAATATTTACGCTTTACTTACTATTTGCATAATCTGTTGTGAATTTTAAAACACTTTGAAACTGGTCTGATTGTAGCTGGGTCATTAGCATGTCCATATTATCAGAAGAAAACTTTATTTCTCCAAACTAAGTTTACTCAAAAAACTACTTACAAGTAAGATAAAACTTGTTCAAAACCTGGCCAAATTTTTGGCTTTAAATTAAAATAAGTAAAATTTAGTGTATTATTTTTTTCCTTTTAACTCTTTACAGGGTACTCCCCAAAATACTTTGGTGGCTTATAGATGGGCATTTTCTTCTTTTTTTTTAATTAAATTTTTATTTACCTTTTTAAATTTTATACTGTTTAAACCCTTACTTTTTATCATTCAAAATGTAAAAGTTTCAAGCTTTGTCTGTTTAGTCATCAAATATGGTCGTTGAAGAGTAAAAAGCTATTTCTCCAAACTGAGGCTGTTCAGGAAGGATGAAATTGTATTTATTTCAAACTTTTGCTCAAAAACACGCTTTAAAATGCCTTAAAAGTGTTATATAATCACAGTGGGATTAATAATAGTTTAAAATGAACTAATTTTAAATCATTTGTTGGTGCAGTTCGACTGTCTGAACCGTTTTTTGCCTGCTGTGATGGATGATTTTCACAGGGGGGGACGTGTGAAGTGGTGCTTTAGAAACTGGGTCAGCGGTGATAAGACGCTGGGGACCATGGCGTTGACCAGCAGCGGTATAATTGATCGGACTGGGTGTGAATGGCCGCTCTTCAGCAGCCAATGGCAGCGCACCGGATGCGAGATATCCGCTGCAACAACAAGCGCTCTGTTCCCCCCTTCAGCTTTGACGCCATGTACGGCCCAAATCCCGACCTCCTCTCCGGAAAGAGAGAGAAAAAAACAACTCATGAGAAGAAGAAAAAAAAGAAAAGTCTTCTCAACCCTCTCGGAGTCCGTCGGTCAAACACACCGAATGAAAACGACTTCACAGCCGAAGTTCTGCTCCGAAATTTCTTCTTCTCTCACCAAAATTCGAGTCGTTTACTTTGCGCCGGTGGGAGATTTTTCGTGTGCTTTTAACGCCTCGTGCTCTGACGCAAAAACATTCGGGTTTTAGCGCAATTTCTGGGTTTAAAAAAAATGAAATCCGGTTGGAAAGTTTCTCAATGGAGTTTACGGACGGATTACGGTCGGAGTAAAGGATAAACTCGGAAACTTGGATTTATTTTTGTCAGGAAAAAAAAAAAAAACGGAAGCGAAAGTGCCGAAAGCAACGGTGAGTTTGAGATTTTATCACATGCACCTTGTGTTCTGTTTACCTTAGCGAAAATACTGATTAATTGGACTTAGAAATGCATTAATGCGGGTTTATTTCTCAACTTTTTTCAATTTTGCACCAACTTCACGACTTTCTGGGGTTTTGTGCAAACATAATGTGCAGTTTTACATACTTATTTCAAATAAACTTGTTAGTTTTTGCACTATAAATCACTGCACATTGCAATGTATCTGTTTCCAAGCGAATTAGCTTATATTCTTCAACATTGATGCTGTTTGCTCACCTCCCACCTACTGTGGCCAACATGGCCTGCTCTCAAGCCCCCCATGAGGGGTGTAACCCCTCTGACAGTCGGCATACCTCCTTAAAAACCCCAACAGAAGCTAATGAATCCACAAAAACAGTCACTGAAGTTCAGGGAGGTAGTTCCAACTCTAATTTAGAGGCATTGCTCTTAATACAGACCACAAACTGCTGTCTTCATCTTCTTTTGATGCCACATCAATGTAAAATGTTATTAAAGAAGACATTTATGACCTTTAGTTAAGGGGGAAATGAAACAGAGTGCTAACTTAACCTAAATGTTGACTATAAAGTCAAATTTTTTGACAAAATTAATGTTTTTAGTAACCTAAACCATCTTCAATGGCGTATAATTCTAAGAAAAACAAAATTTATGTCAATAAGTTATTAAAAGACTGATCTAATTTGCACATTTAGAATGGTGTCCATCTAAATTGAAACGTTTACACTTCAGTAGGCCTTCAACTATATTTGCCAGGTTGGTCATGTTAAAGAGGGCCGAAGCTGACTACTTATTTAACTACAAGTTTCTCACTTGAAATCCTTTGAATTTTAGTGTGGCTTTGTGAAGGTTTTTTGAAAGTTTCTGAAACTGAAACTGGTTACGATCAAATAGGGATTCGAGTCAGTTTCTTAACTATATGAGTTTTTAATATAATTCATCTCCAATTAACTTTTGGTGTCAATAAAATTAAAATAAGGCCATAAAGTCCAAGAAAACCTGGATTATTTCCACAATTCTTTTAAAAATCTAAAGAAAAAAAATAAATTTTGACCATCAAAATCTAAACATTTATACTTTATCAAAACTACTATGTTGGTAGTGTTGGCAGAACGAAATTCAGCGATTTATTTCAGAGTTCTCACAAGTGCTTAAAATTATTTACAATTTTTTGAAGTTCTTGAAACTATAACTAAAATTGGTTACTAATGAAATTGGATTCAAGTTAGTTTCTTTACAAAATTTGTTTTTTGTAACATAAATCACCTCAAATTAGTCTTTAGTGTCAATAAAATTAAACCCATAAAAATAAAAGAAAAGCATGCTTTTTTTAACATCAATTCTTCTATAAAGACTTCATCTGCCAGGTTGGTTGATGGTGGCTCATGTGTTGGCAAAAACACATTTTAATGATTTAAATAAACGAGGGTCAAAATTGACTTAATTTGTGTTGGAACCATTGAAAATTCATACATTTCATTGTGGCTTTTTCCGGGTTTTGAAAGAGCTCAAAACTACCGGAAATCAGTTATACCACAATGACGAAACCAATTTAAAAGCATTCAAGTCCGTTTCTTTAAAAGCTGCTTCATACAACATGAACAATCTCTAATTGAACCATCGGTGTCAATAAAATGAAAATATAACTAAAGATTCACAGTTTTAAAAAAAATAAGTTGTAAAAATATAGAAAACTTTTACATTTACAAAATTTAAACCTTGAATTTCCCAGGTTAGTAATATTGGCTAATTCAATCATTTAAATAAAACGGGCCTAAATTTTATCCTTAAAAATCCATATGGTTTTTTTTTTTCACGAGTCCTTGAAAACCTTGATAGTGCTTGAATATCAGTGTGGCAAAAGAAGTTTGTTATAGCATCAATAACACAACGAATCAAATAGGATTTGAGTCAGTTTCTCCACTAAACTAGTTTATAATTAAATTCATTATCTCTAATTGGCCTTTGGTGGCAATAAAAAACACTATGAAAATGTAAGAAAACCAGGATTTTGTTAATGCTTAACCCTGGCACTGTCCTAATTTTTGGGTCTATAGAGTTTTCTATTCATTTCAGGACAATTTGACCCCCTAAGACAGTGCGAGGGTTAAGAAGTTTGAAAAAAATGTTTAAAAATCCTTGTTAAAGCCACCTAAATATAAAGGTTCATACTTAAGTAGGCCTTTTGGTTGGTAGTGTGGTACATGTTAGCTAACCCAAATGCTAATACTTCAATAAAAAAGGGGCCAAAATTGACTTTTAATTCTGTAAAGGGTGCTTGGAATTAAGAAAACGCTTACGTTTTAATGCAGCATTTTCCAATGTTCTGGCAGCTCTTTAAACTAATAGAAACTGGTTTTAGTACCAATAATAAAACCGCCCATTCAGTTTCGTTAATGAGATTTGCTTCGTACAACATGAATCATCTCTATTTGGCCCTTTGGTGTCAATTCCACTAATATTTAACATCATAAGAAAAAATGCTTAAAAATAAACAAAAATGACTAGATGTATAAATTGACCATTTTAGCCATCTAAATCTAAAGGTTCATGCTGTAATAGGCCTTGAGTTAAATCATCCATGTTAAACAAAAATTCAATTATTTATCTATAAAGAGGGTCAACATTGATTCTTAATTTATGTATGGGTGCCTAAATTTATTGATGCTGATTGATATTGGTGATAGCACCATAATAATTCATTTTCATAGGACAAAGAAGAGAAACAATCAGTTTGAGCAGATATGAACTGTTCATATGTGTGTACGTCGTTTTGAACGCTGTATGTAGTTTTATAACTAAAAACTGACATTTAAATGTTGTCCACTGTGTAGCTGGTTTTTTTGCTCCATCTTTTATATTTCTTAAATGTTCTTTCTTTAAAGCTCAACAATGCCATGTGGAGAACCAGATCAACAGCACAGACGGTGTTTAAGAAGGGAACAGTTGACCCTATTTATACATAAATGACCCATTCTAATTAGATGTGCACTAATTATTAGGTTAGCGGACCGAATGGGTCGATTTGTGACTTTTTTATTTGCCTGTGCATACCTAGCACAAAGTAGATGTAGCTGCTATAACTCAGCTGTTTGTGTTACCTGTAGGAAATGAAGAAACACAAAGGAGTCGTTTTTTCTACACTGGGATGACTTCACTGCTCAGGCTTTTGTTTTCCTTTATGATGCCAGTTCAACTTGAGCTGCGGTCATATGTTTTAATGTTTGATCGATGCTTCGTTATAATTTGGATGTGAAAAAAGTGGTTGGTACAGATTGATCTTTGTACAGCTCTGCGACCTGTCAATCAAATTTAGATGATTATGATTTATCTCAATAAAGTAGTTGAGGCGGCAGTACCTCAGTAGGTAGAGGACTCGTCTTGCAACCAGAGGGTTTGAACCCCACTCCAGCTGGGTCACGTAATTGTGTCCTTGGGGAAGACACTGCACCCACATTACTTACTGGTGGTGGCCCCAGTGTATGTTTGTTTCTCTTCTGTGGCTACAATCTAGCTCACTGCCATCAGTGTGACTGACTGTAATGTAATGTAGTGATGGGATTTATGGCTCTTTGAAGGGAGCCATTCAAAAAAATGTATCTTTTATGGGTTTTTTGCAATATTTTGAAAGAAAAATGTCACGTTGAACCATGTTTGGGGACACTCTTTGTTGTGACACCTACGTGCGCATCGCTAATTAGCTTCCCCCATAGAACTGATGGATTCTTGTTGCTATGTTCACTGAATATTGGCCATAAATGTCAAAGTTAATACAAAAAAAAAAAGAATGGTTCTTTACAAGGACTCTGTTCTCCTCGTTCACAGTAAAGAGCCGTTCAAAAGATTCGACTCGTTCATGAACATCACATCACTAGTGCAAGTCCATGACTTTAAAAAGCTCTATACAAATGCAGAACATTTACATTTTAATTATTATTTTTTTAAACTAAAATATCTAATTCTGGAAGAACGATTGCCCACATGAGCGATCTGTCAACTATACTATTATGTTGAGTTCATAGACTGGAAAAAATGTTGGCTGGTAAAGTTGTGTTCATGAACTGAATAAAGAAATCAGATTTTTGAGTATCAGATTGGCTAATCACTGAATAATGGTTTGTGCTGAATATCGTTTGGTTAATCTTTTTCAGTTATATAGAAGACTTCTGTAGTAGGGGTGGGTATTGATAGGTTTTTATCGATTTCAATGCCATTATCGATTCTGCTTATTCCTTAACAATTCCCTTATCAATTCTTCAGTAGTTGTTAAGTGACAAAAAAAGTTCTACTCAGTCTTCTGCACCACAAGCAAGCATGGTGTGATTTGAGTGTGTGTGTCTGTTATAATCTTTTTTCTTTTAAGTACTAGGATAAATTAAGTTATTGCTGCATAAAATAATTACAGAGAGGTCCAATTGTTGATTAAATGTTAAAAGGGCTTGCCATAGAATTGACAGCATCAAAAAGGCATGACAAGGTGAGGTCCAGAATCAGACGAACCCGGGTCACCCGGTCCTGCTTCTGGGCTCAAGCCTCTGCAGAGCCTTTAGCCTCCTGAGTCGTCTCACTTGTATAAAAGCAGAGTGGGGGGTTCATCGTTTGTTACGAGCTCATCTGTAAAGACTCTGCAGCGGTTCTGTCGGGACCTCACCTCGTTAAGCCCCTCCGCTGCTCGCGCTGCGCTTGTCTGACAAAAACCGGGTTATTGTTCTGTCAGACCAGTGACAGGTGCACATGTCAAATTTCTCCGTGGGAAAGATGACTGACCAGCAAATTTCGGGAAAAACAGAAACAAGAGAATCATTAAGAAGAATTGTTAAAGTTGGAGGTGTACAATTCCGATGGAATTGGTCTGTTGGTACCGGTTTTAAGTCGGAACCGGTTCTCGAGTCCCACCCCTATTCTGTATAGAGATGCACTGATTCTGATTTTGAGGACAATACCAGATACAGATTCTATGTAGATTTCATCTGTTTCAGATTAAAGCCACATTGTGGAGGATTTCATCAAGAGAGCAGTTTTTGAATCTAGCGTCCAAAGGCTCCTCCTCAAAACATCTCGACACGCGCGTCTGGTTGCGTGCGCGCGTGCACACGGAGCATATATGTTGCGGGCATAAACTGTACAGCTCAATGTGTAGGGTTTAATCACTCACAGTTCACAATCTTATTCCAACAATACTACGAGGGTCTGATGAGTCCTCTCTGTCCCTGCTGCTTCTGATATTAGCTCTGTTAGCAGAGAGCTGCTGCTGGACTCTGAAGCTGAACTTGACTTGGCCCTGGATGAACTTTATGACCAAAATAAACGCGTAACCCTGTCAAGCCTTGCCATTCTGTGAGGTGAAAGGTTTAAAAATAAAAAAAAATCTATCTTTAGTTGGAGAATGGGTAGGTTTTTAGTAGAAATGAGCTGTGAGTCCTCAGTGAACAAGACAGCAAACAGAGAAACACACGGAGCGTCCTGTACGAGAGCGCCCCCTACTGGTACAGGTTTGGTCGATGCGCGTGCATGTTGAGAGAATGCAGACATTTGAATTTCATTGGCTGAAAAATGTCGACGGCAAGAAATAATGCAAAGGGGTCTCTAGTAGGGCTGCACGATTATGACCAAAATAATAATCACGATTATTTTGATCAATATTGTAATCACGATTATTAATCACGATCATTCATCCTGTCTGGTAAAATCTGTTTTATTGCACCAGTTATAAACAATGTTGCAACATTTTTCTGTGAAAAATAAAATAAAACTTTAGAATAGATTATAAATAATGCAAAAAACTATTAAAAAACTCAAATACTTTTATATTTATAAATAATGCAACCCCCCCTCAAATACTCAAATTTCTGAAGCCTTCATTGCTCACTGTGTTGATAGGACACATATCTTTGGTCAAATAAAAAGATATTGCGTCTGTTATTTCTGCGTGTAGTATACTAGACCGTCAGCACATACGTATATAGTCTGGTTTACCAGCTACCTCATCTCCAGATGCTGCGGCATTTTACATTCCAGACATGACTTGCTCTCATCAGTCCAACTTGCTGCCGCCGTAATGTGTGACTGGCTGCTACAGTGCTGAGTGGCTTGTGCGCGGTTTTTATTTTGGCAGCTTAAGGAAGCTTTAGCCACGCGTTCACCCCCTGGTGGTTGGCAGACTATTGGTTGAGGCGGTGTGCGATGAAGAGGCAAGTAGAAGAGCTCGCAATTTGAATGGAAATATTGTTGACGATCAGGTTCATTTAATTGTGGCCACCAAAATTTTGATCCCGATCAAAATTCGATTAATTGTGCAGCCCTAGTCTCTAGGAGGAAGGAGGGTCTTCATCAGAATGACGTGTTGTTGAACTCAACCCATAGATCATAGTTTAGACCTGAAATATCATTTAAAACATTTAGAAAACTTTGATACAGAGAAAAATGCTCCAGAGAGCCGCTTTAATCTAAAAAACTATAATTAACAATACTTATACCACGATATAAATATACATGTGTGTATATATATATATATATATATATATATATATATGTGTGTGTGTGTGTGTGTATTGTTTATATAGCTTTTTTTGAGGAAAATACCAATTTTGTTAAGATATAACTCCTTAAAAACAGATCTATATCAAATATGACAGAGTTGGCGTTAAAGGGTTAACTATAAAATTATGATATCAAAAGTTAGAAACTTTTAACATGGAAGATCTGTTATTGCTAGTGTGAATTAGCTAATAATACAATAAGTTACTGTATATGAACAGTTTTGAAAGCGAACCAAAAATGAGTTCACAACTATAGCTCTTAGAGAAAAATAACAAATAACTCAAATCTGATTCAGAGGTATACAAAAAATTTAGATATCTGAATTGTCCTAGAATAGTGATTGGTGCATCCTTAATTTTTATGCCAAACAGTGATCATGTAGACCTGAAACAAACAGGGCTGGTAACACAGAACTTTAACTCTTCGACCCTTGATAAAAACAGAAGACAACAGGAAGTAGTGTCAACAGACGTCTAGAGAGGATATTACCCCTGATGTTCAGCGTCATGAACTTTAAAAAGTGAACTCTCTCTTCTTATTATTCAACAGCTAGTTCAAGGCAGCAGAAAGTTTTCAGTCTCCAGGAACACATCTGCACTCCACTGACATATCATTTCTTCAACATAAAGCCTGGTTATAGAGCTCACTACAGCCTCAGAATAAGCAAACTTCCCTCGTCCTGATGGTACACAAAGACCTTCTGTAGCTCTGGACACACACTGTCTGAATCTAAAATGCAGCCTCTCATGGTTCAGGTCGTTAGAGCAACTTGTAATCAAACGGGTCCATCTCTTTGCTCAACACTGACTTGTGTGTAAGGCCTATTTCCATAGCGGTGCTTGTCTGTTATGATTTGCATGGCGTAATTTGCATGGGCTTGTCCCAACGGGTATAAACTGTCCCATCTCTCTCCGACAGGACTTCAGATGTGTCCCCTGCCACCCACAGAGGCCCTTCAGTCCCGAGATGGATACCAGAAGTCAGAGCGACGGAGGAGGCGGGCGCCATGGGGGTTCGCCATCGTTGACTGGATCGACGAGCTCGCTGCATGACGAAGGGAGTCCACGTCCACTCCCTCTGCAGAACGCCAATGAGTCAATAGACTCTGAGCTGAACAGCGGGCAGCAATCACAAACTCCACCGCTGCTGTCTCTGGATCAAATCAAGATAAGCTGCAGCAGTAATGAGTATACCGACGAGCCTACTGCTCAAAGGTCACAGCAAAGTAAGACTGAATTGGTTAGGACCAGTGGGCAGCAGGAGACTCTGGAAGAGAGGCTTCAAAACCTCCACAACCTGCACTCTTTGGCCCAGCACGGAAACACCCGCAGCTCCATCTCTTCCGATGTGGAGGACTCCCGGAACAGCATCAGGACCAGCATGGGTAGCACTTCTTCAGGCCCAAGACTTCTCAGCAGCCCTGGAGATGGTGACCAGATAGTCAGAACCCAGCCAAAACGCTCAATGCTGATTTCAGAGGAGCTAAAACCTCTGAACACAGAGTCCAGGGCTGCAGTAGTCACGTCAGGTACTACAGCCACTGCAGATAAAGGTAAACACACCAAGAGGTGTGAGAGCTGCGGTAAGTGTACGTGCTCTGAGTGCAGACGCCCACGGGTGCTTCCATCCTGCTGGGTGTGTGGCCGGCGTTGCGTTTGCTCAGCGCACAACGTGGTGGAGTACTGGACCTGCGTCTGCTGCGTCAAGGCACTTTTCTACCACTGCTCCAGTGACGACGAGGACACGTGCGCGGACAAGCCCTTCTCATGCTCACAGTCGCACTGCTGCGTCCGCTGGACGACCGTGTCGATCCTCTCCTTGCTCTTCCCCTGCTTGTTGTGCTACCTCCCAGCTAAAGGATGCGTGGCCTTGTGCCAGTGCTGCTATGACCGAGTCGCCCGACCCGGCTGCCGATGCAATAACTCTAACCAACTTTACCATCAGGAAGACGGCAAGCCGACGTAGATAATGTGAAGAAATGCAAAAACACGGGACAGTCTCTGAACTGATAAATGTATAGTTGAGTGATTAGAGATTTCTAATAATGCTGTTGTCCTTCAGGTCATGAGATCTCATACACTGTCAGAAATGAAAGGACAAGAATTGTACCTTTTTTGTCACTGGGGTGGTACCCTCAAAAATACAGTTTTGTACCTTTAACTTCAGGGTTTGTACCTTTAACTTCAGGGTATCCTAAAGGGTACAAATGTGTACCCTAAGGTACAGGTTTGACTAGTAAAAGGTACAAACTACAAAGGTAAAAATGTGTACTCCCAGTTAAGGTACAAAATTGTACCTTTTGAGGGTACCACCCCAGTGACAAAAAAGGTAGAATTCTTGTCCTTTATTTCCGATAGTGTAGACAAAACCTTGAGTTGTCAACTTTCAAGGCAGGCTGACACCGATGTCACTATTAACAGTACTCTAGCATTAGAAACTTGACTTGAACGGTAAACCAAATCAAGCACTCCATTTGCTAAGGTATGACGACAAATTCTACTGTTTTGCTCTAAGGCTTCACTTAAGTGCCCTAATATTTTGTCTTGCTAATACAGTCCAAACGTGTTTTTATAACATTTGATATGATTTCTATACTAAAAACAGTTCATGTTACTAACTTAAAGTAACGTCGTAGACAAAAAGGGGATGTACATTGGAAAATTGGCTTGACAGAAGTTTTTATTTTTGTACATAAAATACTACTTCAACTGTGAAAGATTTCTTGCCATCTCAGAGGCACCTTGATACATACAATGAATCGTTTCACTCGTATACCTTCACTGGAATGTGTATCAATCATTTTTATGTAATATACGAAGAAAACACCGTAGCCCTTTGACTTGTGTAAATTGTACAGTGACCCTATATGAGAAATTTTATTTTCTAATTCCAGCATCGCTTAGTGTAAAGTTTAAAGATATATATTTATTTGAAGGTTTTATTATTTTATGATGAAAAATATTTATTTTCAGGAAGTAATATTAGTCTTCTGGGGCAGATATGAGACGACCCTATGAAGCTGGATGAGTAGTTCACTATGGATTAGAAGACAAAATATATTAACGTTTGAAATTAAACAGCCTTGAAGTCTAACGGCGTATCTTTGATTTTCTGTATTGTTGTTTTCTTGCTCTTTCTTCTACATTGGTCAAATATCCACCTACATTGGCTTGGCTTCGTTTCAAATACAGCATCCTGGAGATACTAGGCCCTTTTATTTTCCATACCTGTTTTTTCTCTACAAATCAGAGGTTTGTTGAGGAATTCCTTGGTTTTAGATGTCCCTGCAGGCGAAACATAAAGCTCCTGACACTCGTTGACAGCATGCGGACGTGTTTGTGGCTCGGAATGCATTCGGAGCCGTGATTGACGTGCCGAGGCCCAACCTGCTCTCACTTGTTTGTTGTTCATCTGACTTAAACGAAAGAAAAAAAGATAGGGGGTTTTGTTTTACATAATTATCAACTTTCACTTTTTTTTTTTTTTTTTTACAGAAGGGTGGCGGAGGAGTCGGGAACTAAACGCGCAAAATCCCATTAGAGGCAGAAAAGGCAGAGTTGATCTTGTGTTTAGTCTTAATCTTTATCTTCATAGCACTCTCCTCTCTCTGCATTGTCTCAGCTGTGAATGAAGAGGAGAACGGCGAGCAAAGGGGGGGTTAGGTTGTTAGGAAGAGGGACTGCAAAGGGTTAAAAGTGTCACTTTGAATGACAAAGAGCAAACAGTTTACCCTCTGTATTCAGCCCTGGATGCATTCATCCTGTTCTCAATAGTTGGGGGGGGGGGTATTTTGGCTTCTCTCGGCTACCTGCTCCTACTTGGTATTCCCATAGGGAAAGGGTTGTGTTGTCAGGAGGGAATATGAAGTCTTCTTTGTTAGTTGTGTTGCAAAACCCCCCCACAAAATCCAGCTTTGAACCTTAGGTTTAAGTGTATTTTCTTTTAAATTCATGTTGAGCCTCATAAAACCTCTTAAAGATTGTTTATGCACCCAGTAGTTTCAGTGATTTGGCAAAAGAGTAGCAGGGCAAGGAAGACGGGGCTTGAATTAGAAGAAGGGCCTCTGAACGTCTCTCTTTGTTGGTTTTAGCCACCGTGGCCCCTGCGGTTCATGGCGGCTGTGGGGCAGAGCTGCCTATTCACACTGTTCACCAAGGCAGAACGCAGTACAGGAAGGAAGCGAGGCTTTTCTTCATGAAGGCATTGTCTGTCTGACGGCCGGGCTTAAAGCAATCAAACGGCACTGAGAGAGACAGGGCGAAGGGGAAAATATACACGATTGATTGCTGGGTGATGACAGGGACATGCACCAACCTGTGAAAACAAAAAATAAAGTGTTTGGCCAAAAAATGCTGTTAAAATTCAACTTTTATTTTCTAATTGCACTTAATTTTAAAAGGTTTTTACATAGAAATTTGCCAAAATAATTTAGAATGAGGGGAAAAAAGGACAAGAAGTTGTGTCAAATTATAATAAAAGGTATAATAAATGTCTAGAAAATTCCCCAAAGTGACATGATTCCAAGGAGCAGAATACTATCAGTACTTTATAGTACAATACAACTGTGCCTCGTAATTGTCAACAAATTTCATTCTTTCTTCCCCAGTTTTCATGGTCCTCTGTTATATTTTTGATATAAAACGTTTTCACGTTGTTATACACTTATCACATATTAACGTTTAACCAAATTATGACATTATTATGAGGTAAAAGTAGAGTGATGTGAAGTTTTTCGTTATAAGCATTTTGTAATTAGAAAAACACTTAAAAAGTGGAAAAATAGATGGTAAGATCATGAAAATATCAAACTACCGTAGTGTTCGAAAGATAAACTTTATACATTTGAACATGGTTTTATTAATTGAATGATTTTTATATAATTCAAAATTGGTAAATAAGCTTAAAATATTAAAAATCCATGTTACATTTCCTTGTAACCTGTTCGAAAAGGAGTAGGCAGGAGAATAAATATTCCTACATGAAATTGTTCAATGAAAAACCTTTCATATTAAAATAGTTTTACTGATTGTATTTATTTTTCAAACATATCTAAAATAATATTCCATGTTCAATTTCAATCCAACCTGTTCAAAATGAAGTTGATGTGTTTAATTGTTCAAACATTAAAACCTTTTAGGTTCAAACCTGATTTGGTTTAAAGAAAACCAGGTTGTACTTTTTTGGGGTGTTAAACTATCTGTAATCTACTCAAAGTATAGAAAACTTTAGGACTATATATTTACATATAAGTCTTAAAACTGGGCCCTTTTTTCATGGTCTTTGAAGAACCGGAGGACACGGTAAAAGAAAAGAAATCACCGTGTCCTTCGGTTCTTCGAATACCACGAAAAAGGGCCCAGTTATAAACATAATGACCTCTCAAAATGATGTAAATCTAAGGTATAAAAAAAATGTGTGTGTCTGTCCATACTTATAAACTTATTTCATGAAGTTCATCAAATACATGAGAAACTCTGAGACAAGTGAAAAGATCTGAAAACAAACAGCCATCAATCATGGGACTGACTAAACAACAGCTCCTATTTACAAAAGGAGTCTCCATTTCAAGTTACATCTTTTTAGGAAGATGAGAACCACCTCAAGCAAATTTACTTTTTGAACTTGAAGATTTAAATACATCTTGCTGCCTTCATGAACCTTTATTTAAAAAAACTAATTGAAGCAGAACTGCAGCTTTCACTGCAAATGTAAAATTTTCAAGTCGGAAAACTTTTTGTAAATTTGACAAATCCCTGAGTGAATGACTTAACATAAAGTGACTTGTAGTCCATGACTTTGAAAATGGGCTATACAACTTTGGGAAATTTACATTTACAAACCAAACTGCAGCGATTTAAAATAAAAAAAAATGTCCAAAAAGACACTTCACTATTAAACACGAACGTACGGTAGATTACCGTAAAATCATGTACGGTTGTAACTCTGTTATATTTGAACATTTTAGATGCAAAATTGGTTCAATAAATTCACCGGAGGTGGCTAAACTTCACAGAATGAAGGTGTTAAATTAGAAAAAAAAAGAAATGCCTATCTCCTGCCTACAAGTGTTTTCTCAGAAGCTGAACTTTTTCTTTCTTGTTTTCCGATGTGGGCGGCTGACAGATGCATGCATGTAAAAGCTCAAAGCACCCCCATCTGACTGTGGTTTTCAACTTTCCACTCAGCTTGTCCTCTGCTACTGTCACACTTCGTGGTGTTTTCAGTGTAAAGTGCTAAAATTTATTGATTGCAAGTTACGATTTGAACTTTTACGAGTCTGCTCATTTTGGATGTGAGTCGTGGTGCTTTTTAAACTCGAAATCTAAATCTTATGCAACTGGTTCTGTTTTAGTGACAGCTGAACTACTGTTATGCCTCAAGGAGGAAGATTACAGCAGCCAAGAAAGCAAATAAAGGGAGCAAGAGTGCATCTGTCGTGAAAGTTTAGTGCAAAAGAAGGCAAGAAGTTTTTCCTCGTACCGTAAAAGCTAGATCGGTAAAAGCTAGACCCTGCAGGCGTGTGTGCGTGTATCCATCAGCGTGATAAAGTCTTCCTACCAGACAATGAAGCCCGACTGGAGGCCCAAGTCTAATAGCAGCACTTAACTTCAATCCACCACAGGAAGTTGGCTCATCTGCATGCACACACACACGCATAAAGAGTCAGTCCGTTGCTGACAGCCAGTGGATATTTGTTGGCGACACCGTGGCTGCAAGGCTCTTTACAGCTTAGCAGCCAATTGTTGTTCACGCAGATCCACACACACAGCTTAGAGCTTCAGTTGTTATCCTGAAAGGCAACCCTGATCCCTCTGCTACACAGTAGAACAGACACACATAAAAAGAGGAATTAGTGCGGTCTGACAGCTCACTATACCACATGGCATTTAGAGTGTGGATGTGTGCGACGGTGGCAATTATGTGTGTGTTTTGGGACGGTGCGTGCACATGTGGATGCATGTGTGTATAATCGCTAACAGACTGTGAATTATATGCTAACGGTTTACATACTGTGGAGAGAATAGCAGACTTTTAGCGCTTAGAGCCTCAGCCAAACAGTGTTTGCACGCAAGGAAAGAAGTGGGTCAGTCACTTTAGATGATGGCCAAATAAGAGTGGAGATTATACTAAATGTGATATAATGACGAATTAACTTTTTCCCGCCAATATTTCAAAATGCAGTAAGTTAAGCCTCCTTTAACTAGCAGGTCAACCACTTGACACATTTTAGTCCAGTGGTTCTTGGCTGGTTTGGCTTTAGAACCGGCTATTCTTCCTTAAAGGCACATTTTTCAGTTTTGTCTTGTTTTTAGCACCCCCTATTGTCCGTTTTACGTCACCATTGTAAAAACGTTAGCATTGTCTATGCACAGAAACACCTAAATCTAACTGTTGAAATGTCTCCTCAGCCTTCATTGCTTTCTACTGGAGCGGTTCATCACTCATTCAAAGAAATCAGCTGTGTTCAAGCAGAGAGAGATTGAAAAAAATGCAGGAATCATGAGCTAAAAACACTCCGGAGCTAGCATAACAGCTAGCCACACTGGGTTAGCCTAACCCTTGCAAGATATGTGACAGGTTATTCTCATTGAGACCCATAATCTCATTTTCAAAAGACACCTGTTCATAGATACTGGTAAAAACCCAGGTATAATAACAACTGGCTAGAAATATTGACAAATGTTCGTAGAGTTTTCAAGTGACTTAAAAATATGTTTAATTTATTCCAGGGTTATTCAATTTCCTTTTATAACAGATTATCACAAATATGATCAAAATCTATTCTAGAACAAGCAACTGAAACACTTTTATATCCATAACACAATAAAAGCAATTTAATAAAACTAAAAAAAATAATAAGTTTTAAAACATTGGCAGTATGAAGCCCAAAAAAGGTAAAAAAAAGTGTGTCAATTGGTTTTGAGAAACAAACTTTTACACTTTTTAGAGCTATTTAAACCATTTGGAACATGAGTAAATAAAAAAAATTGAGTTTACAAATGATGACTTAATGTACTACTTGGAAAAAACTAATCAATGTTGACCTAAGTGAAAAAGTTTTTGACCCCTTTGATAAATCCTAGATTAACTAATTAACCACTTAATTTGGAAAGCTGAGTTCAGTTTCACTAACCAGACTTGATTACTGCCAGACCTGCAGAATTTTTTTTTTAAATCACTGCAATAGAACCTGCCTGACAACATGAAGGAGGTTAAACGATCTCAAAAAGCAACACATGTCAAAAGAACCCACAACATCTAAAGCCCTGCCGGCCTCACTGGGTTAAAGTTATGGTCAGAGGCCGTGATTCAGCAATTAGATCATTGTAAATCATCAGTTATTGATTATCAGTCTTTATCTGATACTGAAATTTGATCTGAAACATTTAAACGGTGAGTCAGCTAAAACAAGAAATCTGTAAGGAGCAAATGTTTCACAGCACTGTATGCGCACTGTATCAGTAATAATCAAATATAGCCCTGATAATTTAATGCCAGAATTTTTCCATTAAGTGTTTGGACATTTTTTAAATCTTAATGCAGATTTTTATTAATTAAAAAAATAAAAGTAAAACACATATCCAGAGGAGCCAGCTGAGGTGATTCGGGCATCTTATCCAGGGAGGTGTTTCGGACATGTCCTGCCGGCAGGTCAACCCAGGACTTGTTGGAGAAAGTACATTTTCAATCTGGCCTGGGAACGCCTTGGGGTCCTGCCGGTGGAGGTGTACGGGGAGAGGACGGTCTGCGACTCCCTAGTTGGAATGCTGCCCCCAAAACCCGGACCTGGATAAGCGGAAGAAGGTGAAGTGAGACAAGTAAAACACCTGTCAAAACATAAAGTCCCTTCAAATTCCTATAATAAAATTTGCCCTTTTTTCATGGACTTTTTTCATGTGTATTGTTCATCCAATCTAATGTAATCCACATTTATTTATGAAGCACATTTAAAATAACAAATTGCAGTACATTTTTGGGATGGCAAAACAAGCTAACGCAACGAATACAATGAAAAATTGTTAATACATGTAAAGTTACAATTAAAAGTCATTAGTTTGCTCATTGAGTTGGTTGAATAGGCTGAGGACAATGGCAGTGTTAAAGCTACATGTTGGAAAAACGAAAAGTAGCATGTCGAAAGGCTATTGGCAGTATTGATTTCCATATTGTTTTGCCTGGGCACAATTTGCAAACTAACTTCTCATTTTTTCCAGGTGTCCTATTGGTGCCCTGTGACATCACGTCAACCGATATCTGATTCTGATAGCATCCATTGTGATCCAAAAAAAATTATTCAAATGATAGCAGGAGGAAGTGCAACAAGGACATTTGCAAGTCTGATCTTTGTGGATTACTGTACTTTCTTAACTGTGAAAACATTAACGTTACAGTTGACCATTAACAGAAGTGTTTTGAATGTTAGCTGTAGTTTTAGAGAACTTTCCTGGTGTCCACTGAAAGACTAGTAAACTCCAAAGGCCCCAAAATTCAGAGCAAGTTGCATCTGGTCTATGGCTGCTTTCTTTTGCTTATTTTCAATCTAGTACTTTACTATTTTTTGAATAAATGCATGTTTTTTTATTAAGCCACCTAACTATAGGTTTATTAAAACATAAATCCCTACTTTTTCCTTAGTGTGGACTTTGCCCTCAAGTACAAGGGATGAAAAATGTAATAAAAAATAAACTTTTAAAAATCTTAAATTGTGGCATTTCGAAATGCCGTTTTATGATTTATCTACAGTTACGGACCACACTCATTGGTGACATCACTCACAGTGGGCAGAGTCTTTAAAAACAGGAAGTAGTCCTCTGACCTGAGCAATGGTCATGGCTAGGTAAATTACTCCACTACTGTATGCAGTGGTATAGCTAGGGGGTGCCTTAGCTCTGCTTGGATTAGTCATTGCGCCCCCATAGAACCCCCAAGGAAAGGATTACTTTTTAGTTGATGTGTTTTTCTATTTCATAAAATTTTCTTTAACATGTTTGTAGTAATATTTAACCTACAGGTGACACTAATCAGTCAGTTATTATATAAAAAGTTAAACAAAAGACCATCAGCCTGGTGTAGCGGACCAAGCTTGTTTCCATGTACTTGGTTATGTCTTTATTCAATTTAGAGTCACCAATCAACCAAACTTGCATGTTTTTGGTCAGTGGGAGGAAGTTGGAGTACCTGAAAGAAAACCCAAGCATGCATGCTAACTCCCCACAGAAAGGCTGCAGTGGGGAATCAAACCTTCGACCTTCTTGCTGCAAGGAACCACACCACCATGCTGCAGGTTTGTAAAATAAAGTTTACATGGACTGTTATGAATTTCCTTTTTCTTGAATCATAAAACAGCAGATATGATGGGGAAAATTAGGTGACGTTTGTTTTTGGTTTTTTAATGTTAAAAAGGAACATGTTTATGCTTGAAAATAGGTTGTTTTTTAGGTTAAAACTTTGAGGCAAACATCTCCCATTCCCTCTGCTTTCTCTGCTGGAGGAAATTGATCTTTTGAGCCTGTCAGGCAGCTATGAGAGTACTGCAAGCCACGGGGTCTTGTTACTATTCACAGGTGCGGCACGCTGACGAGCTGATGATGACAGCAGAGCCGAGTTGTGTTTGTGCGCAAGTGTGTGTGTCTAAGTGTGTTTTCCAGGCCCGAGGACAGAAATTTGTCAGTGGCTGCAGAGATTGTCAACATACCTGAAATTCTTCGAGAATCCAAACAACCAGTGACAAGTCGGGAGGTTTGTAACAAAGAGGGAGAGGTTTTCTGCCAGTTATCCACTCTACAAACGAGCACAGGTGAAATATTTCATGAACTAGAGGCTCTTCTGTTTCTGTCTGCAGCCATGATTTGTGGAAAAGTTCTGAAGTGAGACATTCTGAAATATTTATTTTTCCAAACCAAAAACTTATTTTTACTAATTAACAGTTCATACTTTTTTTTTTATTTGACTCAACATTTTGGTTCTCACTTAATTCTGCTTCATTCAGACCATAAAGGCTTTTATTTTGAAGGGCACGTTGTGATTGTGCTGCACCACATTTTTGCTTCTGCTTTAAGTTTTTCCTTTTGAAAGAAAGTCTCGGTAGGAGGGGCTTTCCAGTGCTTCAGTCTCATTGGTTATGAGGATTTGGAGTAGGTGGCTCCATATAAATGGCAAAGAGCAAGAGCTACATACTAGGGCTGGGTAAAAAAATTAATTTGAATTGATTTCATATAAATTTTTTCGAATCAATTCATTACGCCTGAGATCAATTTTTTTCCTTGACTGAAACTTGACAGTTCTGTTTACAGTTTTATAACCATTTGGTTAATTCATGGGTACAGTCAAAGTTTAAACTGCCCAATTGAAAAGTTTGCACTTTAAACCTGTTGTTCAAGATTATAATAAAAATAGTTGTATTTTGGAACACAGTTGAGCCTTTTTAATTAAGACCAGACTGAAGTGAATCGAATTCAATCGAATCGTGATTAATCGATTCAGAGCCTTATGAATCGAACTCGAATCAATTTGGTAAATTGGCCACAATACCCAGCACTACTACCTTCTCCAAGCCATCATAACCAATGAGGTTAAAGCCCCTCCCACTGAGATTTTTTTTCAAAAACTAAATCAAAAACCTAGAGCAGAAGCAAAAACAAAGAGCTGTTGGCAGAACCAAAACATGCCCTTCAGAATAAAAGCCTTAATGGTCTGAATGAAGCAGAATTTGGTGAGAACCAAAAAGGTGTTTCAAATAAATAAAATATGAATGATTAAGAATTAAAAATAAGTTTTTTATTTGGAAAAATAAATATTTACTTATGAAATAGTTTATTTTGCTTTTAGAATTTCTTATGCTTTTGAATGTCACACTTTTGCTTCTGTAATGTTGTTTTTAATTACTCTATTTGGGTATATTTTGTGTTTGACTGTATCTTTGGTAGCTCCTTTCATAAATGTGAAAAACAGTTGAATCCTAAAAGGGGTCCACTTGACCTTAGATCTTAATGGATGCTGTTTTGATTTAAAGGACCAAAAAGGCGGCTAATCCAATGGTTCCTAAAGATGCTCAAGCAATGCTGTAGGTTCATTTGTCTCTGAAGACCAAGATGACTTATGGTGTCCTGCTAGCAAACGCTCTGTCAACAGAACAAGGCCTTACGTGTGTCATGCCCACCAGACAGATTGCCTCACTGCTAGGACTGCAACGCTAAGAGAAAACAAGACACACACTTAGAATGCCATTTCAAAGCAAGGCGTCTCGAGAACCAGCGCTACAGTTGGTCCGGCGCCAAAAGCAACAGAATTCCTTCAGCTTGGAATGCCGGCTTGATTAATATAGAAAACAGGGTGTTGCTTGAGCTCATTTAGTGAAGAAGTGTGGCACTTTCCTGCTAGTTAGGTTGTCCGTCAAAATAACGAGGCACGTGCACCTCGACGGGGGAAGGACTTTGACTTGAACTGCTTGAAATACTTACTGAGATTAGCTTTTACTTTAGGGTTTTCTGATATATACAAAAAAAACCTTCTTAAAGCGGTAATGCATTAATACATTTCTATTACCGGTGATTTTCTTCAGCGAAACCTCACTGGGTGAATTTGATGTGTGTGTGTTTACCCAAACAGGAAGCTCCTGTGGTGAGACAACTGAAAGCTGAGCACACATACTCAAATACATAAAATAAAAAAGCCCTGGCAACCAACTTCCTGTGGTCACCTGCGCTCAATGAACCTGAAGAAAGACATCTTTAGTAACCGAAACTCATTATTCAGACTGCAAACAAGCCACCATACGAAGGCTTTGGCTCTGGTCTGAAAAATGTCCCAAGCAGATATAAAGTTGTGTCAACAAGTCATGGTTGTGGAAGCGTACAAATGTGATTCAGACAATGGACTTTGAGTCCAGCAGCAGCTTTTTTTTTTTTCGTGTTCTGGGAAGTCGAGCACTTCCGCGGACACAAAAAGCCGTAGAGCCACATTTGTTATCCTGTCCCTCCGGGGGGGGGAGCAGCATCGTCTTCCAGCCTGAAAGACGAGCAGGGGCAACATTCTACTGTTCCTAAAAGACAAACAAGTCCCACAAAGGCTGATATGGGTTATTCTAAAGAAAAATGTCTAAAAACTATGTCAGTACAGGTGGGGCTTGTCTGATTATATAAAGGGTCAGGAGGAGGATTCTGTAGATACAGAAAAAGACAATTGTCCTATTATTGTGTATTAACTGGTTAATCAGTTAATAATCTAATTAGCAAAACAAACTTTTGACTATCTTTGCAGGACTTTGGGTTTCTTCTATTTTTAGTAAGTAAAATGAGGCAAACCGGCCTCAAACGTTCATGAACTAAAATGGGAGCAACCCATTAACTATATCCTCATCCCTTCTTTTCACCAATAGTATTGTACTCTGGTAAAAAGTACCCTAAATATATCTGTCTTGCCCTTCAGAATAAAAGCCTAAATGGTGTGGTGTGACCTGTTTTGAATAATCAGCCCACTGTTCTTCATTCTGTTGTGATTGTGTTCACTTAGGGACAACAGGGATCCACTTTGTAATGGGCAGCAATGTTATACTGAGAAATTTCAAGATTGACCATTATGGTCGATACTTTGACCATCCGATAATTTGAAAATCTCAACTAGTTTTATGGGGTTGACTTGTCAGACGGATGTGCCGCAGCAAGGCAGCTGAGCTACAACGTAGCTTATCACCACCAGTGTGTGAATGGATGAATGACAGCGCTTTGGGGAGTGTAGAACACTCTAGAAAGCATTCTATAAATACAGGCCACTTACAATATACTGAACCGCTACTAGTATGGCATAGCAAAAACAACCACCAATACATGTAGCAGGACAGTTCCATTGTTGAAGATTTACACCATGGACCATTTAGAAACAGACTATTCCAATAAATAGCATACTTACCAACTGTTGAAGAATTAAAAGAGTTCCACAGAACACAAGTGTAGTTCCAACCATTTACAGACCAAAATATGAACTTCATACTTCCTGTTCTCAGTTCCCGCAAGATGTTAAATCAGATATATGAGGCAAATGGCGTTAACCGGCACTCTGCTTAAAGGCTAGAATACACCAGACACGTCGGCGACACGCCACGTCGTGGCTGCGGCGTTATTTTGATTTAAAACCATTCTAGTCCATCAGATCACTCACACAGAGCTCGCCACAACGCGTCCCAGACACGCGAGACGCCGCCAGCCCGCTAAAGATTCGCACCAGTTTAAAAGGGAGCGCCAGTCGCAGCTGTGCGCGTGTGTCACGACATGTTGAGTACTTTCTGACACCGGCATTACCATGACACCGACGTTATGACGCAGAATGGCTCCTATTACGGCACACAGAAATAAACCGCCACAAACATTACGGTACACATAAACAAGAGCTCCATTAAATAGCTTACTTACCCATTTTGAAAGAATTAGAATTAGGTTCCCACAACACACAACGGCAGCTCTGATCACATATAAACCAGTGTTAATTTTGGCATGAAATTTTAATTTAGTTTTAGTCTTAGTCTTTTGACTAAAATTATTTTTCATTTTAGTCTAGTTTTAGTCGTCCAATTTGTTTTAGTTTTAGTCTAATTTTAGTCGACTAAAATTCTGAACTATTTTAGTCGTCCAATTTGTTTTAGTTTTAGTCTAATTTTAGTCGACTAAAATAGTTCAGAATTTTAGTCGACTAAATATAAAATAGGCATATTTCACTAATATTAATATATTTTCCTCTGGTGCGTTTATTTTACATTTCTTTAAATGAATTGGGGTAACACTTTACTTTTATTAACATTAGTGCATTATTAAGTATTATATAAACAAATGGGCCCTTTATCAACGTTCCCAATATTGTTAATGACCCCAATTATAAGACACAGCCCTTTCCAAGACTAATCTTCAGAAAAAAAACTAAATTCACTTTTAAAATAAACTATTTTGTTGAAAATTTGATTAAGTAGTTTAAATATTATCTTATTTAGAGACCTTTAATATTTTTCTTATTAATTCAATCACAAAGATCTGTAATTCATATTCTACTGTGTGTTGAGTTCTGTCAGGAAAGACACTAGTGGTCCTGAGCAAATAAATACCATAATAATGCAAACTGTCAGAACTTTGCTCATGACATGTCAGATCAAAAGTCTGCAGGCTTTAACTCACAGAGTCTGATCAGCTGTTCTCACGCTGCGGTCCGTCTCCTCACACAGAACGTGATCGCCACGACGCTCCGTCTTCGGTCATTTCCCTCCATAACTCCATATTTCCTGTCTCCCTGACAGCTGTTTGATCCTCTGCTGCATTCATCACTATTATCTTAAAAATAGCGTCATAACTCTGCCTCTGTTCTGTTCATGTGATCCACTTTTAATAAAGTTTGTTCCTGTCGGAGTCTGCTCTGCTGTTTACAAATTCCGGCGCGTCCCGACAAGGCGGACTCTGATTGGTTCCTTTCTCATCTACTTCCGCCTGCTCCGATTGCTGATTGGTTCTTTGGTATGTTTGTCAAATTCTTCCCGTTTTCTGATTGGATTTCGTCACTGTCAATTCTCGTCTCGTCTTTCGTTCCTGACGAAAATGTCCGCCGATTTAGTCTTCGTCATCGTCTTTTTCCGTTTTATATTTTTGAATTTCGTTTAGTTTTCGTTCGGCAAAATATATTCGTGACGAAATAAATAACGAAAATATTTCGTCTACGAAATTAACACTGATATAAACAAAGAATTCACTTCCCGCTTCCAGTTTTCAATTCCTGCGTGATGTTGTGACTATCGCGCGATTATTTTAAGCAGAATCCTACGGCGCGCTGTGTCAGGAGCGCGTCTTGTGTGAGTACAAGACTCGCCAACACCGCAGCCAAGAGGTGGCGCATCGCTGAGGTATCCGGTGTATTCCAGCCTTATGGGATGTATCCTGTAGGACCAGAAACCTTGCCAAATACACAGCACTTTGGCAACGCGGTGTTGACATTTCCTATGGGTCCCAAGCTTTAGGCAGTTTGAAGCCAAGCCACTGAACTTAAGCCTACAAACCACTAAGGAAGGTCGTCACAGTGCTGAAATGGTCAATATATGCAGGGTTGCACCAAATCTTTTCATTGAGGTACTCAATGCATGAGCTCCCGGACGGGGTCGGGGTGTCTGGCGGCGTATCTTGCTTTGTTCTGCAACAGGATGTAGGGATCTTCATTTTGTGATCGTGAGTTGTGCAATCAGGACCGTAAAGCTGTTGGTCTGCAAAGGTGTATTCGGGGAGAGTCATTTGGTACACACACATTATATCTGTATCATTGGCAGACCACCCCTGAATATACATAAGGGAATACCAGCATCATGGCTTCAGGTGTTTGATGTAGTGTTGAAAGACAGTCTGTGCAACCGTAGTTTTAGATACACAACCAAATTTTATACATAATACAAGCTTTTTATGAAAGTTTGCATCCAACTAAGCCAGCCATCTGAATCAGACTACTGTGAATAATCAACTTCTGAAGGGAAATCACCAGCACTGTTCAGGTTGAGCCTCAATGAAAGCCCACTCCTGGTCACTGCTTTGCCTTGAATGGTGTATTTGAGTGATCAAATGTGAACTTTACATCAGGATGTGTAGAGATTAGTCATTTGGCAGAGCAATTTGTATATAGTGGCCTTTAGCCAAATAATCACATCACTGTCTTTTTAAAAAGTCATAGAGGAAGCAACTTATCAAGGATCTGGTCTACCTGTGCCAAGATAAGCTTCATGTAACTGAGACTGTACTATGGTAGATATCCTGTCTGTGTGGGTACATGTGTTTTCTGTATGATTCTTGGAAGGGGGCAGCGTATTCCTCCTTTATGTTTGAAATCACATGCTGGCGTAGACACATTTTCACACAACACGCACACAAACACAGGCCTGGGTTCTTTGACAGCAGCAAATTATTGCCATAAAGTTTGCTGTTGCTATCAACAAAGTGGTCTCTGTTCTTCATTTTGCACCCCCCCCCCCTCTCTCCTCCCACACATTTCTTACCCCCACCCCATATCCCGCTCTCGCTTTTCTGTCTTTATGTCAACCCCCGCGGCCCCTCTTCCCTCCACCTTCGTCCTCTCTATTCGCCTCACTTCTCTCCTCACATTTCGGATGTAGGGCAAGAAAAAGGAAACGGCGCCAAGCTCTGTTTGTCAAGGAGAGCAAGGGCTGAGGCTGCTGCAAAAGGGACCATTTTGAGTGTGTTTGTGTGTTTTGTTGCGTGGTGGTGGTGGTGGTAGTATAAACTGTTGAGGGAGGAGGATGGGACTTTCACTGCTTAACACAGGGTCCACTCAGAAGCAAATTTCTATCATCTTAAACGCAAAACTTCTGACAATTTGAGCAAAATTTAAATACCTTGACACTTTTTCCACTTTTGCAGCATATGTTTGTGTATATTTTCTCAGTTGCAAAACATTTGTGTTCTTCCATAACTGTATAGAAGAGACTACTCAAAGTAGCTTTTCGCTAATTAGCTTTGACTCCCAATTCTAACCCCCCCCCCCCCCCCCCCCCCCCCCCCAAAACAACAAGACAATGAAAATAGCCACACACAAAAAAATCATTTAATATGAGCCAGATTTTCTAGCAGTTTTTACACTAAAGCACTTCTTAGTATTTTGATATCACAAATAAGAAATTATTACATGTTTATTTAAGATGTAAAATTGGAGCTATAAAGAGCTACATTGAAATTGAGTAGGCTAACTGTGCGGTTTACTAGCAACATTTAGCTAGCTGCTATTGTAGCTTGAATACCAAATTAAAACCAGATAGACACACATTTCAAAAGTGTAATAAACACATAAGATGGATATGAAGCTGTACATGAAAATGGTGATGAAGTTTGGCTAGCTAGCTAATGCAGCTAGCAATTTTTGTGCAAAAATGGAGACAAATTACAGATTTAGAGCTACAGCAGGAGGTTATGTGAATTATTGATGGATTTAAAGGAAAGAGGAAAGAGCAGGGGGAGATTGTAGGTCAGAATGTGAAGTTGGAATTAATTAGTGCCCATCGCAGGGCAAATGAATGGCTCATTGTTATCACAGACTGACAGCGGGTAGGAACAATCCCAGCTTTGTTCTCTGAGTTCATCTCTCCATCCCCTTCTTCCTCATTCACTTTCTTTCTGCACACACAAACGGTAATCTTTTACGCAAACAGACGATGTAGTGAAATGAGAAGTTAGAATGCAGACGACAAACTGTTTTATTTGTTCTGTTTGTGCTTGAAACAAACAAAAGGGAGGGAACGGAACAGGTGGCTCTTATCTCTAGCAGACGACAACAAGAGGACACTCGCTGCATTGTGCTCTTTCTCTTTCACCCCCTCTTTCTCACACACAAACATAAACACACTCCTATGAACAAGCGCAGCCTGGCTGGCTCACGACCAACCGTCTGCTTTGGACAACAGGAGCCTTACACTTTTCTGCGGTGATGGATGGTGTCTGGCTGCTAGCTGCCACCTCACCCCACAGTCGCAAGTTCAACACTTCATCGTAGAGGCACAAGTGGGTCAAACTCCAGCACTAATTGCTTTGTGTTGCACAACAATCCTTGCTAGCTGGGCTTAAAGTTGAGAAGAAAGTCTGTGTTTGAAATGACAAATATTGAAATACTCTTATTGCCACTGTGATATGAAAGTACAAGTATTTATCTCCCTTTGTATGGTTCTGTAAGGCTGACTGAACTAAATAGACAAAAGTTTTAATCAAAATTAACTGAATAACTTTTAGTCAACCCAATTCACGATGGCTGCCTCGGTTAATCGACCTTAGCAAAACCAAAAATGGACATAATTTAGTAGATTTTACAGATAATGAGCTGTAATAACATATTTTGAGCTTTAACTTATTGTACAGCATATTTCGGTTAAAAACTTCCATTAAGTTTTGAAGTCAACCTGATTTAAGATGACTGCCATGGTAAGTCAGCATTAGCAAACACCAAAATAGCATTACATCTACTAGAATCCATGGTCTAGTGCAGGGGTATCCTAGCCTAGTATACTAGACCGTCAGTTCTGCTCTGCAGACTTTGGTCTAGACACGCTTCATTGGAACCTCTGCAGCCCACTGATTGGTCCGGTCAGTCTCGTACCGGGCCAATCACAACGCTTAAGCATGTTGGAGGGCGGGATTAGCCAATGACATCAGCGCTCCGACTCTGAATTTAAACAATTTCATGAAGTTTTCAGTTTTAAAATTCATATTTATGCTTACATGGTAAGGCTCCCAGGGTGCTCAGTGACCTTTTGGTTCCTCTTAAGAAAACGGGTTCAGTAAGTCGTGGAGCGTCCAGTGGGAACCTTAAGGTTCCATTTTGTAAAACATCGCTCAGACAAATGGTGTTCTCTGTACGTGCAGAAAAAATGTGGAATTCCCTTCCTGCAGAGCTAAAACTGAACTCTGACTGGAGTCAGTTTACACTAAAGCTGAAACAGTTCCTTAAGAAGGAACAGATATGTAGTCATGAGTGATGGTCTGATTGGTGGTTGTGCTGACAGGATGGAGTTTTATGAGGTTTTTTATGCTTTTATCTGTGTTGTTGTGTTTTAAAATTTGTATTGAGTTTTAAAATTTGTATAGTGTTTTTAAAATCTGTATTGTTTTTATTGATCTATGAATCAAAGACCAGCTGGGGACAGACATCGCAAATTAGCTTAAGCTACAAATGTTAAAGTGCTTGGTATTTGTTAATGCTTAACACTGGTCCCTGAACAAATAAATACATTGAAATTGAAACAATCATGGCGGCAGTTCGGGAACCGCATTCGTTTGAAACGTCTTTATCGTCAACTTTGGACAATTGAGAGTTGGGCTTTTCTTTAAGTCTTTTATTTTGAAAGAGGATTTATTGGCCGCTTTGTCAACGGGACACGGGAAAAGTTTAATCTACTAGCTGGTTCCGGTTGTTGCTAAACGGCTGTAGCGCTATCCAATAGCATGTGAAGACGATTTGATTGACAACCGTTGGTTCCGCCCCAATGAATGAGTTGTTTCAGTGGACCATGGCCAGATTATATATACACATATATAAACTATATATGTGTATATATAGTCTGGTTTACCAGGCTAGGGGTATCCAACATGTTGATCGCAATCGACCGAGGTATTGCAGGTAGATTGCGTGAAATGAAGGAGCGTCCAAGCAGTCCGGACATCGCCATCCAGACCACAAAGTGATGGATATGGACCCACGTCTAAGTGGAATCGGTCCAGGGGGAGGGGGTATGGACGAAGTGCAGCAGAGACGGTAGATCGCCTTGAATCGTTTATTCTAAAAGAAACTCGCGATCTGAAAAACTGTAGGCACCCCTGTCTAGTGTATTGTTTTAATTTCAACAATTCCGCAATGCATAGCTGCAAAATCCTGAATCTGGTCAAATCTTTCCCCCAGATAAGCTCACAATAGAATTTGCTATCCGAACCAACAGTTCAACTTTAATACAGCATTCCTTTTCCTTAAATTCCCTGAACTCCAGCTGCTTAACAGTCAAGAAAAAAATACTCATCCGGACAACAATTTCCTCAGTAAATACATTTTTTAGGCCTTTTTTTTAAGATCCACCTTATAGGAAACCCGTGACTGTTTGTTTATCTCGTCCACCTAATGTGGATCTTTACTTCAACAAGACTGAAAGGCTGTCAAATAATGCCTCCTCCTCATTGACATCTAGATAAGTGGAAAATTAGGCCTCGAAATAGAGCTGCCAAGTCTCTCCACCCTGCCTGATTGCAGCCCCGAAGCTCGCTGTAATTAATCTTTGAGAAAACTTGTCAAATTATTAATAGGGCCCTTAAGTGATGGCCTTGAAAGGAGGCCACTGTTCGGAGACGAGGACGAGGGAGCAAGAGCCTTTGGAGGGGCTGTTTACTGTGAAAATATGAAGAGGTCGCTCTCCAGGAGTTCCACGACTCCACGCGTCAAGGCTCTCCACACATGAAGGAGTTAAAGGGAATGTAGGTCCCTCTGGAAACCAGAGAGCTCACATGCAAAACTAGAAATGTCATTGGGTATAAAGTGAGCTTCTCTTAATAGAAGATAGATTTCTATCAACACACCAAGTGCCGTGTGGTTTAAGACATTCTGGTATAGATATACAGCACTTGAGAGTCCTTAACATCCAAGTACTCCAACGCATGGGCTATACTTTTTACCCCCGTGCCCCTCACCCCACCCGTCGCTACTGGTGAACACAACAACCATTGTTCCCACCAGCTGGTTGCCTATTCTCCCCTTTTCACCCTTATAAACCCTATTATGTATGTGGCAGGGTTCAAATACCGTATCCCTAAATATTCCGATGCAAAACCAAACAAAACTAAAACTCATCCCTCTCATGGATCGTCATTACAACATTTAAGTACTCAAGTGTTGATACGAGCATCGGAATTCGTTTTTTTTTTAGAAAACAGGTGGAAGCTGGTGATAGCTGGAAATAAACATAATTACTTTACAATACACCCTAATAGTGCTCACTGAGGTTCTGTGGTGCAGAAAAAAGGCTCTTATACATCCCATCCATAAAAATTTTGTTTAATTTGATATACAATCCATGTTCATGGATTTTTAGCAACCCTCTAATGTTTGCAGGGCTCGTATTTTTATCATTTAAGTGTTTTTTTTCCCTTTTTAGCGTCTGACTTGTTCATACCTACTGTATGTCTTCGTCATATGACTGTTTCAGATTAATGTGTTATTAGACTTCAACTGGCAGACCAGGTGGCATCCGAGGCAGAACGTCAATATTTGCTGACGTTGAGCAGCACTGACACAGTGTTGCACGAGTACAAGGGATAAACGGTACAGAAGACAAATAAAGGCTTAAGAAACCTTATATGTGTTCTCAAGTGAGGAGATCTGACAGTGGGTGACAAAATTAGTAACTATAGACTTTTAGTGAGGATAAACACCCTACTGGACCTTTATTAACAGCCAAAAACTCACCCACCCTCCCTGACTTTTATGCAATCCTAACTTTTCAGTGTTACCATGAATACTCTATTTCAGTATTCTTTTTTGTGTGTGCTATATATAAATCTCTTAATCTATTAACTACCAATCACCCAAGTGCTTGCTAGTAGAATCCATTAGCTAATGGTCAATTCTGAGTTGGGGATGGTTGGCTAACAACTGATTTGCTACGTCTACTTCAGTTTTATTTCTCAAGAAGTATTTTTACAAAACACAGATTTTGATATCTGATAGCAACAAAAAGCTTTTTTAAATTAGACTGCTAGCAACATGCTAAAAACCTGGACTTTAAGCTTGTGCTACCACCTTAAGATCATTAGACCATCTATCATCATTAAATCAATAACCAGGGGTGCACATGACTGGTGCGCCAGCGCGCATGCCATGGAATCCACTAGCTAACGGTTAATTGTTTTTCCAAGATGGCTGACGATCAGATACAGTAAACACAGGTTTTTTCATGTCTATCTAAAAACAGAGTTTAACATCTGCAAAAATGGACCTTTTTTAATTAGTCAGCAGCTATTTGTTTCTAGTTTTAGAACGTACTGTGGATGTGAAGTACAGCAAAAAATTACCATAAAAATTGTATATAATTCCAGGAAAGAGGGAACATAAACTTTATTTTCCTACTCGTCTCACTACAGCTCAACACTTTGATATACAAGCGTCGATCACAGACTTTGAACAGATCTTCTATTGAAGTAACCTTCAGGTCACAATGAAAGAAAAATCTCCCTGAAAGGCCGTGGTTAACAACAGACAGGTATGCGTCCTGAAAGCCGCTCCAAACCCTTTTCTTCCTGTGCGTACCGAAGACGCCTCGAGGCCTGGCTGTTTGCTGCGCCTGTTGAATGAAGGGGGCGTGTGAGTACACGTGAACGCCAAAAGCAGAACACACAGCTATTCTCTCCTTCCGCAAAACGGTGTTTCGTGCCCACTTGAAAGCCGCGCTGCCTTGTGCCAAAGAGATTACATATTTCCTCACTTGCCGCCACAGGGTTGAGAAGCTTTGCTCTTGTGTGGGTGACTGCTGTTACAACTCAATGACGAGTTCCGAAAGTTGAACATGAATCCTTTGGATTGTTAAAAAACAACTATTAGAAAGTTGTTGCTGTTACTAAGCTACGTGGAAACTTTAAAGTCCGTGGTTTGAAAAAGATGAGATTAATAATCTTTACCAATCAGAGATATTCTGGTGTTATCGGAAACCATGTTCTGTAAATAAACATGGCTTCCACCCCTACACTTCCTTCTGATCAGATCTTTAGAACAGTTAACCAAAAGTTTGTATCATGTTCAAAGTTTTAGAAAGATTTAATATAATAACATAATATAAACTATAGATACTTGTTTTCAATTTATCCGGGTCACGGGGCTCTGTTTTTGCTGACTCATCACACTTTTAAATGTTTCAGATCAGCAACAAATTTAAAGTGCAAATTATTCAATTTACTAATTGGAAAAATGCTATTCAAAGCAACTATGTGGCTCTATGGGAAAAAGTTACCTCCAGCTTTGTTAAATCATGAATTAACCTGTAGAAGTAGGAAAATAAACTTTTATAAAACCTGTCTGACAACAAGAAGTGGGCTAAACGATCTCAAAAAGCAACACTTCAAATTCGAAATATCAAGACAAAATTCCATGCATTTTTTCATAATAAACTTTTAATCTAAAGAAAAAACATTAGGAGTTCTTGAAGTTATTTTAAGGTTAAAAATAAAATCTAAATTTAAACCAGCACTGTTGCAAGGAGCAGCGGTATACCCATAATGCTGTTCATAAATGAACTACAGTGCAATTCTATCTTTTAATTAGGTATGCACCGAAATTTCGGACACCGCAAATGTTTAGCCTAACAGTGCACTTTCGGTTTTCGGCCAAAACGCCCAAATCACCAAAACAACATGGCCGAAACGTGTGATGTCACGAGCAAACAGCGCAGTCAGCACGCCGTTTCAGGAACGGGTCCTGAAGACTCGCCAAAATACTTTTAATGAAAAAGGACATTTTTTTACAGTAACTTTCATCAAAACTCGTAAATGACGTCTCGGAATTCTTACCAGTTTAAACAGGTGTTTTACTAAACTATTTTTTAGAACCGTCAGATAATTTGACACATACTCTTGAGACTCTTATTGTGAAGGATTAAAGGAAGTTCTTTAAGATCCACTGTAGCCGTAAAGACCAATTCAATGAAACACCAAGTTTTTAATTATTTATTTGGTAAAAACACACCTCAGTTATAACAATAATAACATTTGTACTATTTTTAACATTTCCACCATAATTTTTTCTAATGAGGCATCTTTAGATCATAACATAGAATGTGGGAAACTAACATTCACATTTTTTAACAAAAGAAGGTAAAGAAGTCACGTCCGTTTAAAAAAATTTTTTTTTACCGTGAATAAGTCGAACAAACATAAAGATGAGTTTACTGGAACTGGCACTTTATATCAATATGTGAGGCTGAAAGTCCCGCCTACTCAGACACACATGATCGAACTACAGTGTCCTGTTTGTTTATATAGAGAGGGCGGGGCTTAAAACTTAACCAGCAAACAGGAAGATGGTTGTCTTGTTCTGGCTTCGAATTCCAAGTTGGATTTGTCTACGTAGTTTCTATTTATAAAGCTACTTTTACAGATTTTTTTGCCAGCAAGAGTTGTTCGAAATACACAAAGATTAGCTTCTAATTTGTCACCGATCTGCACTTGATCATGTTTTATTTGGAATCTCTACTATTTGGGTGCTTGATTAAACCTATATAGTTTCTTCTACTTCTAGGCAAATTTCATATCTATGCCTGCATTTAACAAAGCAAAAACCAAATCCTACTGGAATTAAAGCTCATTTATGGTTAGTTGTTCAATATAATGAACAAATATTGCCATGGGTTTTGCTCTGGTCAGAGGACAACTTCCTGTTTTTAGAGACTTTTCTCACTCTGAGTGAAGTCACCAGTGCATGTGGCCTCTATTATAAATTCCTTCAAAATAACCCAAATATGTCATGTTCTGCTCCCTGGTGTCCAGTTTGAGCCTGTGTTGTTCCTCCTGTGTCCTGCACTAATCCCCTTTAGGTGTGTCTCGTCTCCTTGATTTGCTCCCTCTATGCTGTTTAGTTCAGTCACTCCCTGTCGGTTCCTTGTTGTATCCCCAGCTTAATGTGTCCTGTGTCTCCTGAGTTCATCCAGCAACAAAGCTTTTACCTCACCTGTTCCTACCTCCGTCCTCTGCATTTGTGCCCTGCACTACCTCAATCTTGACAAAATATCTCTTTAATTAATAAGAATGGTGCAAAAATGTGAGAACCTAAAAACACAATCTAAAGATAAGTTTCCTCCACGATATCAGAACGTGTTCCTGGGATCTACCAAAACAAGCCAAGCAGCCCCCGACGGGGGCCCACCTGGTCAGAATTAAAACGAGACTTTGGAGCTCTAGAGAGGATAAAGGGAATGAGGTCAGAGGAGGAAGGGGACCCTCATAAAGGGAAACGCTAGCAAACCGGAAGGGAGTTATGTAAATGGGGCGGTTATTAGGGGTCTGTAAAAGAGAGGGGCCAGGCTGGGGCCAGGGGTAGACGTGTCAGGGACATAAACCCTTAATATGAACAGTCTCTGCTGTCCGATGCAATCTTGTTATTTTTGTACAAGTATTTCAAAAAGTATTTGTGCCTAAAAAACAAAGCTCTATTGTCTAAAAACAAAGGGAAAAGCAAGACGGTGAGGGTGTGTGTGTGTGTGACATCTATGAAAAGCTGGTGTATAATTTACACGGGGAGGGAAGAACATCACCTGAGCCCTGTATGTCGCTGCTGTCAGCCTGTAGCTCCAAGGATTTCTCCGCCGCATTTGGTCCGGTTACCTCAAGTCACGAAAATACCAAAGTCTAGTCTTGGTCTCAAGGACGATCACTTTAAAAATACCCATTTCCCAAAGTTAAACTCAAAATCTTTACCGTGTGACAAAAAAAGACATTCAGTTTGGTTATTCGGTGATGAAAGTGCAACATGTCAGAGACTCAGAGGCTGTTGTGTGACCTGGACCTGCTTCATGAATCACTTCTTACCAGAACTGTCCTTCCTGCTTAGACTGGTCACCTACAAGTCAAACACCAGTTGTTGTTCTTACCAGGGGCGAGGGAAGTGTGTGTAGACAGTGCCCCCTTGTGGTCGATGGAGATATGACACAAATTCACATCTATGAAACAATCCAAAGTTGTAAAAAAATAACAGATAAAATCAAATTTGAGGCAATCAATGACTTGTTATGGAAAGTTTAGCCAGAAATGATGGAAGATCAACTACTAATCAGGAGATCGGGGTTCGACTCCTGGTCCTGGCAGGCCACGTATCAAAGCATCTTCAGGCAAAATACTAAAATCATTTTTTCCCTCTTAGGTCCTGTAAAAATGATTTAAGTATTTGGTATCTTTGCTACATTTGTGTTGTTTGACCAGTTGTCTTTTGATGTCATTGTTTTTATCAACTGCTTCCTCTGGAAAAGGAGAACAAGGGTCTCAATCAGTATGAATAAAGATGACATGAAAATAAACATGTTTACATTTATTTACATGTCTGTTATTGATCCAGTGGAGAGTTTTAGTTTGATCATCTGTTAAAGCTGGTAAGTGGGAAGTCTATTCTAGAGGAACTCCAGAGAACCAAACCCAGTTTGCACAACTTTAACACCAGTTTAGTTCTAGTAATACTAAATACTTTATTTAAATGTCAGATTGAACATTTAAAAACACAATTCAAGGAAGCCAGACTCAGCTGCATCCAGATGAAAGGCCTCAGAGCTGAAAAGCTGCAGGTGAGGATTGAACCTGCAACCTTCTTGCTGAAAGGCATCAGTTCTAGCCACTGCTCCACCATACAGCCTGCTTCTAGGTTTTCTTCTCTATGAACCTTAATGTGGATTATCTGTCCAACATGATCTAAAATGTCCCCACTAGTAGAACCAGGTGTCCAGTGATTCTGGTAGCAGCTGGTCTACAACACCAGGAGGTCTAAAGGTCTGTGACAGCAGCAGGAGACCCACCTGAACAGGTCCCAGCATTCAATTCATCTTTAGACTTCTAGGACTTCAACTAAGTGAGAGATCAGTTAGCTCAGACTGTCAGAGACCAGGATAGAGTTCTGAAGGTTCTGGGTTCAAGTCCAGGTTCAGCTGCCTTTAGACTCCATCCATCAAATGAAAGAGTGAAAAGCTGTGAGACAGATCTACCAGTGTCTGCTTGAATGGCTCAGTCTGTTAGACATGAGACTTGAGATCTGGAGGACCTGGATCACAACTCAGGACTTCATCTATTTTAAACTTCTGGAGTCAAACTAAAGAGTGAAAAGCTGTGAGACAGATCTACCAGTGTCTGCTTGAATGGCTCAGTCTGTTAGACATGAGACTCGAGATCTGGAGGACCTGGATCACAACCCAGGACTTCATCTATTTTAAACTTCTGGAGTCAAACTAAAGAGTGAAAAGCTGTGAGACAGATCTACCAGTGTCTGCTCGAACGGCTCAGTCTGTTAGACATGAGACTCGAGATCTGGAGGACCTGGATCACAACCCAGGACTTCATCTATTTTAAACTTCTGGAGTCAAACTAAAGAGTGAAAAGGTCTAAGAGGACCAGTGAGAGTGTGAAGGGCCTCGGTGGTGTGGCGGGACAGTTCTCACTCACCAGTCTCAAGGTGACTGGTTCAAATCCCACATGCTCCTGGGACCTGGATCAAAGGAACACTCCCACAGTAGTGGGTAGGGGAGGAGGCCGTGTCTCCTCCCCGAGGATTTCACAGGTGAAATGGAGGGGTTATAGAGCAGGACACCAGGACCAGCTGGAGTTTTAAAGTGAACAGTCTGGAGAAGAGAAACAACAATAATAATCTTGAGAATTTTTGTGAAAATTCGCAGTGTTCCTTTTAAGTTCTTTAAGAAAGAAGGGTCTAGATGGGAGTTGTTAAGGTTTGATGGTTAGGAACTTGGGAACCGCATGCCTTATACCGCCACCTATACCTATATACTATATAATACTATGACCCCAGCTGGTTGAGGGAGTGGTGTGGTCCTGATGGAGTTAACATGTTTCCCCCATGCATGATGAGTTTGTGTGGGACTGGTTGAGGGCTGCTTGGTGGTGCAGAGTGCGGTAGCAGGTTTGCATCCCATCTCTGTGGCGTGTGTGTGTTTACATGATGTGTTCCCGCAGACCAAGATGTCTGTAGGTTGTCCCTAGGTGTAAGTGGGTGTGGGACTGGTTGTTTCTGGTGTAGTGTCCAGGAAGTCCACAATGAGCAGGCTAACCTCACTATCTATCTATGGTACATTCTGCTTTGGCCTTGTTCCAATACTACATATTTCACCAAAGTCCGCATTAGGGAGCAATATTCACCAATAACATCCTATAAGTAATTAAGTCTTCTGTCTCCCCACTAGCGATCTCGTAGTATTTTTCTGACCCCAGTACCTCGGACACACTCAGCCCAAATTTTCCGTTGCTTCTACCGGTACACTCAAGACAATACTTAGCATTTATTCATCATTTTTTTGCATGGTACACCTGTGGAACTTTGTGCATGTTTCAGTTTCTGGAGGCACTGGCCAGTACGCTCAGCCCTGTGGTGGCCCTGGTCATGCTGCCTGGTTGAGGCACTATTTCCGACCGGGATGGGGGCCTGGCTCTGGCTTCCTAACCTGGTCCAATCCCCACTGCGGGGACCCAGAACCAGGAACAGGGGTACTGGCCAGTCACATCAGCTTATGGGAAATAAATAAGATCAACATGCTGATGGAGTTCAATTCTTCTACAAAATTTAAGAACTTCCTTCTGTTTGGTTAAGAGATTAGTATTTTTTTCCATCTTTTTTTAATGTTAATATGGAAATAAAATCCATAATATCTAAGTTGATGCTTCAAATTTTCCTTTTCTTTCACATTTGTTTGTGTTGACATGTGGATTCTGTTTTTTTAGTTTGTTTTTTTTTAAATAAAACATCACTAATGCTCTTCACGACCTCCAGAGGGCGCTAAATGCTGCAACATGTCTTTTCAAAGGAAGAGTAAATATTTGAGGTTACCTGTTCAGGACAAAAGAAAAGAACGTGTTCCACACTGTATGTACACAGATCCTGCCACTTATTTTTGCAAAGCGATGCATTTATAAAAGTATAATTTATAATAATATACTTATACACGTTGGAGACAAGTCTTCACATCTTCGGTTTGTCCCGGGATCGCCTTGAGGAGCTGGTGGAGGTGGCCGGGGAGAGGACGGTCTGGGACTCCCTGGTAGGGACCCCCGCAACCCGGACCCACACAGGCAGAGGAAGATGAGAAAGAGATATTTATACAGTTCTGGGACTGGGATCTGGTTACTTTTAAGCCAAATTCTAGGGAGAATTCGACTCAACAGGACACATAACGATATATTCCAAACAAGAACAACATTCCTAGAGTCAACCATCCTAAATAAACACCTAAAGAGTCAAAACGCAAACCGACAGAAGACGTCAGTGGCAGGTTTTTGAACTTTATTGGCATTTTTGTTTTTGCGAGATCTGATTTAATTCCAGTTACAATCAATGCATACCGACTACTTCAGATGATGTGAAGTACTTTAGGCTACCGTCCTTTTTATTTACAAAGACAAACATGTATTTGTAGACTCATCTTTTAACATCACCCAAATGAACTCTGGGTAAATCATGCAGCGGAGCTTTAAAAATGTGGGTATTGCTGAGGCTTTTGTAGGATATGACGAGTAAAACAAGTAAAAAAAAAAAAAGAAAGGTTTGGCAATACTCAAGCTGTCACAGTTTAGGTTAAAAGCAATGAAACGAAGACGCACAAATTAATTCATTAGACAAATAAAAGTGCAAAAGGCAGATTATCCATTTGGGATGATTAAGATTTCCAGTTTCAAACTTGCTAACTTTGTTTTTCCACCCACACATCAAGTTTAACAAATTCACAAACCTGTACTGTACAGAAGAATTTCAAAGTGCAAATATTAAAAATTGGCATAAGCTTGTATATACATTTAATCATCTAACGACCAAAAAAAAAAAAAGAGTACTCAATGAGCTTTAATTTTCCTCGTCTAGTGAGACGAGCTCGTGAATTTCTCAGGCTCCGTTTTTTTTTTTTTTTTTTTAAATCATCGGATTTCATCGCCATCACGCTCATTATGGGTAAGAGCCGCGTCACGCCACAAGGAGAGGAAAAAATATTTAGAGAATCCCGGAAAGAGTTGCCGATTGACGAGGTCATGCAGAACATGCTGAACGAGTCACCTCCTACTTCATATCCTCCTCCAGTTTCCCGGCGGTTTGTTTAAAAAGGCTCTTTGACGGGTCTAAACCGGATCTCAGTCCAACTCATAAAAACTACTTAATTTATACACAATAACCCAATGTCGTTACAACCTAATTGCATAAGACTCTTGTACTCCGAGGAGTTCGAAAAAATAAAAAAATAAAATCAAGTTGCTGCACTTTTCAGCCATAGCAGCGAGAGCCAGAGCCGTCCGGGTCGTTTTCCACCTGATCTGATGAGTACTACGCTGTAGTACTACTAATACTAATACTACTACAGCTGATAGACATTAACAGCTAGGGGTGACGCATTAAAGAGTTGAGATTTACTCTTATAAAGTGACTGTCCTACGGATTTAAACATTTAGGACCCGGTGATGCTGAGAGGGAACTCTGGTGTTTTTAAAGGTTGGGAAAAGTCTGACTAAATTTTAAAAAAATAGAAGCACCTGAACCTCGAGATCCACTTTAAAATCTATCGACACATTTTGGATTTGTTGGTTTTTACGAACCGAAACGCGGAGACAGAACTTTGTTCCTGTTACGGCTGATCATCACTAAAATAGTCAAACGGATACGTAGACGAATCGATTCTTTCTCCTGATGAACTAAATGTTTTTAAAAACCTGTAACAAATCGATTCCTGATATTTATCAGTATCGATTCTACAATACGATATCAATAAGTTATAATCCAATAATTTAATTAAAAGGGTTAGAATTTTAAAAATCTATTATTTGACAGATCAATCACTTTTGAAATCAATTTAAAATTGTAATTGATTATTTGATTAATCGGTTTATCAATAAATTCTTCAAAAAAAGAAGTCATTTGATTAATCAACATTCAATAAACTGATTCTTTGATAAACCAATTACTCTAGTCAGTTTTTCATTGATCAAATAACTGATAAGTTGAATTTTTTTTAAATAATTTTATTTGAAAAAAAAATCTAATTTTCAATAAATGAGTAAATTAGTTACTCAGTTAAACAACTCAATAAATTCATTTTTTGACAAATCAAACGAATAAAAATCGATCACTCTGCGTTAGCCAATGCGTTAGCCAATAAATTATTCAATCGGTTATTTTATAAATTAACACTTCAATAAATTAGTTATTTGATAAACTAATTATTTGAAAGTTGTTCTTGAATAATTCGACTCGTTGTCTTAAATCGTTTTAGGCGTTGACACAAACAAAACATTACCTCCTAATAAACCGTTATTGAAGAAAAAGACTCATTTTAATTTTTTATTCTAAACGTAACACGTCGACACTAAACAGCTGACTGGTAACTGAAGAGGTTTGAGTGGATTTCCTTCGTTTGGCTGAATTTGAAACCCTGGATTTGCTCTGAGTCGGTTAGCTAACAGCTTTAGAGACACGAGCTGAACGAGGGACGACATTGTGAGATTTTGAATCACAGAGGAAAGCGTTCCTGGGAATCTATGAAGTCGGGCTTTTTGTCTCCGATCAGAAGAGGCTTTATGAACCGATAACACTTCTCCTTCCCTGTTTCCTCTCTTCGCTGTTCGGCTCCTGAGTCAGGTCATACGAGGGCGAGGGAAGGAATGCTGTTGGTAGGGAAACCTGGAGAAAATGAATCACTTCATTTAGTCCAGCAGGGGGTGCTCTACAGCCATTACTGTGTGAATTTAACCCTTATTAAAACCTACCTTTAGTAGAGGAAGAAGAGGCGCGTTCTGTGGGAGGTGGCCATGTTCTCCGACATGTTGCGAACTTTAAGGTAGTTCACGAAGCCTCTGAAGAACAGCAGGAGGCCTGGGGAGGGGGAAATGTTGGGTTCCCTTTAGAACAAAGGCTCAATTTTTTAAAAAAAGTTTAAAAGTGAAACCAGTACACTCACCGAGCAGCAGGAAAATCCACCAGAGCCAGTACTGGTCATTGAAGTAACCAGTGAAGTAGTCCGAGAACTGAGAAGGAAACATTTAGGCCTTTAGAGGAAGTCAGGTTATAAGACTTAAACGAACTGAAATGAAAAGACATCTTTTGATGAGAATGTTTTTAAAAATGTTGTCTAACTGGCCAAATATTAGATAACTTCAAGACAAAGCAGAAAGAGACACTTGATGATCAATATATCAAAGATTGTTCCTCTTAAAGGTGATACTGCAACCATCAAATATACATTTTAACAGCAGACCTTCATTTTCTTCCATGCTAATACATGGATAGTCAGCTGTCTAATGTTCGTTTGGAATATTTTTGATTTTGATGTTCTTCTATTGCCACCAATTCCCAAAACACCACCTCAAACTCCTCCTTTTCTAAACCCCAAAACATCTCAAAGACTTTTCGATAAAGTACATTGCTGTAAATGTTAATTTTTATATGTATCACCCAATGTTAGTTCCTTTGCTAAAAGGTGAATCTTGAAATATTGTGATAAATGTGTTGGAGGTCATGATGAAAACCCACCCTGACGATGAGGATCCACTTGATGAGGGAGAGGCCGAAGCCACAGATGGCTCCGTAGCGTCCTGCGATGGTGTTGGTCAGACAGAAGGACAGACAGAACCCGATCCAGTTGAACAAGAAGGCCACTGAAGAAAAAAAATTCAAGAAAAGTTGTTGTAGAGGAGCTTGAACTGTTAAAACAGTACCATGATATCAACCCTACACCTAAAAACAACAGCCAGTATCCATTTAATATAGTGGAACTTTGTTTTAGACAGTAAAACCTACAGGGATCAAAAGTGCCTTTTAAAAGAGAAGGGGACATGTCCCCCAAAATTACATCCGTGTTGTAGCGTTATCAAATACGCTATACGCTGACCTCCGACCTGGTTAACCATCACAAAACACTACTCCAGCTTTTTCCCAATAACTTGGACTACAATGAATCTTGGATTATGTTTTAACCTGAATCAAGATCCCTACAGGTGTCCAACTGTCCACTTTCAGGTGTCCACCTCCCAGATGACCCACTGGACACCGGCTGTGTTAATAAAACACTCTTTAAAGATGTTTCTTCTTTAAAACCAAGGACTGGTGTTCAAACTGTAATCTCTTGTTTACAGGACAGTCTCCTGCAGTACTCCTCTCGTCAGGGTCATCCACACACTCACTCTTCAAAGTGTCATAATATGTGTTCTCTGCTTTGTCATGCATTTCTACATTTATAATGTGAGCGTTTTAACGGGCGGAAGTAATATGAACTTGGTAACTCCTCACAGTTCCCCTACCCAATCAGAGCCGTCCACCAGTCCACTAACTCATGTTTTGTTGGGACACTTAATATCTTCTGATTGGTTGAATTTAAGATAACTATTCTCAAAACTAATCTTCAGTTCCAGTTAGTCTAGTCTGGTCTGAGTCTGAAAGCAGTCTGAGCTGCTATCCTTCAGAGTCTTAGCTGAACCTTCATCAGCTTTGAACAAGGCCTCGAGAGACACCTGCTTGTGTCTCTACCTCTGTCTCTCCCTCACTACGGGGACTGATCAGAAATGACTTCAGCATGCCTGCTGAGATGTCTCTCTTGCTAACCGGGACGTCTCCACTGACTGTCCGGCGAGGTCCTCGGCGGTCACGCCTTCCAGGACCACCACTCCGAGTCTGGGGACTCCAGCCTCAGCTCGTGGAGAAACCAACGCCTGCCAGATCTAGGAGCGTCCACCTTTCAGTGAGCGAACACCACTTTCTGATCGAGAGGTTTGCTTTGATAAAGCTTAATTCTTCCACTCTAAATTAAGCCTCCAAATTCCATCCAAACTCAAATTAGCCCTAAATTGACTTTTAAAGTCACAACTAGGTTAACTAAATTAACTAACGTTCCTAGTCATTAAAACATATGCTACGGTCCGTTAAAACTCACAATTAAAACCATCTTTAACATCCTCAACATGTTTAAGAATATTAATTGTGTTTACATCAAACTTTCAAACTGTCTTATCTGTCTGTGTTCTTAGGTTTTTCAAATTAAATGATTGTTCAATCTTTATGGTCTCAGCTTCACATTATTAATAAGGTATTTCAATTCACTGTACTCTTTCAAAGAACCTAAAGATACCTTCAATAAATATTAGCCATTATCAGGGTTAAATGACAGTTTATCACTTTCCATTATAATCCATAAATAAGCTTTAATATTTATATTAAGAGGGTGTAGTTTAAAATAACTAATAGTTATTCCAAACGCTACAGTGTACTCCGGTCTTCTTACGTATTTTTTCTTTTTTGGGGGAAGGGATAAAGGAAAGATGCTCCCCTTTTGGATTTGATTAGGTGACGATATAAAAAGCTTGTGTTTTGCCGTCAACAAAACATTGTTTATTTTCTATTTGTGTATTGGTTCTGGTTTTTTCCCTCATTTTATTTTCGACTTAAACTGTTAAAGGACAAAAAATTTGTACAAATGAATTATTTTCTTCTCGTGTGCGCCGTCCTCTGATTGGACCAGACGGCTCCTAACATTTCTGCCTGTCTGATCAACTAAAACTCACTGAAAAATGCCAACATGAAGATCCCATCATTCCCAACTCGAAGCTGCTCTGCGTCACTGAAATCGTCTCTGGGTGAGAAGTCATCGTCCTTAAAAAAACACACACACACACAAAAGCAAATATTCATTCTGACCCCTAAAAAAAAAAAAATCAATCTGCTGTAAAACACGTCTGCTCCCTCTTAGCTTGTTTAAATAAACCCCATTCAGAAAAGTTGAGTAACTCAGTGTTGAGCTTTCCTGTGGGTGAGGTTTGGTATGCAGAAACAAAAACAGGAAGTACACAACTCGGCCGACGCCTTGTAGCTTTTTGTTTTGGTGTGACGTAAGAGAACCTCTTAGATTTAAACGTGTCCTCACCCGAGGCAGCACCTCCACTGTGGACGCAGCCATGGCGGCCGCTTTGGCCTTCTCAGCTTCGTCATATGTGGGTAGTGAAGTGGCGACGCTGTAGGGTGGCGGTACTGGGAAGTCTCCCTGGAAACTGGTCTCTGTGGAAACAAAGAGGAAGGACTTGGTGACAGAGAAAACCACACGGGAATGGAAACCAGCGTGACTCAGTGGTGCAAAAACGAATCCCTGTTGCTATTCCTGGGAGCGAGAGACCTCGCTTTGGGAACGTTTTAATATTCAAAGTTAATACCAGGCGTCGCGGCCGTTGCGCCCAAGTCGATGGAGGCGTATGGGGGAGGAGGGGCCTCAGCTTCTGCTCCCAGGGCAGGGGTCGCGCTGGGCTCCGTCTGGTTCTGGTCCTGCATGACCTCTCGGGCTGTGGCGGAAGTGGACGGCTGCTGCTCGCTGGTGGAGGCCTCCGAGGAGTCGTCCTCGTTGTGCAACTGAAGGAGATGAAGGGGTTAGATGAAACCATCAGAACGTAGAGCATCAGACATCATGACTGTTAAAGCAGCAGCGGTATCGGGTAGTTATGTAACTTTGTACAGACTCGTGCGTCAGCACCAACCGGGCCTGGAGGAAGCACTTCGTCAGACATTTGGTTTTTATTTGTTTTTGCTGAATAAGAGTTTTCTTCTTCCCGTTCTTCGATTCACCTCGTAAGGAGTTCAAACCGTCAACCCCTGTTACCACGGAGCTATAACCAGTGTTTGTGTTGGTACGCTCCATTTGGCGCCTCTCCTGCTTTTGACCTTAGTCTTTGTTGAGTAAACAACAACCTGCGGGTCATGTGACGTTCAAACAGAGGTTGTGTTTACAGGGTTCTTCATCAAAATCAAATCAAAGCTCTTTCAAGGCAAGTTTTCCAAGATTTTCCTGTTTGTGATGATTCACAAACAGTATACATATATAAACTCTAATATCTCACTTTGCTTTGTAAAAGAGGAATTTTTATTACACAACAATGAACAGTTTTGATTTTGAAGGCCGATACCAATTTTTTGCTTTTTGTTTGGTTTAGTGAAGTTTAGTGCTTAGCAACAATGAGTTCACGAGCCGAAAAAAGATAAAACAAAATACAACTTTTGATTTTCAGATGAGTGGATCACAATTAAACTGACCATGTTGAATATTAGCCAATGTTTTGGTGTGCCTCTAGTTTTAAGAAGTTTTCAACACTTTAGTGAAATTTCAAACATTTAAAGTACTTGTAAGAACAAGGCTTGGGCTGTATTATGGTAATACCATAAACAGCCGGTGTTTAAAAATAGCAACGGTATTCTTTTCAGTACAGTCATGAAAAAAATGCACAGTCAGGGCGGGACTTCCGATGAGCTGATGTAACTTTGGGCCGGTCTGGGGCGCCAACGCAGCCCGCTAACGAGCGGCTCGTTTTAATCAGCACTTCTCTGTTGTTGGAGAAAATATATCTCTGTAGGGCCCTATGATTTCCGCGATGCGGAAAAAACGGACGGAATCGCGGAAATCGCCAAACAAAATGGAATTCTGTATAAAACGCGGAAACTCACGGAATTCTCTCATATCTGCAAATTAGTAAAGAAAATAATATTTTCCGAAGTGTTTTGGCCACCGCCACCGTACCTGACGCTGCGCAGAGGCTGTGCCTCCACACAGAGACAGAGAGTCAGAGAGACAGAGAGAGGGGGGGGGGGGGGGGGGGGGGGGGGGGGAGACGGTCCGCTTTGATAAAGTCTCACTAAAACATCTCCAGAAAATTAAAAACCGCGAAGTTTCGGGCAAAGCTCAGGATTGAACAATATCCAGATTACCTTTATGAATCTGAAGAATGACTTCTCTTTAAGTTTAGTCGACAAACAATGGACTGGCAGCGTAATGTGATGAGCTCTGAGTCAAAGAGTCACGTCTGAAAACAGGTAGCAGCATGGAGCCGGTCGAACCGTACTACAGAACATTCAGCTAAATAATAGAAACGAGCCGTGAGGTCATTGATAATTATGTTTCAATGTGTTATTACTTTAGAAAAAATGAAAATGCTTCGGTAAATTCAGGGGGTGGGAGGGGGGAGGGCTGCCCGCTGCTGCTGCCAGAACACTCTGTGTGTTCTCTGTGAGAGATGGATGATGGATGAGGTAAAACTGAACAGAGTCCTGTTTATTAGGCTAAGTTAGTATCTTTTGACAGTTTTTATGTTTTTTGTGACGAGTTTTTTATGTCGAGTTCAATTCCAAAGCAATTTTATTTTACAAAAATATTTTCTGGGAATAAAGTGAAATTCAACAGATTTGCACAGAAAGAAAGTTTTGTTCTTTAAAAAACAGGGAAATACTTTAAATACCTTGCAAAAACACTCAATGTTCAGCTGAAACACAGAACTTTGTTCTGTTTGTTAAAGTTAAAAAACTGATTTTGAACCCAGTGGCTTTGATTTGATGAATTATTTGTCATTATCTTTATATTTACTCACTTTTAGGTTAATACATGTGGTTGGAATGAAAATTTGGAGTTAAAAAATAATAAAATGGAAAAAATGGAATTTGGGAAAAGATAAAACGGATTTTATAGGGCCCTATCTCTGGTTTGGTCCTGGAACGCCTTGGGATCCTGCCGGAGGAGCTGGTGGAAGTGGCTGGGGAGAGGACCGTCTGGGACTCCCTAATTGGGATGCTGCCCCCGTGACCCGGATAAGCGGAAGAAGACGAGACTTCTCTGTTGCGGCACAAGCCGCAGGTGTGTTCGCAAGCTTGCAGCGCTTCAATCAACAGCGGTAGCTGTCCTAACTGAACATCAGCTGTAGGTGCTCATGGTGGGAGCCATGACCAAAAATGCCCAGGCCAAATTATGGACCCAGTCCAAACCTGGTCACGGTAATACTGTACACCGCGGGAAAATGTGGAGGAAGTTTGACGATATCAAAATTTGGATACTGCTCAAGCCTAGTAAGAACCCGGTATGCTCCAAACTTCCTTTAGCCAAGTTTGACAAAACCTAGAACTCCACTAAGAGGCTACAGGATGGATACGATTTAAAAGAACTTTAACAATAAGATCCAGGTACGGTCCAACAAATTTGCGATTTTCAAAACCATCTATGTGTTTTTGTCCTTATATAAGGGATACAATATTTTGGTTGTGTGAACTGAGGTAAAGAAGTCTGCTGTGTGCACCTTATTAAAGCATAAAATGTTCCGTTTACTGAAATGATGTCTATTTTTGTTCAAATTAGTTCACATTCATGAAAATTTGCAACTGAAATCTTGAAATATTATTCATCCATCATATAATAAAAATGCCTTTTAGGTGAAAAAATGTGACTAAATAAAAACAAGAATTCAGAAGAAGAAAAAAATCAACACTGAAAAAAAAAAATTTTGGGGGGGACAATGTTGAAACAGGGAGTAGTCCTCTGATCGGAGCTATGACTGGTCAGCTAAATTAGCAGGTTTTTAGAGACACCACCCCCTTAGAGTGATGTCACCAGTGGATATGGTCCTTAATATAAATATAAAACACACAAAAAAATGATTAACAAGTCCATTTGACTACTAAGGGAGGCTTTTATTCTGAAGGCGACCCGGGAAGTTCTTAATAATCATGTCAATACAATATTTACCCAGCAGTAAAACTGCTGGCAGCATTCTCGTGGCTTCTAGAGAATGTTTGATGCTTTAGGACACGGGAGACCCTGTCGGTATGTTTCTGGAAACGCAATCAGCGAACGAAGCTCTCCAGCTAATCCAAGGACTCAGCAGCAGTTAGGCTTATTCATTTTAAAAAGAGCCAAGAGCCTTCTGAAATTACAGAGGGGCGATGGGACGTGATGGTAGGGAGCGCCTGGAATGAAATCTGGGAGGGATGGGAACAAGTCCTCCTCACCTTCTGAAGAGTAAAAACAGCTTCAGGCAAGTCTGCACTCTAAACTGTCAACACAGCTGACACCAACTGACTAAATGGGACGTTTTTGTCTCTTTTAACCAGAAGTCTGTGGTTTCTAAACTTGAGCGTAGCTTTAAGACGTCAGCCAAAACCACAGATAATCATGCAGTGTTAATTATAAACTAAAGATAAACCAGAAAGGCCCTTTGGGTACAGCGAAATCATGATGTTGGACTTTTTTCCCTTACATTGAAATAAAATCAGGCCGGTTGTGCGTGATCTTCCACCTCCTGTTTTTTCCAGAAAAACGAACATTCTCGAGTTTGTGGAGCGAGTTCGGCTTGTTTGTAGCCTTTAAACAAATTCCTGAATGATGTGAGGTGTGGGAGGCCACCAAACAGTGGCAAAAATAGCAACATCATCCCTTAGAGTTAAAAAAAAATAAGTATCTGCTTGCTTAGTCTGGTCCAGAATGTGCATTTCAAAGTAATGTCACATTAGGATTATATACCTTCAAAGCCGTGCTGCAGTTTTGAAGTTTTCCATTTAGGAATGGCAGCTTTCTTCAAACTATAAACGGGGAAACACCCTTTGTTTTTAATCACGGATGTGACCAATATCAGAGAAGATTCAGAACAGGTGTTGGTCACGATAAACTGGAGAATGTGTTCCTCCAGCAGAGCAGAACAAGGCGGTGAGGCAATGATTTGCTGATGACTGGCTCAGAATCAAGGACGAGGCATAATGTGCCCCCGCACAGAACATGGGGGTTACGTAACACAGCCACAAGCCTCCTCCTGTGTCCAAATACCCTCAAAAGCCACGGTACGCAGCTCAAAGCAGCGGTGGGTAGAAATCTAAGAGATCTTCAGAGAATGGAGATGTAGACTGTGGTTAGGAAGCTGCCAAAACATCAGAGAATCCAGTCACCGTCTAATTCCTGGAAATTGGACTGTAGATGCATTATCCTGCAGGACTGATGGCCAGGGGAAAACACAACCACGTGCGTCTAAGCAGAAAAACGAATTTATATAACATATCTGCTTTAAAAATAACTCACTATGAAAGCTTGTTATGTCACAACTCCACTGATATGACGTTTAAAAACGAGACGGATTCAGGAAAGCTAAACCTCACACATTTATAGGAATTTCAGCTCAGAACTAACCGAAAAAATGTAAACCCAAGAGCTTGTAATGGTTTAGAAAAAAACATGTCACTTCCGTTTGCCGTCTGCATCTCTTTATCTCTGAAGCAACTTCAAAAAGCCCCGTTTATGCTACATCGCGTGCTAACAAGCTAAGCTAAAGCTAATATTGACAGAATTTAGCGTTGAAGGCTGCTTCGTTCATAAAAAACTAAACAAAACACACAACCAACATAAAGTGTTTTACGATAAAACAGCATTTTAACGATGTTATCACGTCAAAGACCGTCTTGGCCAACTTTAGCTTAGCTAATGCGGAAGTAGCTTGTGAGATGTCAAAACAAAAGGTTTACGCAATAGGTGAAGAAAATAACTAAATAAATACTTGGATATAAGATGTACGTATGTTTTATTCTTAATAGTAAAAAAAAAAAAAGCTAATGAGAATGTTTTTATTTTTTTAACAAGGCCTTACTTCTTTTCAGTGGCAGGCCGAGGCTTTAAACGCTGTTATGGTCCGAGCTACTCACCACTTGGTATCGGCTTGCTGGGTCCATTCCGACTAGATTCAGCCGGCAGAAAGGCCAGCCAGACAGCAGGGAGGTGAATCTAACTAGGGCTCACAGTCCGAGGGGTTCGTCACGGACAGATTCCGGTCTACAAACGTCCCCGACCGGATGAGACGACTGGATGAGACTAATGGCTGCTCGGCTTTGCTTAGAAAAATACCCTCAGTCACGGAAACCCTGTACGAGAGGCACGAGCTGCTCGACACTTCCGGTTTGATATTTCAAAATAATAAAGTAATAATAACGGCAATAACCAACAATGAAAATAATAAAACAATAATAACAATGATCGTGACAATACCTGTTTTATGAATAATAATAATAATAGTTATTATAATAATATGACAATTGTTCATTTCGTACATTTTTAACATTTCATTTTCCAAAAACAAAACAACACACACACAATAAAAACATAGACAACTACAACAGAAAAAGGAACTTTAACAATGATGATCTTTATCTGTATTTCAAATTATTTTTATACATTAAAATAATAAGTAGCATTTTAGTGTATTTGTATATTAAAAGTAGATTTAAAAATCTGTACTTTTACTTGAGTACGTTTTTCTTCAAGTGTTGCAGTTATTCTCTTTTTATAAGATAAGATAAGAAGATAAGAAGAACTTTACTGTCCCGAAGGAAATTGTTTTGTCATGAACATGCTCACTGCAACAGTAAAAACATAAAATAGTAGAAGCATCAAAAAGAAACAAAACATTAGGTAAAAACAGAACAAATTCTGGCCAATAGATATTATCAGAAATCAGCATGTGAAAAGACAATATACAACAATAAATATAATTTATGTTTGATTTTTCACATGAAGTGTAAATAAGACTTATTAAATGTAATTAATAGTTCACCAGATTGTTGTAAAATTATTATTTTTATCTTAAAAACTAACAAAGAGTACATAAATGAATATATGACGCGTTGAAATGATTTATTTTGAAAGGACACACCCTTCGTTTCCGATTTGGCGTCTGAGACTTGATACTTGGGGGTTGTTCACGGATTTCCACGGAAGGTAATGACGTAACGGCGCGCTGATAACTGTGAATAATATCAACCACTAGGTGGCGCCAAATCCTCATCCACAACAACCTGTTTTCATGTTTCAAGTCATGAAATAAGCTTTAATTTCTTTTTTCAAGAATACCATGGCTACTTTTATTATTTTTTTAAATTCAAAATTAAACAAAAAGTAAAGTTTTAAAGCATCAATGTGTTTCTGGTTGTCTGTAACTAATAAAAACAGCAGCTGGTATTACACAAATTAATCTATTTATGATTCTTTTTGAAGGCCATGAAATACTCAAGGAGTAAGTAAGAATTATTTTAATATTTCAACATCAAATTTTTACTATTGATATTTTGGGCCTTCAGCTTTACATAATTCATATCTTACCATGGCCCTATGTCGTGCCCTAGCCTCCAGCCCCCCCTGCTGTTGGGTTTGTTCTTGTTTTAGATTTATCTCTTTCGTTTAGTCCTTTGTGTTCTTAGTTCTGGTCATCTGTGTTTTAGTCATCCTCTTTAGTTTAGGTCTTTTGTGTTATAGCTTTAGTCCAGTCTTTGTGTTTACTTTAGTCAGTCTGTGTTTTGGTGCTTCTGTTTTTAGTTTCCCCTCTGTGCTCTGTGTTTCAGGTGTCTTGTCTTGTGGTTGTCCACACCTGCCTCTCGTTCTCCCTTGATTGATCCTTTGGTATTTAAGCCCTGCTGTGTCATGTCTCTGGGCTCGTTCGTCTGCTTTGTCATCCCCAGCCCTAGTCGTCCTTAGTCCTAGTCTTAGTCCTTCCAGTTTAGTTTCTAGTTAGTTATTGCATCTGTTTGTATTTTGCTCCTTTTTGGAATAAATCCCTTTTTTGAGTTTTTACCACTGCCTCGTTCTCCTCCGTTCATCCCATCCTGCTTTTGGATCCTTACACTCCTGCACCACCAAAGCCTGACAGGGTGTCCTAAAATATGAAACATTTCTGAAAATCAATATATTTGCGATGAATGATAAATGATTTTATTTATTGAGAGAACAAAGCTACTCAAACCACATTATTTGTTGAGCTGAGTTCAGTTCCACTAGACACACCCAGCCCTGATCACTACCAGACCTGAAGAAATACTTTATTAACCTGCCTGACAACATGAAGGAGGCTAAACGATCTCAAAAAGCAACACATCCTGTCCTGTTCTAAAGAAATTATTGAACAGAAGAACCCAGAACATCTAAAGCGCTCGCTACAAATCTTTCCGAGGTAGTTCCATGTTGGTTAGTTTAACTTTTTCTCCTTAATAAACAAAATCATAATTTTAAAGCGGCATTTCTGTATCTGTAAGGGAGCATAAACTTCCCCCAGCAGTGCAGGAGGCAGGTGATTTACCTCACTGTGAAGTTTACTGTGTCATGTGTTCTCACCGCTGGGATAATCCTGGATCAGAGCATAATGGGACCTTATGAACACAAACACCAGGCTTTCAAAGGCACAAAAAGGCCCCAAAACAAGCACATACAACCAGGAAGTTACATTTATAGTTACTGAAGGACTTCTATCTTAGATCTGTTTTTTTTTTTTAAGCCAGTGAGTCACTGCTGCAGTGCTGATGAATCCCAAAAAAGATCAAATCTAAAACGCAGACACTTTCCGTCACACTTATTTCTCCTCCAGTCCTCTGAAAGCTGGCTGAAACCGCCCTAAACGGAGCGAACAATGAATACACAGCAAGAGCTATCGATAAAAGGCTCTGCTTGAATTAAATATTAATCCCATTCGCTAAAAAGGAGGATTACTGTACAACATCCATCAGTTAAGCAGCTGAGTTGGAGGGAGGGGATTAGATTTTCTTCTTCTTTTTTTTTTTTTTTAAAGGAAAAACACAAGCAGCACCTTTTGAACATAAGGTGTTTTGCCATATGGGAGCAGTTAACAGCAGCCGACCTGCGCCAGAGTTAAAAGACGAAGTAATTTGACCAGCTGCTGCTAGAACCCCACTTTTACAGCCAATAATGGCACCTTAGGACATCCATCACCGACACCACCCTCTCATACCCCCACACACACACCGCACAGTCGGGATGCTGTTACTTGGCAACATCGTTTCAAGGTAAATAGGTGCTAAAAAAAAAGGTGTTATATAAAGGAACGGTGGGTGTCTCAGTCAGATGCTGCAGCTTTTCAGCGAGGTACTCGTTTTGATGGCATGAAGCTCTGCTCTGTTTAAAGAGAGGTAGCTAGCATGCATCATTCACGATTCATTCTCATTCCCGGCATGTTAGAAACATAGACAGGGGTGTACATAACTGGTGCACATGTGCGCCGTTTGCAGATCGGTGTCGATCGCGCAGCCCGTGATCAGACACCGACGAGCTTCGCGCCCCAAAGGAGCGCTCAAGCGGCCGTGGAAGCTTGTTGACGCGTGCACTGCAACGTTAGCACAACTTCAAACCCACCCCGTTGGAGACCAACTCACGGTGATCAGGTGCACGCCAAACATCAGCGCCAGGTACACACTTGAGTACCTCAACGACAAAACTATGTGAACCCCCTGAACATGGAAGATAGAAAATGGTTAGAAAATAAATAAATATGGCGCTTCTTCTGAAGTTCACTGCCATTTGTTTGACCTTTGCCATGTTGACGCTTAATCAAACTTTTCTAACTCCTCCCTATACATAGTGTCATCGTTGTTGAGATCAAACCAACAGCGGTGTCATCTGCAAACTTGGAACACAATATGATTGCCAGGATATCTTGCAGAATAAGAAGTAAGTAGTGTGAACAGGAGGGGACTGAGGACACGTCCTTGTGGAGCGCCAGTTGAATACAATGGTGAAAGAGGAGAGATCACGGATCTTCACAGACTGTTGTCTGCCATCAAGGCTAACGTAAGGCGTGGCTAGCAGGTCAGCTAAGATGACAGCTTAGTCATACAACCCTCCAAATGACACATCACTAATCTATTGGCCAGTGGCGGTTCTAGACCAACATTACATAGAGGGGATGAGGAATACCCTCTGCAAGAATCAGTGATCTGGTCAACCATAACAACTGATATAAAAAAAACTGTTCATTCTGATTTTAAAGGGCTGTGATTATGTGACTGTTAACTCCTTTAACGCCAGAAATATTAAACATATAGGTTAAAATTTGAGCTATTTATTAGCTAATAACTAATAATTATTTTATGATGTAATAATATAACAGAATATAAATAATAAAACTGTCGCCTTTCTACCTGTAGATCCTCCACCAGAGGGCAGCAGACACGTATACTAATACGTAGGACTACTAGGTTTTTGATGAAGGTGCTAATGCTATCTATCCACTTTGCTGCTTTAAGGCTGGAAGGGTATTGAGGCAAATTTACGGTCTAGAAAGGGTTAAGAATTTGTTTTAAAAGTCATATTTCATTTAATTGAGATGCATTTAGGTTAAAAAATAAAGATATGTTTTACAATGGTAGGACTAGCCGTTAGCTTGTCAGTCCTGGCCAATCTCATCTCTGTTTTTCCAAACTGAGGTTGTTCAACAACAACAGATAGGATTTTAACTGTTCATAACATCCACTTGTTATATTTAAATTGTATATTTTATAAGCTTTGATCAATAGAATCACTTTGATTTTCCCTTCTTGTGTCAAAATGGACAAACACAAATATAAAAGTGAAGCAAAAATAAGATAAAATCCAGCTTCATTTTCAAAAAACAACAACAAAACCCAGTCCACAAAAAAAAAAAAAAAAAAAAGGTTCCTGCACAGTACAGACGTGCTGTAATTAGACATATAATTACGGTATCTATGGTTCTATTGACGCAGGCTAAATGAAGTGTCTTTTAAATAAGCGTTACTATGAGGCGCGTGCAGCCGCTAATTAGCAGGAAATGTGAAAACGGCGAGCACTAATCACATACACACGCCTCTCTTTGTGTCTGCAGATGAACGCGTGGGCGTCTGAATGTGTTTTTGGGGGGAATGAGAAGGAGGGGAGGCCTGCAGCGCTCACGTGCATGTGCTCAAAGTGTCCAGCAGAGGGCAGACAAGACAAAGGTATTCTCTAAGTTTTCATCAAAGACCAAGAGTCACTTCTTTGTTTTCTTTTTTTAAAATAAATGACGACGAACAGAAATAAAATGATATAAAGATCAAATTAATTCATATATCATTTAAAAATTGAAACACTTTTTGATATTTTGTACAAATAGTTGTGCTGCTGGATCTGCTCTGAGTAGAAAAACAACAATAAGTCCCAAAAGTAGTATATCATAAAACAAACCAAAGCATTTCCAGGCAGAGTCCGACCACAGGAGACGGAGGGATTGAAGTGCCGCAGGAAGATTTAAATTATTCCACTGCATCTGGCAGAGCTGGTCATTATAAGCAGAGCGAGGAAGTTTTGCGTGAGGACTGAAAGTGGAACTAATCAGAGAGATCTTCTGTTAGACTCGGATATTGGGTTATAAATAAAGCCGTCTGAGTCGAGATCTGCTGTTTTCCTGCCCGAACAGAGAGGGTCCAAACTACAGGGATGTATTACCCAGAGTTTTATTTGTGAATGATGCTGCTTTACTTTCATGTTTGATGTTTGGGAGGTGAAAGCTCAGATCTCTCGAAGTAAAGTTTCGAGGAAAGTTGACCAAAGATTAGTGTTTAAACAGTCTCTGAACAACCTCCCCCTCTCTCCCTTCAGTTATTTATCTACACCCACTGGTGACGTCACTCAAAGTGGGCGGAGTCTCTAGAAACAGGAAGTTGTCCTCTGACAAGAGCAATACTCATAGATAAGGAGAGACACAGCTGCTCATAGGTGGCAAATTAGCAGCTAATTGTTAGGTATTTAAGACAACTTTTGCTCAAAAAATCACACTAATGTGTAAAAACTAGGGGTGTGTGATATATATATATATAGTTTTCAAAAATATCAAAATTCTTATTTTGATGCTGAGGTAGCAGGCATCGGAATAGAGTACCTAAAAATATCATAAAACATATTTCTTACATGGTACTACGTCAGTCATAGTAGTGTGTCTGCTGCTCCAAGTAGAGGCAGCTTGATGTTGGAGAGTCAGTCCAAATTGCTAACAAGCTAACAGCTATCCTCATCATCTTCCTCTTTAGAAGTTGTGGCAAGACTACAGTGTGGTATTAGGGCCAAATTTAAGACTTTTGGGCACCTAGCGGTTGGCTATATCCATTCTGAAGCTAGCTACTGATCAGATTAATCACAGACCAACACCGGTAACTGAACGGCTGGGGACTACTCACTTGAGTTAGCATTAGAGAGGCTAGTAGCTTGTTAAAGTATACCGAAAATAGAACCTGTCTTCCAAGTCATTGCTTTTTTTGTGTAGTAGTAAGTATTGGTGTCGGCAAGTACTCAGATTCAAGTATCGGTATGGTATCTGTTGGAAAAAAGTGGTATCTGTGCATCCCTAGTTTTTTTTGTCAGTATCACTATTATATTAGGAAATTTAAAAAAATGTGAAATGCAAAATGTACCATCTAATCAAAGTATTTGATTTTATTAATCAGGTTTTTTCCAGATAAATATATTTCCTGGTAAAAAAAAAAAAAAAAAATCTTCACTGATTTTACTAAAAAGCAGGCTTGTGGGGTCTGTTCATAAAGCGTGACTGAAGTTTTTAAGTAAAAACGGTCGACCAATCAGATCCAGTGACTTTAAGATCCCTGTACGTGTCATGTTCACAAAGATTCTGTTAATTAAAGTGATAATATGCAGTTTTGCTTGTTTTGGGCGCCCTCTGGTGTCCGTTTTAAATCACTGCGTTGCACAAGTTAGCATATTGTTTCAGCTTCTAAACGCCAATATCTACCTGTTGAAATGTCTCCTCAGCCTTCATAGCTTCCTACAGGAGCGGTTATTTACTCCTTCAAAGAAATCAGCTGTGTTCAAGCAGGGAGAGATTGAAAAAAATCAGGAATCATGAGCTAAAAACACTCCAGCGCTAGCATAACAGCTAGCCACTTTGGGTTAGCCTAACGAGCTCTCAACCCTCACGCAATGAGCGTGAGACTCACGCATTTTGCTGTCTTCACACGCACTCACGCCACACATGTGATTTCTCACGCTGAAAATAACAAAGCCGATCCTGAACGCATCACCGGCCACGCATTGACCAGCGTTTTCAGAAGTGCCGTAACTCTGCGACCGTTTGCTCTATCAGAAAGATTCAAACAGTTTTGGAAAGAGGAGAACTTGCACTATCGGGTCATCTTAGTGGTATTACGGTAATTTCACTTCCGCGCCCCGGTCTGCCCGCGAATCACAAGCTGCAGTGAGGAGCAGGAAATGAGACAGAAAAAGAGAAACTGACCAAACAGAGCTAATTCTGTTTACTGAAGACCTTTCCAGGTTGTAAATCCACCACAGAGGTTCCTGGATTGTTTTGAGTTTAAAAGAGAAGCTGAAGCAGTGATGTCATGCCGTTTGAAGAAAAAAAGGTAAGAATGAACTGATTATCAGAATGAATGAAGCTGGGTAGTTATTATTTAGATTTGATACTTTCATTGTGTGTTGACTTGTTTTTAGAACAATGTACCAAGCTAGTAAGTATAGCCTACAATGTACATACATTGTGTAAATGTATGCACTAAGTATGAAGTCCCTTTTTAGAGCAGTACACCACATTCTGACTACATGTATGCAGCTCATGTCTTTTCTGTAGCCTCCTTTATAATGTGGGGTCAGACTGGCTCATCGTATCTGTGTGTACACTACTTGTATCTGTGTGTACACTACTTGTATCTGTGTGTACACTACTTGTATCTGTGTGTACACTACTTGTATCTGTGTGTACACTACTTGTATCTGTGTGTACACTACTTGTATCTGTGTGTACACTACTTGTATCTGTGTGTACACTACTTGTATCTGTGTGTACACTACTTGTAATTTGTGTAAACTGTTTGTGTAGCTCTGGGTAGTAAAAAAAAAAAAGATTTAGGGTGTAACTTCCAGTACTTGAAAATGTGATTTTAAATGCACACACAAATATCTAGAAATGATTAATACAAAAAAAAAAAAAAAAAACACACACAATTACAAGTTACACAAACATTTATAGGTTTTTCCCTCAATACTTGTGCCCCGCTTCTTTTTTCCACAGATATGAGTCAATAGTTTGAGACCTGCTGAATATTTGTCCTCTACTTTCAGAGTCTTCTGAAGACGACCTGGCAGAGTTGGTCCAGACTGGAGGAGGCTGTGGGGATGCTGGGGGTTCTGGTCCAGACTGGAGGAGGCTGTGGGGATGCTGGGGGTTCTGGTCCAGACTGGAAGAGGCTGTGGGGATGCTGGGGGTTGTGGAGATGCTGCCAAGGACCGAAGCTCTTCACCTTCTCCTTCCAGATGGAAGACTGAGTCAGAGTCTGATCATGGAGTCCTTCAACCACCAAGGTGGACGTGACATGAGGAGAAATCCTGGGAGGTAAAACAAAAACAAAAAAACACCTATAGTTTAAATTATTGGCCTGTATTTTTGCAATAGTAAGGCAGAAATAGAAAAAAATATTTTCTAAACTGTTGAAATTGTTAAATTCTGATGCAAAATCAGTTGTTCATGTTCATTTGCAGTGTTTTTATTTTCACTAAAACTCTAAATCTAATTTGGTTTTTCTTCATTTCAAACAGTCCCACTCCCTACACTGGTTTAGTGAACATTATATTGTAAATTAATGTCAGATATTAAAAGTTCCACGTGTTGTGGGAAAATGAGACAAAGTACTCGCTCACAGGACATTTTCTGTCGATTTTAGTTAAAAAAAAAAATAAATCAAAAACACCAGGTGGACAAAAGGGTTTTTAATGGGCTATGAGCAAGGCCACCTTAATGCACAGGTTCACCTGGGCTGAAGGCCAGGGGCCTGTGATATTCAGGGGTCTATCATTACAGGTAAAAACAAAAAAAAAAGCAGTGTTTAATAACTTGTCCAGTTTTCTGCCAGTCATCTTATCTGCTCATCTGTGGCTGCTGATTGGTCTAAATGACGTGACCCATGTGGGCTATAAGGCCATTGGACCATAAGATGACCAATCAGATTATGTATTGGTGATTTTGGGACATGTTTCTTTATTATTAAGAAAACATGAGAAATGCTGGGAAAGAAAATAGAGAGGCACTCAGGCAACGACAGCACTTCCTGAGAAGGTTCATGATAAAGAGTCACTCTAACAGACCAATTCTGACAGAATTCTTCAAATCATTTAAATCAGAAGTTGAACAGAGTTCATTCTGTCGCAGACAGCAGAGTGGACCGTGTGCGTTCTGCAACAGGATGCTCCTGGAGAGAGGGGGAGACAGGAGGAGGGAATCAGACCAGAGGAGACAGCAGACAGAGGCAGCAAAGCAGGTAGAAGTCCCTTAAGTCAGTGACACTGGGCGAACATCAGTAAACACGTTTATTCTTTCAGGGACCAGAGCCAAGTCAAAGCAGTGTTAACTTTCAGCAAAATATAAAAAAAAGAACAATTTTTCTCAATAAGCTATTTCAGCTGCAAACTGATTAATAGGAAGCCTGTGCTCAGAGAATATATGTGTATATATATATATATATATATATATATATATATATATATATATATATATATATAAATGTGGGGCCTACAAAGCCCCCGAGGCCTATCATCAGCAGGTTAACATGTGGCCCTAGCTATGAGAGATCAATTGAATTAAAAATGTTTGTTTTTGGCTAAATCTGTACTTTATTAGATTAGCCAGTTACTTATGGTTATTTGTAGCAAGGCGGATATAAATAAACACCCGTAAACAGTTGGAAAAAGAGAGCGAGGTAGAGGGGCCAACGCATTGAAAATCTTTTGTTCCTTCATCCTTAGAAATCTCACTCCGAACTTTTCTTGAAGGTTGAGAGCTCTGCTCGTGAGACACGTGACTTCCTGGGTACCGTGACGGCGACGGAGATCTTGCAATCGTGGTATTCTGGATGTAATCACCAGATGGGGCTAAGTGACTTTTCATTAACTTTGTAAAGGGTCATATTAGCACATACTGGCTCAAGGAAAAGATTTAAAAATATGAAAAAGTTGCATATTATCACTTTAAAATGGTGCATTTATAAAGAATTGTGAGCAAAACAACATTTTGCCATTTCTCTTTGTACTGTATTTAAAAAATACTCTAACTTTTGTGGCCCTCCGGGACTTTACACTTGGTGATTTTGGCCCTTGTGTTGAAAAGTTTGGACACCCCTGCTGTAGATAAATAACTGATGAAACTCCACTTATAAATGACCCAAATATAATTTTAAAGGTCACATCAATCAAATCAAATCCCCCAAAAGGGGAAAAAAAGTCAGGAAAACAAACAAAACAAAAAAAAAGCATTCTGAAGCCAAAATTAAAGACAAACTACTTTTAGAGCAACACAAGTGACCAACACCAAACTAATCCTAATTTCACATGATCTCATTGTCATTGTTCATCTTAATTATGTACAAAATGTCCACATATTTACCCCTTTAAATTTAAATTATAGTAAACCGCATGTTGGCAATCCTTCCTGATTTACAAAACAAGTCCCAATCGTCTTCAGACTGAGCCTCGTGCTGTAGCAGATAAGAATTTGTCTTTTTTGAATCCCAATCGAAGTCAGCGATAACGCATCTAAACAGAAAACAATGCCATATATCAACGACGGGGTAGTCAATGTCTGATCATATTTGTGTAAAGCATCCCTAAAAGACATCGTCTGCAAAACAGAAACGCGTTACTTTGCAAGTTATGTTTAATTTAATTAGCCGAACAAGTGCTGATGCAGGGATGCAGTCATGTTCAATTAAACCCAGCATTAATCAAGCTCACATTACCGCCACTAACGTGAAAGTAGACTTGTTCAGAACCTTCCCCCTCTGTTTTGACAAAGCAAAGCAGCATTGTGATCAGAGCGAGTCGGTATTCTCTTTAATCTGTCTCTAAAGAGCTTGTTTTCTCTTAATAATTACTGCAGCGAGAAGATGGGAATCAAGATAGGAGTGAGTTGTTTCTGGGTCACATATAATAGGGTGCGTTATTCTCTGCAGTATTGAACACTTGGGGAATAGCCCTTTAAATGTTTAATGACTTGGGGATACGCACTGGCCTCTTCGAGAAAAGTTAGTCATCCTGAGGAATGCGAAGTATGAGCCATCAAAATGTCCTACAAAATAAAGGCTGATTATTATAAGAGCCGAGTTAGAATGTGTGCAGTGTAATAATTACGGGGAGGAAAGTTGAGAGTACACTTCCAATGCGGCGGCTGTGTATCGTGTTAATAAATCAGAAAAGCATCATCAAAAAGCCCATCGAAAAGTCAATGTATTCCCCCGAGTCTCCGAGACAGTCTTTTGATGCTGAAACAGACTTTCTTTCTTTCTTTCTCCATCAATCCCTCCTACTCTCTCCCACGTTCCCTCCATCCCTCGCTATGCTGCCGATGAATTAGAAGAAAGTGTGTCAGTTTGCAGGCGGGAGGGAGGAAAAGAAGGAAGGAAGACATCAGAAAGAATTCATTCATCGAGCGATGTTCTCGACAAGAAACGTGGAGCTGGAGTCTGCACTGCCTCGTGAGTCTCCGGGGCTTCGAAGCAGATTTTTTAGGGGTTAGATCACCTGTATGTGTCCACTATGAGAAGAAATGCATCAATAAGATCATATCAGAACTTGGACTTGGAATCCACGGGGGCCTCAGCTTTGACAAGCAGTACCAAACCTTTTTGGTGTACGAAGGGAGGCCCTGGGTGGAGGCTGCTGTTGCTATGCGACTAGTAAAGATCTGTTCACAGTAGAGTACAGCACAGCTGGGCTAAAAGTTGAAACTAGTGCAGCGACACGGGGTGTTCCTAGAACCGGATAATGTCGACTAACTCGTTAAAATGAAGTGACAAACCGTTTTGTCATTACTTCTTGAGAAATTACCCAAGTTAAAGATGATGTTCTATGTTTGATCCAAATAGAGGGGCTTGACAACAGGTGCACCACCTTAAAGCTACTAGAGAACAACAAAAATGACCAAATACCTTTTTTGGTACCTTAGACGGTTCATAGCTGAGTGTAAAGCAGCTGGGTTGGAAGTCAGATCCTCCAAATTGGAGGCCATGGTTCTTGACTGGAAAACGATGTAATGCTCTCTCTATCTACGGTTTGAGAATGAGTTCCTTCCCCAAGTTGAGTTCGAGTATCTTGGTGTGTTGTTCTCAAGTGATGGTAGAAGGGACAGACAGATCGGATTTCTCCATTTAGTGGTCTGTCAACATTCCTACCCTCACCTATGGTCACAAGAGGTGGATCATGACCAAAAGAAAGAGGTACTGGATACAAGCAGCCAAAATAAGCTTCATCTGCAGGAAGGTGGGGAGCTCCGTCGTCTGGTGGGAGGTTGGCATAGAGCCGCTGCCCCTCCACATAGAAAGGAATTAGCTGAGGTGGTTTGAGCATCTGATTAGGACGCTTCCTGCTCACCTTCTTCTGGAGATCTTCCAAACACATCCCATTGGGAGGCGACCCAGGACTCGCTGGAAGGCTTATGTATTCCCCCTGGTCTGGGGACACCTTGGGATTCTCCTTAAAGAGCATATTTTAAGTTCTTTTTTTTTTATTATTCTGATAAAACTCTGTCCAAAAATACTATTTGAAATGTTTATTGAGGGTATTTTGTTTTACAATACATTTTTTAAACCATTTTTCTAGTCCAAAGTGCCCCTTTTTGCAAAGCTTCTAAAAACGCTTTTTTTTCATATGTGGACCTGTGACGTCAGCTAAGGGAGCTCCTAGCTAGGTGGCGCTGCTTACAGTGTTGTCAGATGTAGATAAATAAAGTATTTGTAGGATAATTTAACACTCTGTACGATCAATAATCCCATAAATATGATCATTTGAGCCCTTTGTTGTGTGGAGTTTGTGTAACAGATGCTTGTTTTAATCATTGTGTAGATTTTTTAAAGCTAAACTACTTTAACATCTCAGACTGGCACCGCTCTAGTCTGCCAGCTGCCTGCTCGCTGTCGGCCATGAGTTGTTAGTTTTAGGTTAGAGCGCTCTTTAATCAAGTCGGTGTGAATTCATTTTAATAAAAAATGCTAAATTATTATGTTTGTGAATGCCAATCGCCAGTCTGTCAGGACACTGAGTCAACAACGGGACGGCTTCCTTACCGGTACGGTGACTTCTGTTTGGAGACGAAAAACCCCGGTGGTCCTGGTCTAGTCCAGGACTGGATGTGATGGAGTCCCACATACCGGCGAAAAACATTCAGTGTGACTCTAAACAGGCGCCGTTACTTCGATCCATTCACCGGAACCGCTGTTAGCACGCAGCAGCTAACAGGAGCTAACGGGGAGACTAGAGTCTCGTTTCCATGCCAGGTTTGGTACGGTTCGTGGTGGGTCGTAATCCGGTACCGGTCCGCGATTTCATGAGAGCATTTCCTTCAGGTGTCTGACCCTCACCTGGCTGGCGGGGTACAGTAAATCCATGCCGCGATGCTCTCCAGAGGGGCTTCCCGTTCCCAGCGGCTACCAAGAGGGGATTCCCAGCGGGGTTTCCAGCCTGACCCGACACTGTTTCGGTCAGCCTCGAACCGTTTAGCTGCATCCTGTGAAACTTTTTATAAACTCTTTCATTTCTTAACAATCCACCTGAACGCAGCTCAATGTTTGGAGCTCTGATGATCAAAACCTGGTGCTAAACGCTGGTATTTTACCCAGACCCGAGTGAGGAGGTGGGTCACGGTCTACAGCTGGACCGACAGGGTACAGCCTTACAGGACTGATTGTTTTTATCTTTTTTTACATTTTTTATCTTAATAAAATAACTTCTCACTATAGTAATAAAGTAATAAAATAACGGCACTCTGGGGGTTTGTTTTGCTCGTCACCAGCAGTGATCAGTGGATCAGTTTTCTATATAGAGAACGAACGGTCTCCCTGAACTGTCGTCACTTCCGGTTTGGTGAAAAAATTGACAATTCTCACAAAAACGAATCCAAGAGCCTAATTAAGCTGAATTTGTGTAAATTTTTATTCAGAAAAAGTTTCTATTATATTTCTCTAAACATTTGTTTAAGGGAGTGTCTAACTTAAAATATGCTCTTTAAGGAGATGGGGAGTGTCACTGGGAAGAGGGATGTCTGGGATTCCTTCCTGGACCTGTTACCTCAATCCCAGCTCTGGCTGGGTTACATTGTCGTTGTGTCCTTGGGCAAGACACTTCACCCACCTTGCCTACTGGTGGTGGTTGGAGGGACTTGGAGGGCGCCGGTGCATGGCATACCTTCCTCTGTCAGTGTGCCCCAGGGCAGCTGAGGCTACAATGTGGCTTATCACCACCAGTGTGTGAATGTGTGAGTGAATAGGTGAAAAACTGTTTGTATTGTACAGCGCTTTGGGGAGTGTAAAACACTCTAGAAAGCACTCTATTAATTCAGGACATTTACCATTTACCTGTTACCTGACCTTGAAGAAAATGGATGGATTATACCTAAACAAAGGTTGTGAAAGCATAAAGTTATTGTGTTTTCAGTACAAAAAGGATCTCACTTGGTTGTGACTGTTGGTGACAAATTGCGAACGGTATTTACAATGAAGTCTCCAAAATGTTTACTCCATTTCCTTATGTGAGAAACATTCTCTAGAATTTTTCCAACATATTAAAAAGTCCAGGACAAATTTTCTCCAAAAGTAGTTGTTGTGGTTCTCTGGAACTCCTCTCAATTTAGTTTACTATAAAGTTCAAATAACCACATGAAAAGCCAAAGTATTTCACCAATCCCCATCTCAAAATCCAATATGGCTGCTTACATGTAAAAAGTGGTGATTAGCTAGCTACTCATTTATTCTTGTCCTTTGTTGTACCTCATTAAATTAGTTGCACACATAGGTCTACCTCTAATAATTACTGTCACTGCCCGATTCGTACCCGGAAGCACGATCAGTTCTGCGCATGCGCGAAGCCTACGTCACTGCCTCTTTTCGCCAACTTTGCAACATTCAAGTCTTTTGAATGAGACGGTTAGCTCTCAGTTAGCCCTTAGCTTTTACCAACAGCTTTGCTTCTTTCTCAACTGTGCGGACCATTTACACAATGGATACCTACGTGAATAAACATTTTAATACATTATGTGTGTATATAGATTTAATATGTACTCGTTTAACACCTTAAAAGATACTCTGAACAGTAACTACAGTAAAATACTTCAGTGGGAGTGGACGCATTTTGCACATGCTGCGCATGTGCAGTAAGGATCGGGCCATCCTCATCCATAACTCCCTTTTAATTCTTTATTTTCTTCGACATTGTATGAAACGTTGTCATTATTGTAGACTTTTTAATAAATACTTCTTACTGTTAACATATTAACAGATACTCTGACCCGTAATTACCGTAAAAAGCTTCAGCTGACTCATTTCGCACATGCGCAGAACCGATCGGGTTTCCGTTACAGATCGAGCAGTGACAATTACCATGTTGTGTATTTCGTTTCTTTCTAATTGTAACCATTGTGCTCTGCCTTTTAATAGTTGAAAAAGGCACGCAAAGATTTCCAAAGGCAAATAAATGGCTTGAAAAACTTGCCACAAATGGTGTGCTATTTTTAAGTCATGCCGTGAAAGCCTTCTGCCACGTTTGGTTTTGCCAAAATTGACTGTGGCAATGCCAGAGCAGTTCTTGAATGGATTTTTAGGGACAGATGAAACTCTGATCCATTTTTAATAGAATGCAGATCTGATCCATATCACATCCTTCATGATAAACAGGAAGGAAGTGTGACAGCATGAGCATAAATAGCTTCCAACAGCACCTACAGAATGTAATGGTTGGTAGCCAAGAAATGCAGGTTGTGCTAACCTTTCCGGTTATATAGACTTTGTAAAAACACATTCAATCTGGAGGAATATGTATTAAATAAATGCAACTTTAAATAGTTTTCGCCAAAAGCTGAAGAAACAAATTAAATCGGTGTCCAAATCTTCCTGGACTGAACGTTTTTTCCTTGTCAGAAGGATAAATGATCAAACATATCCCTGTCGTTTGTGTTCTTTTAGCAAATCATTTGTTGTTCTATTACTAGCTGCTGCTGAAACCTCATTTCCCCATGGTGGTTCTAAAAATTTGATCAGATCTGTCTAATTTTTGACAAGTTACCAAAAAAAGGGCCAGTAAGCACAGCACTTCAGAGCAGCCTCATGTACTCCGCCTGGGGTTATACCTGTTTTTGTCTGAAAAATCAGCAAATCTTTGGAGGGTTGACAACAAAATGACGACTACGCTGATGTTTGAATTATTTTCTAACACATTAAAGCTTCCTTGTAGTTAGAGCAATGACAGAGTGGATGATTTGCTCCATACACGAAGAATTAGCTTCCTATCGAGCACAAAAATCAATAAGAACACAAGGAATGATGGTTGCTCATATAAAAAAACAGCTTCTTTTGTCTCGATAACCTTTGCTCGAGTCACTTCACGGTCCTCCCGGGTGTTTTTTATTAGTGTTCCGGCATCATGTTCACCGGAGGTCATCAATCACGGCATCCAGGTCAACAACCCCGGAGAAAAATCAGCCTGATTTTTAACTCCCAAACGAACCAAAATCTTTATTTTCCTGCGTGGAAGCTTTACGACAGCGTCCCAACGCAGCAAAAGAAGCTGACATGTATTCTTAGTTTTTTAAAAACTGTTGGCAGAATCTTCAAACTTGATGTAGAATGTTCGGGAAAAGGTTCCGGAAAATATATCCTTTGGGCAAAAACGATGTGTAGGACGTTAGGTGACAAAAATATTGACTGGTTGTGCTATATAAAACATTGCAAGGCTTTCAGCACTCTACTGCAGTTGGAAGATTTTTCTCTTTTTCTTGATGAAAACCAGCTCAACCATTCTCACCACTTTACCGGACGGATTTTCCGGTCTTTGACCTCGTGTTCCCCCTAGAGACTTTGCCTAATAACGGTAGCGGAGCTCATATTTCTGCATCAAACTGCTGAACAACCACATTCCTAAATGATTAGTTTAATGATAAATGGTGCCATACATCACAGAGTTAGAACTCTTATGTACATTTTAAAGGCTCTAAATATTTAGATCTAGCAATACCCGCGGGGACTCTAGAGATGTGTAGGGTTAGAAAGCAGGGCTCAGCATCTCCTGTAAATAATTCAGCATAATAATTATTTGATGAAACCAATGCACATTTCTGCACCTGAGACGAAGTCCCACCACCATGATTCCATCAAAACTTCATATTTTTTATGCTCAAAGTTTATTTTATTGAATTATTTCACCAGAGCTATCCAAAAGTGCTACATGAGTCTGTATTTATTAATGCAAGAAAAAAAAAAGTTTGAGTCCTTAATGGGAAATTTGGGTGATTTATAGCGATGTGACATTCATGAACAAGTTGAATCTTTTGAACGGCTCTTAACGTTGAATGCGAGTCCTTGTTAAGAACCGTTCATTTTTTTTGTTTTAACTGTGACGTTTGAGGCCGGTAGGCAATATTCAATGACACTGTTGTTTATTCAAAACAACATCAGTGAGCTTAGTAACACAAACCCATCAGTTTTATTGAGGGAGAAAATTAGCAATGCACATGTAGGTGTCACAACAAAGCGTGTCCCCAAACATAGTTCCACATGACATTTTTCTTTTACAATATTGCAAAAAAATCAAATAAAATCTAGAGCCAGTTTTTTTGAACAGCTCTTTGAGGTGAATGGCTCCCTTCAAAGAGCCATAAATCCCATCACTAGTGATTTAGCGTACTCGTTCAAAGTTAACCGATACCAGGAACCGATACCAGTATCCGTATCGGGCAAATACCGATACCATATACACTTACTTGTTAAAGTTAACCAAAAATAGAAGAAAATAGAACCTGTCTTCTAATTCATTGCATTTTTTGTGTGTGGTATCAGTACTCTGTATTGGCAAGTACACAGATTCAAGTATTGGTATTGTATCGGTTTGAAAAAAGTGGTATTGGTGTATCCCTAATTATTTACCCTGCTGAAAAAACCAGCATAGACCAGCATATGCGGGTTCCAGCATATGTTGTGTTTTGGTGCTGGTATGCTGGTCCATAGTGATCCATTAGTTCAACCAGCATAGACCAGCACCAAACCAGCATAGACCAGCACCAAACCAGCATAGACCAGCAAACAAATCATGATGGTCTTGATTTATATGCTAGTCAATCCTGGTCTATGCTGGTTTTGTGCTGGTCTATGCTGGTTTGGTGCTGGTTTAGCTGGTAGACCAACATGATTCAATGCTGGTCAATGCTGGTTGAACTAATGGATCACCATGGACCAGCATACCAGCACCAAAACACAACATATGCTGGAACCAGAATATGCTGGTCTATGCTGGTTTTTTCAGCAGGGTAACCAAAGGTTAGCTAGTAATGTCAAATCAGCTAACATTAGTAGCAGCTATTTGACTGTGAAATGAGAGAAGATGACTATAAAGTTAACATTTTATGATTTAAAAAAAACAACAACAAACCAGTATTTGATATTACACAGTAGCTCTTCTGCCAAAATAAATAAAAGTCTCATTAATCTAAAGTTAGCTGGTAGGTTAACATTAGTTAACACCAGTTGCAGAACTTTTGTGTAAATAATATGGCAGAAATTTAAAAAAAATATGAATATATATATAAATCAAATACTAATTTGCTATGTAACATTAGCTATTCTACTAAAATAGTTAAAGGTGACATTTAACCAAAGGTTAGCTAGCAACATTTGCTAATGTTAATAGCAGCTATTTGATGTAAATAAAATGACACAAGATGAATTAAAATAAAGTTTCTTTTTAAAAACAACATCCTGTATGTTATATTAAACATGAACTTGTCTGCCAAAATAGATAAGTCTCATTTAATCAAAAGATAACTGGTAACTTTATATTAGCTATAGTTGCAGTTTTTTTTTAATATAAATAAGATGGCAAAGTATATAAATAGATTTTTAAAGCCAAATTCTTGAATTTCCTATGTAACATTAGCTACTCTGGTAAAATAGAAAAAAATTAATTTGATCAAAAGTTAGCAATTAGCTTCTTGTTAGCTTACATAATTTACAGCTACGTATTTACGTAAATGAATCAGACGATGGAAAATGTATCAATGTGACATTAGTAGCAAATAAAGGCAGTAATGTTCACAGAATACGGTGGTGAACTTGTTTTTTGAACAATATTTACATCCTGGTCAAAACAACCTGGTTATTTAACATGTTTATTTTACTTTAGCAATCTACATTTATCATAGTGCAATTTTATTCTGACTGTGATAATAAAACGGTGTTGTGCACCTCCTTTTCAATGTACTTGCCTCATAAATCTGATCTATAGTCAGTCACAACACATTATGATTATGCATAAACAATTACAAGGTCTTGAAACTGGAACACCTAGAGGGAATGTAGTCTTTTCCTTGCATCATTAATTTTACACATAATGTATCACAATTTCTTCTTAATTTTTCAGCTTTGAGCTCCCTGTTCAGTAGATATTTAATTAATTTTGCTTTACGAGAGAATTTGGGCCAAACTCAACCACTGCTGGTCCTCACTTTATCCATTTCCATCTAATCTGAGGAGACGGTGATCTGCATATAATGAGACAAAATCATCCTTGATGAGCCGCTCCGTCTACACACAGCCAGCTCTCGCACAGAAGTTAATTAAAAGCCCTGTATTGTTTACAGGAAGTATTTATCTCGTGTCTGGGGTATCAGCCGAGCTGTCAAACCTGTTATGCAGTTGTTTTTTAAAAGAATTAAGATTTAATTTATTGTGTTAACTATGTCACAAACAGAACACAGTTGGCGAAGTCCAAAATAGTCCCGTGATGGTCCCTTTGGTGGCCCTGACCTCCTTCTAATGTCCTAATTATAATCATTAGCTTGAAAGCTGGATACTCCTTTTGTAAATAGATATTATCGTCTGTAGTAGCTGCATGGTTGCTCTGACTTCCCTCATCCTATTTTACTCTTTTTTTTCTCTCAGCAGTCAAACCAATTTTAACAACCATTCCAAGAAAATTTCAGGTAAATTACAACTTATTAGATGGAATCGACAGCACGATTGCCCTAGCTCAGCCGAAAAAAGAAACCCAGGTACTTTGAAATTATCTCAGAGGGAGCACACGCTTCTACGAAACCAAAAAGCAAAAACCGCTTTGAAAAAAGTTAGTAGTAAAGTCAGTGAACAAGTTTCCTTTGCGCATTTGAAGGAAGAACAAAAGTGTTATAAAGCTCGTAAGGCCCTTGTTGGTGTGTTTTAACTCAGTTAGCGCGATTAAGTAATTGGCTAAATATCTGATGAAACCTAGTAAAAGGTCACTGAAACAGAAACAAATTTTCAAACCTACAATCTCATGGAATTATAAAAAAAAAGTTGGCATAAATACCAAAGACATAAACTACTGCTGTTATTAAGAATCAGGCACATTTACCGACTGCAATAAACCCATTATGAAACAAACCATTCGAATGTCTTTGCAAAGAAAATTTCGTAATTCTGGTAAATTTTTCTGCAATCCTAGCTACCAGCTGGGACAAAGTACAAAAATGTATCAAGCATTTTAATGTAATGTTTAAAAATGTCTTGGATTTAATACAAGTTTAAGGAAAGATGTGTATAAAACTAGAATATCATCTGCAAAGAATAATAAGGCTGAAGCCCTTAGTTGTTTATTAACTTGTGAATCCACTCCACATCACTGCGTTTTGCCTTTGCACAAAAATGCAAAATTATTTCAATGTGAAAACATTTAAAAATATATTGTAGGCACATGACTGAAACAGCTAAAAACATTTGCATATTTTCCGCAAAAATGGGGATGGGGTTGAAGCTTTGCCTTCAAAGACAGAAAACTGTGAATGTCAAAGAGGACAATGGTTTGTTTGGGTTAACTACCGGTAGTTTTAAGCAGAAATGTATGGGATCAGATTAGTGCCAAAAGGATCAACCAAAAACAAAAACACTGCCTCGTGAGAACCAAAAAGGTGCATCAAAGAAATAAAATTTGTTATGAAGAAAAAATTTTGTTTAGAAATATATTTACTTATGATTTTTTAAAACTTTTTTTTTGCATTTGAACTTTACACTTTTGCTTCTGAAAATGTACCTTTTGGTTGCATTATTTAGGTATATTTTGTGTGTGACAATATTTTTGGTTGCTCCTTTTGGCACAAATATTTTCCCTTAAGATTGTTAAACAAGAAACTTACAGGTTCAAACAGTCAATAACCTCCACATTATAATTTCCAAAGTGTATTTATTCATGAAACTACATGTATACACATCACTCGGGCTCACATTCATAAACTTCATTCAGCATTCAAGTGGGAATTGTGCAATGAAGAGTCTTGACTTAATATTGAGTAGTTGCATTGGAAAAGAAAGCAATTAACTGCCCGGCTTGAGGGCGTTTACGTGCTCCAGAATTAGACACCAACCACTGTTGAGATTCATGAACTTCAAATGTATTTTTGCGACAATTTGTCTGGTACTGTATCGTCTTCTTGTACAGTATATGCAGATACTTTATGGCGTGTCATGCATGCTTGCAATACCAAATGCACAGGTACAATGTATATCATTTATCTGATGGTTTAACATGATACTCTATTGAAAAAGGAAGAGAAACATACAGATATACAGTAAAAATCTAAGCCTAAATACATTTTGTGGCAGCACAGAACGTTTCACATTCCATTATGGGACCAAGGCCATACAACACTTGAAGTCTTTGATGGCAACTTTTTTTTTCTTGTACAGGCTCACATGGCATAGAGTCATTTCTAAAACTGAGCAGTTGGCAGTTATCGTGAATGAGTCTTTAAGTCCCCCCCAAGTTGTTGCATGCATGATAAACAAGTATCTAGAGTCTGTAACAGTTGCCTTCTCCAGGGCGCAACTATTCCACATCGTAGTGCAGTCATTTAGAGAAATGGACTAATACAATGACCGCTTTTTAATCTCACCATATCCAACGGTAATAAATCAAACTAGTCAACAGGTCAGGAAGAGCTTTTTTCAAAAATTGCACAGTAAATATATTTTTTTAGGTTCAGCGATCAGTCTTATGTACAACACTTTGAAGCTTCGCCAACATTACCAAGTAAAGCTGTTCTGAAAACTACAGAAAGCAGCTTCGGTAAGACAGGTTTCTTTTACCTTAATCGTCGACGTAACAGATCGCCTTTGTGCTTGAAGACAAAGTCAAAGCATTTTTCTCTTGAAGTGTGTTCAGACAGTGCAGATTTCGTTTTTAATTGTATGTCATGCAAGTCACTCAAGGCAATGACAGTCAACCTTTAGTTAGGAGGCTTCAACTTGCGGGTTACGTTTCAAGAAGGAATTTTCTCAAGATCGTGAGTTGACTATTTTGGTATTGCGAAAGTACCAAGTAAGTTAGATCTTATCTAGAAAAACTGGTCTTTTGTGTTGGAGCAAGTGTTTTCTCGCCACCATGGGAAGATTAGACTAAAAATGGGTGACTTTTGAGTCAAACCCGAGTTTTTTGTTGCCTATGTCACTGTACCAGTAAGTCACTGGTATTTAACACTTTTCATAGAATGGTTTAAGCTGTTGTTAGCATGACTTATTTGTTCTTTGATAAAACAAAATCCATTTGTTTTATTCTAATTTAGACAAATGTAAATAAAACAAACCTTTATCCTAAGAACAAATAGCTTTGTCTTTAGATAATTCAACTATCCCAAAAATAAGAGAAAGTCATGAAAATTAATTGCCATTCTTGGCTTCCATACCCAATGGACACCTGATCAATTTAAAATGGGTAAAAACGAATAAATAAATAAAAATTCTGAACACACTTTCAGCAAAAATGTTTCGACCTTGTAAGCAATTAAATTCACCGGAAAGTGACGCTTTCTTTTTTTTCTTTTCTTGAACCCAGATGTAAATTGCACTAAACCCTCTCTACACAGTAGAAAACATGACTTTGGGTCACACGAATACACAATCAACACGAGCCCTGTTATATTCAAGGTTGAGGTCATTCCTGCTCCCAGAAATCAAATTGCAATTGTGCTGCGACAATCCGAGTACAATACATTCAGTTCTTTGTCTTATAATAATCTGTACAATTTTTCATTTATTTGTGTCCAAACTCACTGTGATCAAGGAACACGTCTTCTCGTACATGCACAAAAAATAAGCGTATATATGTATCAGCGTTCAAATGAGGATTCTTTGAATGTGCACGACCGAGTTGTAACCGACTGCTCCGCGACCTTTGGTGGGATGGCACATGGTTTGTCAAAAGAGTTGGACGGGAGAGTTTTTATCCATGAAAATGCAAAGTCGAACAAACAGAACATAAAATACATGGTCCACCGTCATGTTCAGTTTCAAAGTCCTCTAATCCATTTCTCCGCAATGGCTTCCCTTTCGTTCTCCGTCTGCATTACTCGCAACTTAAGAATGGTGTGTTACATTCTAATGGAGAAATGATGACCATGGCTCGTTATCCTCTCCCTGAAGGATGGATCTGATACATTCAATGCTAGCGTGTGCTTAAAGTTACCCGACAGACTGCTCATCGAGGCCCATCTTCGTACTCGGTGAAAACCATTGGCATAGCTCTTCCGCTGCATGGCAATACAGAGGCTGTTGGAATGCGGAGCTCAAGTTACAGTAAATACAGTTGACTGGAGGGAAGCTTCAGCGTGGATAGAGTCGGAATGTATCAAAAAATGCTCGGAAAAATGGATTTGATGCTCGAAACGGATGGATTTTTATCCTTTCCCACTAAATAATCTGACAATTTACAGTCAGAATGACAATCACAGAATGATCCATTTCATTTTTGGGTCTTACAGTGCCATGACGAAGTATTTCCGCCCTTACAGATGTCTTCTGTTTTTGGTGACTCGTCAAAATGAAATGTTCCAGATCAGATAAATGCAGTTTTTAAGTGATGATTTTATTGTTGGGGGGGCGGGGGGGCTATCTAAATCAACCTGGTCCCATGTGAAAAAATTACGCCCGTAAGTCTTGGGGTGCACTAAGATGGTTTTTTTTTGCAAACATGAGACGAGTCACTGTGTTGTTTTTGGTCGGGCGGAGGTTTTGACCTTGGAACTCTCTTATAGGTGCCATTTTTGTCCTGTCTTTTTCTTATTGCTGAATCATGACCTCTGGCCTTAACTTTAACCAAATGAGGCCTGCAGTTCCCTAAATGTTCTTGAATTTCTTTAGAACATGGCTTGATGTTTTGCTTTTTGAGATCGTTTAGCCTACTTCATTCTGAAACACTTAGGTGTGTAGAGGGAAAAAACTTAAGACCTCTGTAAAGAGGCAAATACTTTTTAACAGCACTGTATATATAGCATATATACTGTGTATATATATATATATACATTTATGTATATACACAGCTATGTACTTATGTACAAAAAATTGATTATTCCACCATACTATCACCACAAAATATTTTGTCTTGAAGAAAAGAAAGCAAGACATGTAAGGAAATCAAACAAATACTTGAAGATAAATAGTACAAAAATATTATTACACTATTTTATGGGTTAAGTAGTAACTGTGTTGCCCAAAGGGCCATTGGCAGTTGTTTACAATAAAAAGAAAACACTTTTTTTTAGGACATTTTGTAAATTTGAGTGCAATTCTGTCATGCAATCATATGTAGCGTTCTCTTTTTTCGTAGTTATACGTGAAAAAAATTGGCAGTTTTATTCACAAGTTGTGCTTATTTTTTCCCCCTCCCAAATGACCCAAGAGAATATTTCAACACTTTTTGTTTTTGAAGAAAAATTTAAAACCTGAGTCAAAAATCATCCTGAAAAGAGGGGAAGATCCTCAGCTTCAGGCCACCTTCACACTGGATTAAGACTCTTGGTGTCCTACATGACCTGTTGGTTGGAACATGAAAATCGGGAAAATCTCTGTTTATCAGCAACGTGTTGACTTGACAATCGTATAACATACACCCAGGATATAAACGTGTCCAAATGAGGTATGATTCTTTTGGACGCTTGGAACTCACGCCACGCTAGCACAATGCAAAGGCCAGTCCTACTTTAAAACCTTGACAAGTAAGATCTACTACCACGCTCTTGATATGCTGCCACCTTGATAATAAAACCACCAAATTTCTACCTAGACGTTTTGTGCGTGCTCAAAACCATCAACTTGGAGCCTGTTCCATTCTTATGATGTTCTTGTAGATTTTTAAAAACGCTGTAAGGTCATACTCCTGTGTGAAGGGGCTCTAAGCTATTGTGTTTGGATTAAAACGTTTACCAGATCAATGCATGGTAGAGTGCAGTTAGTACCACGTATATAATCAATACTATAAACACAGACATGTCATACTGTAAGAGTTCTGCAACAACCCAAGGCAAAAAGTTCCACTATCACCACATGCATTAATAGTGCATAGCATACCACTGTTTAATGGAGTCTTAGATATTGCCTGCACCTGACCAACTGCGTTGTATAAAATTGTCTATTTTTTCAGATTAGAAAAAAATCCTTGCCTCGACTGCTTTTGTTGTTTTTTTGTCTTTTTGAAAATACGGTGATTTTTCTCGTTTGCTGGCTTCGTGTTTCACTATTTACACACTACAGAAGGAAAATATGGGGAATTGACCATCACGAGTCCAAATTACAAGACGTACTTTTAAAAATAAAAAGACCTTATTACTAAGGATTCAAAGATTGCAAATATATATTTTTTTAAAAACAATTGAGATGAGAACTTGGTCCACAACTTAGTAGTCTTTTCTAAGTCTGTTTTCTCTTGTCTTGCAGCGCAGCAGTTCTTGACTCTACAGAGTCCATTGTGTATAAAAGCAACAAAAAAAAAGGACAAACAAATGAAATGAAAACCAAAGTCAAACAACAACAAAACAGTTCGATCAGACGTAGTAGAGCCAGTAGATGAGATTAAACAGGGAAAAAACAGAAGGGAAGATGATGCGCGACCAGCGGTCGATGGCGTTTACATCCGTCAGGTCGGGGATTTTGATTTTAAGCTGAGAGGACCGCCTCCGTAGGCGGCTGCGTTTCATCTGGGCAGACCGGTCTAGGGAGTGGCGGCTGGCGGAGCGCGGCCCTATCCCGCCGCTCTGCTTTCGGTACTGGATGTGTGACGAGGCCGTGCTGTCCAACTGCACCATGGACTGAGAGTTTCTAATGTCCGCCACACTGGTGGTGATCTCACCACCCGCCACTTCGTTGTGGATCTCCAGTGTGGTCAGCAGGATGTTACCGTGGCCGTGTGGCTCCGCCTGAACAGATAGAGGAAGAAAAGGCGTATTATGAACATGAATGGAACTTAGCAATCCTAAGATCAGGTCAAAGGGTGTGCATCAGTTACTGAACTTGTCAAATTTAAAATACATGGCTGCTTGATTGTCTTTAAAAAGTACATGAAAGGATTTTACTGTAAAAAAATACTTCTTCATGTTTAGCAATAAATATCACTCAGGAAATGTATGCATGAAAAACTAGATCATATCTTAAGTCAGGCATGTCCACAGTGCGGCCCTCAGAGTGATTTTGTGTGGCCCTCGCTTGGATTTCAAGAACGGTAGAATTTAGTCCTCCATCAGGCTGTTGATGCACTTTAAAAAAAACTTATGTTCAGATTTTTACTAACATGAGGCAGAACAACAAAAAATACAGTTGAACTAAAAATCCTTTTTTAGATGTTAAAGGTTAAATCCATCTTTTATTATTCAAGTTTTTTCTTTTAAGTAAATTTTCTGATTAAAAAACCCTCAAACCTTCATCGACTTTTACTACAAAGCACAAAAAAAATGACTAAATATGGATTCAAATTTATTCTCAAGACCAAAAATCTAGAAAACAATTGACCAATCAAATCCAAGAAACTTGATGCTGTTTTTTTTTTTTTTTTAAGGAAAACCTACCTGACCCATGTTTCTATTTACAAAGATTTAAGGCTCCTTTACTAAAAGAAAGCAAATATTTAGTTATGTTCATTAAAATGTTGTATTAAGTACAAAATAAACAAAAACCACAATAAAAACCTTCTTTTTTTGTTGTTGCATTTTTTAAATAAAATCGAAATTTTGTGGCCCTTAAGGACTTTTAACTTGGCGATTTTGGCCCTTGTCATGAAAAGTTTGTCTGTCTTAAGGTATAATAAAATGGTCAGTGGTGTTGACAGTACTTTAAATTAGGGATGCACCGATACCAGGTTTTTTCAAACTAAGTACTTACATATAAGTACTTGGCGATACATACTACCGATACGAGTACTAATAAACGCCATTGATCGAAATCATTGTTTGGTACAGCATAAGAAATAAGTCAAATACTAAAACACAATCACTTTGATCCTCATCAGCAGGTCATGTGACAACAAGACGGGATCTGGTTGATTCACTATAAAATAAAAAGTCACATTCATCTAAAGTAAAGATTGAAGTAGAAGCTTTAATCAGCTCTACGGGTTTCTTCTGTTCATCTCTGCCATCTTGAAGTCCTTCCTTGGAGTGAACCGATTATCCATTTTCTCCAACTGATGCTGACTCAAGAGTTGAGATTCAATGTCTGATTAGGGCATTAAAGAGAGGTGGATGACATTATCCAAGCACACACTCCCCAAAAAAAAAAAAAAAAATCACAATGTTGGGGTGGAACCACTGTGGAAGGAAAACAGTTTAGAAAAGTACTGGTTTCTTTATGTTGTACGTCAGCATGATGGTACCAACATCATCAATCTCATAAGCATCCTGATAATAACTCTATTATTTAGGGCTAAACTCAATGAATTGTTGATTTAGGTCATTCCAGTCAGTTCAATGTTACGTTCAAAAATGTAATTGAATACGAGAGACACAAAACTGTACATCATAACCCATGCTCATGATGAGTGTGGCACAAAACAGCTCTACGGAGATGCAAATCGCAAATTCATTCCTTCATGCAAATGTAGCAACTGGTGAAGCCCCATTTGACCTTATTTAAAGTAGAAAATCCAAACAAGTCGGACGTTTTCCTTTACTTATGAGTATGTCATGATGATAGGTTTTTCTACTAAGACATGTCATAACATTGAAGTCTATTAGCAAAAAAAGGTTATTTTAGTTTGTTTTTAGCCCAGATTCAGTCCGGACTTAACTGCGTAATAAAGATGTTACCATAAAGCTTTAATACAGTTGATAAAAATTGTAAAAAAGTGATGAAAATTTTGTTTAAATTCAAGAAAAAGACATTACATGTACTAACTTTTCGCTGTAACTTTTACATGTTTTGGTAACAAATAAAAACAGACACAGGCCCAGGATTTACGAAGGAGTTTTCTGACTGATAACATCTTTCAAAAGGTGGCGTCAAAGAAACAACTGACAAAGAAAATTATGAGTAGAAAAGACAAACAATAATGCTACCTTCTATTTAATTTAGAAGTGAGATCTGGGACCTAACCCTGTTTTATTTCTGTCAGAATACCAGCAGGACTTGCTAACTGTTAAGGCCGAGACATACAGGAAATGTCAGCGCTGCGTCTTTGGTGAGTCTCCTGCTCTCACAGGATGTGTTCCCGAAGCGGAGAGCTGGGGAACGCAGCTTGCAAAATCGCACGGTAGTCACAACGTCACACGGGAACTGAGACCAGGAAGTATGAGGTGCATCTTTGGGTCTGTATTTGGTCAAAACTACTCTAGTTTTTTGTGAGATTATCTTTTAATTCTTCAACAATGGATACATTTATTGGAATAGCCTGTTTCTAAAAGCTCAATTGCGTAAATATTCCACAATGAAATGCTCCTCATCCAGTTGTTTTTGTTTGCCGTACTAGTAGCAGTTCAGCGTCAGAAAGTACTAAACAATGCGTGACACACGCATCTCAGTCGCGCCACGGCGCTGAAATAGAACTGGCGCGTATCTTCAGTGCCGCGGCGCAGACTGGCGCTTCTAGGACACGCCGTGGAGCTCCCTGTGAAGCCACTCTTATTGACTATAATAGTTTCATTTTAAAATCACAGCTCGGGCGCAACATGGTGCGACGCTTACCGTCTCCTCTGTGTCTCGGCCTTTACTCTAAAGCTTAGTTTATACTTCGCCGACAGCAAGTTTGCGCTCACACGCACACATATTGATGGAGACGTTTTTGATTTATACTTCTCTGTCGGTGTTGTGAAGTAATTCTTCACCAGGACAGCAGAGGGCGTATAACTTTTCTGCAGCAACGCCTCTGGTCAACCAAAGTTTGTTTACTTCAGCTTAGTAATGGCCGACAGAGAGCGAATTTCGGTTGAGCTGGATCGAATTAATCTCAAGGAACAAACAATATTGGTAAAACGAATTAAACGGTAGTGAAGGAGACAGCGGCGTCTGTCTGTCCACTAACCCCTAACAGGACAAGGCAGACGACGAGCGAATATGCAGCTCTTGTTCAACCTTTGAGGGACATTGATGGATTTTATATAACTGTTCGTATTTTTGTACTTCTTCTGCCAGACGTTCCTCGAGCTGTGAGATTCTACAACTACTCATCTGTCGATATCGGCATCAAGCCGGAAATGATCTTGGGTTGTTGGGCCGACCAATCAGAGATGTGCATTCTGCCTCTCCTTCGATGGATAGTTAAAAAAGTGAGTTCAACTCCGTCCATCCTTGCGAGCCTGTTGGAGAGCCCTTGCGACAATGGATAATGGCGTTGTGTGTCTCCGTACTGACACAGAGTATAAATATATAGTATGCTAACTACCATTAGCAATAAAAGCTAATAACAATGTATTCCTTTGCATTCACGCAAACAAAGTTTACAAACAGACAGTACTGTGTGGGTGACTAAATTAATATTTATAAAGTAAACATGAAAAGCTTATTATTAGCACAACTATCACTACTTTTTATGTGCGAGGTCATCATATTAGATTTGGCAGTTGAAACTGATCAAGAATCATAACTTTTCAAGTAGAAATTCTGACTAAAGTAGTTTTTTTTTTTGTCAACTTGCAATTCGGAAATTCCAACTTCAGCGTACAAATTGAATGCACCATAAACTCACAAGAAACTTTGTGAGGTTCTCCACAACTACAAGATGTATCCATCAGTGAGTAACAACTGAGATTTTTTAAATTATTCCAGAAAAAAATGTTAATTACCTTTTTTTTTTTTAAGTTAGGCACTTGACTAACCAGCATAATACTGCCACCTATTGGACTGGAGTGTCATATACCTATGACCCAAAAAATAGTATAGTATATTAGAAATTTTTCATACAACCACGCAAAGGTCTTTACATCACGATGACTTCATAATTGATTAAAGATTAATGTCTCCCAGTATTAGTGAGCTGTTTTATTAATGTTGTATAGAACAAGGGAGGGGGACCTCTGCAGTGACTACCAACTGGAAGTCACACCAATTCACCACAACCTGACATGCGCCATGAATAAAATGACTTTACTGATGAGATCGATGACAACGGCTACACAAACATGCATGCATTAGGAATGAGCGCCAAGGAGATCAAACGGCATCCGGCACACCATTTCTCACAATGTAAGCATGGGAATCCATTTTATAAAGGTAATGTCATGGAGATGTCTGCTCTTGCATAATTCATGACATGGATAGGTAGGCTTTGCATCAAGGCAAAAAAAAAGGAAAAGAAATGTAACCATATCCATGTCGGCTGATGGGCGATGGGAGAGTTGACTTGAGGATTTTCAAAAACAACTCACCGAGCGTGAGTGGCGAAGGCCTTTAACCTGATTGGACCGCTTTAGGGATGCGGTCCTACTACCTGCCTCCTGAGAAAATGAGAATATTCAGCCACATCTGAGGACAAATCCCTGGAAATTGATTTGTGTGCTGGTGAGTGCTGTGAACCATTAATGACATTGGAATTCTCACCAATTAAGGCACATTTCGCGTTGCTGTTGCGCTACACCAAATAATTTTGTGCATCGTTATCACCCCGGTGACAACAGATGTGCAGTAATCAAAGTCAAACGTACCCTTGCTGCGTCGTACTTGGCTGCTCTCTCGTTGTTGGCCTTCTCGGCCTTCTCCGCCAACTTCTTTTGCATCTGAGGGCCCCTTCCAAAAAAGATGTAGTTGACAAAGGCGTACTCGAGAAGGGCCAGGAAGACCATGACGAAGCAGCCCATCAGGTACATGTCGATGGCCTTGACGTATGGGATCTTCGGTAGCGTCTCCCTTAAGTGTGTATTGATGGTAGTCATGGTCAGCACAGTGGTGATCCCTGCGGTCAAAAGAAAGTATAATTTTATCAGTTTTTTAAGGACACCTAAACATTAGAAACAGATGCATCCAGTTTGTGGAGGAGTCAATGAAGAAAACCCTCCTAAAAGTGTCTGTTACTATAGAAACATAGACATTTTCACAGGAAAAAAAGTACTTCTGTTAGTGAGGAACTGGATTGACCCAGCAGTGGAAAAAAAAAAAATAATTATGCTCTTGTGTGATTGCCTTCCCAAAGTGCTGCAGTAACAGTGTTGAGTGGGGAAGAGAAGCGTGGCAAACCCTCCCTTTCATTTATTCAAGCACTTATAAAACAATTTGCTGATTCCTTTCATGTTGGATCTTATTTGACTCGCATAAGAACAATGGAGGTGGACGCTTAACCTCTGCTTCATTGAAATTCAGAGGTCCGCCTCAAAAACATCCAACTGCCCTGTGGTCAACCAGCAGAAAATAACTCATTTGAATAGCGGTGCATGTTTCTGGCTCCCAGCTCCTACTAACCTTAACCTAAAGGGGCTAATGAACGTCTACACATATGTAAGGCACCTTCACACCTTGTGGGTTTGTATGACAGAATGGGACCCAGACAAATGGTTAACACATTTAAATGGCCTGAGGGAGTCAAGACACTGGAGCATAACAAAATAATGCAATTACCAAACTAAGAAAGGTGCAGAAATGAAATTACACTAACATAGCTGGTCTACCATGTTTTTCTTTTTAAACAATCTATTAATTTACCATCCCTGAACAGGTGCTGACTTCATTGGGCTGTGTGCTCTCTTTTTTGCCTTTGACATGCGCTTTTCCCTCCATGAAAATAATACAAAACGTGGAAAATTATTCTGCATAAACGGGAATGGTGCTGGATGGGTGAACTGTAATATGCACAATGCCACACACGCTCATATAGTAGTTATAGTTATTGATGTTCCGATGGTTATCAATGATCACAGTAAAAGTGTAGTATTATCAAGTGCAGCTATATAATAATCAGTGGTTATGATATTTAGATATCAATGGTTATAGTCTCTAGTAATCATTAAATAATTAAATCTATTATAAATAGTTGCAATACATCCATTGATGGTTACAGTACAGTAATTGATGGTTGAAATGTAGTTATCACAGTTCATGAAGTGGTTATCAGTGGCCACTGTATATTATCGAGGGTCAATATGTAGTTATCTATGTGTGTGGGTGTGTAGTTACCAATGGTCTCTTTATTGATATCAATGATCATGATATAGCTATCACTGGTCACTATAGTTACAATAAAATAGAATAGAATAGACTTGGGGTACAACAAAATTTGGGGCTGCTACCAAAAAAACCGTAAACACATCCATCACGAATAAAAGATGAAAATAAAAGAACATTGGGAAGTCGACAACTGTCAATAATTAGTTATTGATGGTCACAAAGTAGTTTCTAATGGTCACAATGTAGTTATTGATGGTCACTAAATTATCTAGGGTCAAGATGTAATTTTCAGTGGTCAATGTGCAGCTGTCAATGGTCAATAAGTATTTATCAATGGTCACTTTATAGATAATGGTCAAGTTGTAGCTATCAATGGTAAAGGTGTGGTTATCAAAAGTAACTAATGTTGCAATAATCATGATATAGTTAACAATGGTCACTATATAGTTACAAATGGATATTAGGAAGTTGAGAATGGTCAATAGTTTGTTATCGATGGTCACAAGGTAGTTATTGGTGGTCACAATGTAAAATGTTGATGGTCACGGTGTTGTCATTGATATCCGTGGTCTAGTTAGCAATGGTTATGGTGTAGTTAAGGGTCATGAGGAAGTAATGGATGGTCTGATGCCTCAGTCTTTCTGGATATAATATCTAGAAAAGAAATGAAAGCTATAAACTGAAACTTGGCCATTAACAACAAAAGCAACAAGTAATTCTATAATTATAAATGTATATAAATAGTTGTGAAGCAAACTTCCTGGTTATTAAAGTTCACATTTAGTTTCCATTTTATAATAGAAATACTGCAAAAAATGTACTTGTTTCAGATGAATGACATAAAATTGTCTTCAAAACTACATTTTTTTCCACATAATGATGTATAGTACTTTATTTAAACATTTAGATATCAATTTATTGAGAGCTGAAGAAAACACTGAAAGTAAAAACATTTATATTAATCTGTTAACACTTGGCATAACTTTGAAGATGTAATCAATCTAAACTTGATTTAACTCTTTCCTGGTTCATTTTTCCTGACTTTTTAGATGTATTTGGTCGTAGATTTACTTTAGCATCCGATTTGGACCAATAGTCTTTTCGCATTTAGCACAAAAAAACCCTTACAGACAGGTTTCATTCACATTCACACAAACCCTAACCTTCTGCGACGCAATGAAAGTGTCTAACCTCGTTACAGATATGGGGCAAACAATTCTCCGCTACTTCATTTTCTTACATTGGATATAAATGGAGCCCATCAGTGGCGTAGTGCCTCATATTACATAGACGATGTGATTTTTGGTGTTTGAGTGTCATAAAGTACAGCGACGAGACAAGAAGCAGTGGAGGCTGGAGGTTGAGGAGGAACCAGGATGGATAAGGTCAATCCAGCCTTTAGTGTGATTTATTGGCACATTACAAGACTCGCACCATCTGTGTATGTGTGTGCATGTCAACGCACATGCCACGATTGGATGTCGCTCTATTTTTTTGTGCTCAACAACAGCCTTGTTCTTTATAGGCGTTCTCTCAGCTGTGCCATTATTCTCCGTCCTTCACTCTCCTCCTTCGTTCCTTTGCTCCCTCCCTTGCTTCTTGTACGGACAATTTAATCAAGAGGCCGGGCGCCTGTAGGCCTCCCCTGCTTTTTCATCACGCCTTTGTACTCTCCGGGGAGAAATAGGGTTTCTCTTGCTTTCTGTCTGTTTCGGTCTTCCTCGCTGTGTCATTGCTTTGTTCTTCAAGGGTTCCCCGTTTTCTCCCCCCTCCGTTTTCATTCATCCACCAAATCTCCAGCATCGTTTAGCTTTGGCTGCTGAACCCCTTTCTGTCTTATATGTCCTCAAGTCTCTCCTCCACCTTTTATAGTATAAGCAAAGCAATCAAATCTCCTCTAATCACAGACCGGTGTACAGTGAGCAATCCAGCTCAATATTATACAAAGAAGGTATGATGTTGATTGCAATCAAGCAAGTAAAATGGAAATTAATCTTAACTGCATCAGTTTATCACTTGTAGACGCTACAAATTGTAATTTTATGGGTCTGCAGCAAAGAAAACTGACGTTTTAAAGGTCTGGGGGATCATACTGGGATCTTCTGTTACACCAAATGCGCTCCAGTGCTCCCAACTAACGCCCACACCTCCATACTTCATATAATACAATTATGAACGAGGGGCATGACTCTGGGAAATGGGCTGCAACAAGATTAGGGCGCGAGTGGGTAATTTGTAACTTTGCAATCCTTCGGAGTTGCTCGGGAAAATGAGATTCTCCTTCAAACAATTCAATTGTTTGCCTGCTGCCTCCTTAAATTGATTTCCCACCGATCATTACGCTGCTCTTACTGGCAGGTTGGCACACTTTCCTTTCTACAACCAAGCTACCTGCTGAAAGCTCGCTGCTCTCCATAAGAGATCTGAGTGGACCTCCGGATGCCTCTCAGTTGTCAAGGCCCACACCGGATATTGCAGCAATCCATTTGCTCACAAACACACGAAATCGGACCAACACTCCGAGGCACACGGTAATGACCGGATGTTGCATGCATGCCTTAACAAATGGAGGCCAAGCAGCACAACAGATAAAGGAATGTGAACACTCAGATAACAAACACCAGGGCAGAGAGATGGATGCTGCTGCAAGGTAATGGATAAGAGCACATTTTCCAAAAAGCATTATGATGTGTTAAGGTCATTATCAGTCCATTATCTTTCCATACGCGGATGACGGAGGATCAAAAGAGGCAATCGGTTAACGTGGTCAGATTGAAATGTTTGACCCTGAAGACCAGCGTTACATTCACCGTTGACCTCCCGTCTCCAAACCCCGTCAACCGCAGCCTACATCCCACACATCAAACCACGCATTGATTCAGGGCTGTAGTTTAGAAACAATAAACATATCGTTCACGGGATCCTGGTAAAAGTTTCCCCAGCTTACACTGATTTTAGATTCTCTGTGAACCATGGCTTAAGTGTTTCTAGTTTTGGAAAGACTTTTGAGTAGGTGGCAAAATACCACCTCCAGACTCTGCTGAATTTAATCAAGCTACCCCAGCACACCAGACCATTAGGCCCTCCTGAGAACCCACGGTCTAAACAGCGCTTTTAGATATTACCTTAACACTCTTCGTGTTACTGTTTATTACTCCTGGCTCAAGTGATTTTGAGTCAACATTATACAAAGACAAACCACGCCGCAGCCTCCTGGAGGAATTGTAATGATTACAAACCAACAAACTTCTGTCTGCGGTTTGTTTATTGCTCGCAGGGGCCCCGTGGGGACCAGGCACCTACACTTCTTAATAAGAGGTGGAAATATGCTCATTAGAGATGGAGGGTAATTGTGGGTCCTTTAGTGGAGCTGAACTGACAGGGACCTCTTGGCTGTCGGGGAGGGCCTAATGTTTTTTAAACACTGTTTTTTGTTTTTTTTAAATAGTATACTCGTTTATAATATTCAGTTTTTCATGCGGTCTTAATCAGACAATCAGTGATTGGTGGCACCTCTGGAAAATTAGAGCAAGCAGCACAATGTTTAATGACAGTGCCATCTCAAGTGATGGTAAAATTAACCATCCGTATCTTTTCCTGTAATTGGGTGGGCTGGGTGATCGTCAAACGTGTGACAAATATCACTTGCTGTGACGCCGCCGATCACAAGCTAGCCCTTACGTGAGAGGGTTCAGAAAACTGGATTTATTTCTGTTCATGAAGACGTTTAGCTTTTTATACAAGGAGTTTTCTCATTTCAAACAGAAAGCTGAAGAGAGCCAAACTTTTAAACTGTATTAGGAGCTTCATTAGAGCGAGCCATTTTACCAATCACTCCCTAGATCCTCCCGCCTTGGGGGGTGTCCTGGTCCTTGTTTCTAAGAGTGTCACCAGGTATTGGTTTAACCTATACTTATGTGACATATCCATATTCTTTTCTTATGGGCTACCATGGAAAAGGGGAAGAAAGGCCGTCTATCATGTGGGAGATTAGGGTTAAAACCCTAATTCAGCCATGTGTCAAAGTATCCTTGGGCAAGACAAACCTCCATACTGAACCACCATTAAAATGGCTGTTGTCTGGTCCTGGGGGCTGGGTTAAAGGCAAAGAACAAATTCCACTACATTGTGCTGAGGTATGTACTATGTAGCCCAAAATTCCCCCTTCCCTAGGGTGACAGAGTTTTCACAAAAATCCAGTCAATCAATCCATCCATCCATCCCTCTTCTGTAGCCACTTCTTCCTTCACAGTGGGTCGCGGGAGAGCTGGTGCCTAACTCCAAGGCGTGAGAGGCGGAGAACACCCTGGACACCAGGATGGACATAGAGAGCAAGACAAACAACCAGTCCCACACCCACTCCCGCCTAGGGACAATTTACCATGACCAGTTAGCCTAACAGTCATGTCTTTGGTCCATGGGAGGAAGCCGGAGTTTCCAGAGAGAACGCATGCATGGGGAGAGCATGCAAACTCCACGCAGAGAGGCCGCCGAGCTGAGGAGGCGAACCCACGACCTCCTTGCTGCGAGACAACAGCGCTAACAACTGCGCCACCATGCAGCCCCAATCAATCAATCCAACCAATTGAAATATTTAGTGTGACTTTTGCCATTTTTTGTAATATAATCTGTATTAAATAGGCCTGAACATATTAAGCAGATTAAAGGTAAGGGTATTATCGGTATCTCACTTGTCATTAGTCCTTATTGTCAATGCCATTGCCACATCAGCAAGTCCAAGAGGATTAAAACCAGTTAATGTTTCCCATACCAGTGACATATTTGTTTCACTAAGATTTTACTTTAGGACAGAAAATTTGAATAAATTTATGCTTGGAGTTACATTTATAGCAGGTCCTCGATAAATTGTACCTCTGGTTAGATTGGATATTGATCCACATCGGGTCCCTAGGCTGAGTCACTAAATCACAGACAATCACTGTTGTTTTTTTTAATCTAATAAAACATAGTGTGTAAGAATAATGAAATGCTATATTAATGGGACAAAAACAAATAATAAAAATATAACCGACTTCCTAAATTGACATCGGCCATCACCGTTTGGTCTACTTCTAGCACCAGGTACAACCTACTACGCTTCAGTCAAACAAAAACTAATGTAGAGCCCACAAATTTGGAATCAATTTCCAAAACATCACACCCAACAGGACAGTTTTCACGAGAGCACGTCGTTTTCAGGAAACTGATGGGGAATTAAAGACCCTGTGGTTTGTGTTGGCTCCCAAGTTGAGCTGAGAAAGTCCAATACCTGCTGCCTAACAGCCTTTGCTTCTTACCCAGAGCCACTCTGGCTGCCGACGCATCGTAGTTAATCCAGAAGGAGACCCAGGAGAGGATGGTAATCAGGATCGATGGCATGTACGTCTGCAAGATGAAGTAGCCGATGTTCCTCTTCAGCTTAAAGCTTAGAGACAGTCGAGGGTAGGCACCTAAAGAGAGGAAACAGACGGCATCTAAATGTCTGGAGATGAAATGCATGAAAAAAGCCTTAAGGGTGTGAAAGCTAAATCTGCAAACTTAAAAAATGAGACCTTCATCTTTTAAACATTTAACTTTGTTGTTTTTTTTTTTTCCAAAGGAGCAAGCAGGGACACCTTGTGTTTTTGTTTCAGTTTCCATGGCAACCCCCAACAGTATGGGCTGGATTTGTCACCATGGTAACAAGCATCTCTTTCAAAAGCGCCAACACACACACACAAACAGAGCAACTCTCCATCACACGAGCACCAAAAATTGCATCCCTATTTCGTGACGACGTGTCAGAAGATTGAGGACGGTAATTAAAACTTCCACCACGTTTTGACTTAATCATCCAAGGGGTTCAGCGCTACCACAACGCTATTTTAGGTAAAAAAACGCCTTTGGTGCTTCCAATATCAGGTCATTCTTTTCGGATAAGAATGACTTGTGTCATTAACCTTTCATGAACTATAGAGCATCTCTCTGTCTCTCTCTAGATGGACTGAATCTCTGACTTGTTACTCCCACTATTCTTAGCCGTTTTTCCATTTTGATTTGAAAGTGAAGGAGAAGTGGGACCCCATTATGGGGTAATTTCGACTCCGTGGGTATCAGCCAAAGCTACTACCAACGGCACACTTGTGTGTACGATTGGATGGAGAGAGTGAGTCCCTTGGATAGAAATCTCATTAAAAATCTTGCCTGCAATTAAATTACAGTGCAATAAAAATGGTTTTATGTCATTTTAAAAGGAGACCATTCATCAAATAACTAACGGCTCCTGATTGAGATGGCATTTAAGGTCCATCTGTTAGTAAGACAGTGAAGAAGATGAGAATTACCCATTAATTAGGGTATATACAAATGTCCAGCCTACATCAGCGTGGACCTCTATGACACGGTTGACACCTCTTGGCATTAACATAAATGTTAATAACCATCGAAGCAGCCTGCCTGGTATTATAGTGTTGGTCTGATGGCTTGGCCACCAATGGGAACAGATTGAAGTCTATGAACAACAATAGATTTTTCCTTTGTATCACTTGTCTGTAGTGTTAGTTGTAGGAAACTGTCAGAAAGCTTTTGTTTGTCGTACATCTACAACTTACAAACCTTTGAAGTCAACCCCATTTTCGATAACCACCAGAGCTAACTGACCTTAGAAACACAAAAATAGCTACGATACTGTCAGTCCTACAGATGTTGGCCTGAGTATGAACAAATATCGTGAGATTTTTGTCTCAAATTTTGCCAGTAACTGTTGGACTCAACCCTGTCTAGCTCATGAATCACAGGAAGGATTTCGATATATATGTCAGATGTACATCTACAACTTTTCTGAGTCAATCCAATTCAAGATGGCTGCCACAAAAATGTAGCCTAGTGAACTAGACCTTCAGTTCTCCTTTACAGAAATTGGTCTAGCCACGCTCATTGGAACCTCTGCAGTCTCGTACCGGGCCAATCACAACGCTTAAATGGGTTGGAGGGCGAAATTAACCGATGACGTCAGAGCTCCGACTCTAATTTAAACAATCACGGCGGCAGTTCGGGAACCGCGTTAGTTTGAAACGTCTTTATTATCAACTTAAGACGATTTAGATTTGAGCTTTTCTCTAAGACGTGAACAGATAGAGGCACCTAAGTCTTTTATTTTGAAAGAGGATTTATTTGCCACTTTGCCAACGGCACACGGCAAATCTACCAGCTGGTTCCTGTTTTTGCTAAACGGCTCTAGCGCTATCCAATAGCATGTGCAGACGGTTTGATTGACAACCCTTGATCCCGCACTTATGAATGCGTTCTTTCAGTGGACCGTGGCCAGACTATACATACAGTATATATATATATATATATATATATATATATATATATATATATATATATATATATATATATATATATATATATATATACATATATATATATATATATATATATACATATATAGTCTGGTTTACCAGGCTAGCAAAAATGGGTATAACTCAGCTAAAATTTGGTGTACGTAGTAGTAGTAGTTAAGTGTCATCCCTTTCACCAATTCTGAGTGAAAGAACATCTTAGCCTAAACTTTAATCTTAACTGCTGGAGTCAGACCTGCCCAACTGTTAGCAAAATATCTAACGAACCTCTGGTTAGTTTTAATGAAACTCACAAAAAGTAATTATTGGATGTACTGTACGGCGACAACTGGTTAACTTTAGAGTCCACCCAATTCAAGATGGCCGCCACAGCTAATCAACATTAGCAAACACTAAAATGGCTACGACTAATTTAGATATAAAGACACTGAGCTCAAACTTAGTGTCTTTGTAGACAAGTCATCTTTATCATATACTCAAAAAGCTACAAAATACACAAGATCATTTCTTGAAACTTAGCAATTTCTCATTTAAGGCTACCCTGTCTGTCAGTTAGCAAGATTTGTCATGAATCACTGGACGGTGATTAAGGAATATCTTAGAAAGTTATCATTAAACGAACATCTACAACCAATTACCTTTTAGAGTCAACCACAATTAAGATGGCTGCCACAGCCAACTGAACTTAGAAAACACAAAAATGGCTATTCCATTCAATTTGACTGATATCGAGCTAAAATTTGGTGTGGTAGCAACAGAGAGTCATGCACATAGCTAAATTTTTTCAAGATTTTCAACATAAAATGATCTTAGTTTAAAAATTATGAAAGGTGGTGAGAGATTTGCATTCCCTCAAAGGATGCTAGTTCTTAAATGTAATATTCTTTATTAACTATTAGCTGGGTCTAAATAGTTCAGGTCAACATAGCTGATTTTTTTAAACTAAAAAGGCCAATTTTTGCTTATAGAAAACAATAACTCAAATATTACTTTCCCTTTTAATGTATATAAATCAAAAACTATACTTCCCTGTTTAGTTCAATAAAGACCAGCATTTGATACCAGCATCTACTTCCTGTCAAACACAGCCTCTAAATACTCAAACAACACTTCATTGATCATTTTCAAAGTTCCTATTTTTGGCTCGTCTTTAACAATTCTGGCATCTTTGAAGAAACCCGAGACGTAATTAACATATATAACAGTGTGAAAATAGAAAGTCTGTGGCAGGTCTTAAAAAAAGGCTCATTCATCTCCTTTGTTGTAGCTCCTCCAGACTTATTCAGAACCGAGTCTCTCCACTGGAACAAATACCGGAGAGACTTAAGAAAAGCGGAGGCTGAGGTACACCAGCGTGTAGGTGTCGAGCTGTAACGGCTACACCAAGCAACATCCGCGAGTGGGAGGAACGCCATGTGTGAGGCCGAGAAGGAGAGGGAGGAAGAGGCGGTAAAAAAAAGGAGATAACTTGAGCTGGAGATGACAGTCCAACAAAGAGTCAGGGAGGATGGTTGAGTAGATAGACTAGCTCAATTGTTGCCCTGATGGCAGAGGTGGGACTACTGGGAAAAGCCACTGACCCATAAATGACAGTTTAGGTCGAAACCAGTTTTGTTAGTTTAACAAATAAAAAGTGATAAAATAAGTGCACACGGTAGGAATAAGCTAGACTTTGTATTGAATTAATATTTTGGCCAATATTAAGTGTGTTTAGGTGTGTTACTAACTCAAAAATCGAGTTTATTATTTCTTTGAGGCGTGGGAACCTTTGCATGGTTGACTATAATCTAAATAAGCTTTAGCTGCATTTTGAGCCGCCGTTAGCTTCTCAGTCCTGTAGGATTTAAACAATATTTCTCCATACAGGCCATTCAGAAAGCTATCTGCAATGGATAAAAAAGTAATTACACACAAACATATTTTACAAAGGTCCAAAATTTCCATTAAGAAGTGACGTCAATGTTAGCATGTTTAGCTAATTAGAAACAAAACTATGGATCAATAGTAGGTTAAAGAGGTAACAAAAAGTGTCTATTTCCACCAAAGCACACATTTAGCATTATTTATTAATGGGAAAAATCAAATTAGGAAAGCAACCATGTTAGCATGTAAGCTAATCTTGTATTTTTAAAATTATAATGAGTTTAAAATTGAAACCCAATAATTTCTAACTACATGATACTTCAATAGGATTCACAGTTATTTTTTCAGGGTTTGCACCTTCAAGGTTAGCTAGTGTCTTAAATATTTTTTACATATTTTTTTAAAGATGACGCAAAATGGTTTTGTAAAAACCCTATTTCACACCATTTTTCATAAGCACTTTATTTCAAATCCAAGCACTTTTAAAACTTTGAAAAACCAAATTAAAATTCAAAAATTTTGAAGGATTTCAAGGACTCTTGAGAGCCATGTTTTTTAATCTAGTAAAAAATAATTAATTTGAAATAGTTATATAAACTATGAGCTGAATCAAAAATTCCCCAACAATCTTTATCTGTATCGGCCACAACATTTTTTTAAAAATCAGTCATATTTTAACTATCCAAAAAAAGTCAACCCCCCCCAAAAAAAATTTTTTTACTTACATTTTGAAGATTTAAAACAAGTAATTTATTAATTTATTATAAAGTATTATGAAATTTATTACAATATCATGACTTCTAATCAGTGTTTTTACCATTTTGATGTGCATGCAATCTGAATTTCTGATTAAACAACAAACCCTAATGCTGATCTTAAGAGTTTTAGATGCTGATGACACGATGATGGTAATAATCCCATGTAACCACTGATTCTATGGTTTCGGTGAAATTTTTTTTTCGTGTTTTTTTTTTTTTTGTCCAATCTGAGTAGCATTTCCTTTTTAAAACAAAACATTTATCTTTATTCAGAGTATTTGCTAAGGGATAATGATTTTCCGGAGGTAGGTTAATTAAAAATTAGGCCTTTTAGGGCTGTTTTTTTTCTCCCACAAGCTTTTAATGAAGGATTTTGTGTTTTCTAAAACACACATACTTGGAGGAATATTCGAGGTCCGCAGTGTGAAATTATGCAGAAATAATCAAAAATAGATGACATTGAATATTTAACGCTCTTTGAATTGCTGCTGTCTAAACACAGAGAGGAACAAGACCGTTGATATTCTCAGTGCGGATGAAAGCAAAGAATGCAAACAGAAATGTTCTCTGTTCAATGGTGCTGTGAAAAAGTATTTGCCCCTAAACATTTTTTTCTGTTTTTGTCACTTAAAAGTTTCAGGTTAGCAAACAAATTTCAATATCATCCAATGACAACCTGAGTAAATTCAAAACATCGTTGTCAAATGAGGATTTCAATATCCAAAGCAAAATTCCCCCATGTGAAAAAGTAATTGACCCCTGCACTAACGCAAAAATGATGTCATTGCTGATGTGAATTAGCCACTTAGCTATGGTGTGTTCAAAGACAGGAATAATAGGATTTTAAGTGTCCTACTCTGGTCCACAGAGAAATTGGTTCATTCAAACTCAAAATCATTTTTAATGAAGTGAAACAAAAGTACCAGTATACATGGTCAGAGTTGTAGGTTTACTGAGGCCTTCGTTTGGTTTCTGGTCCTTCTTAGTCATTTGCTTATTGTATTTTCAGTCAAGTGTTGGTAATGAGTCCCTCAAGTCTCTGTGGTGGAATTTTGTCCCACTCTATTTTACAGAATTGTTTTAGTTCAGTCCTATTAGAGCAGTGGTGTCCAATCCTGGTCCTGGAGGGCCGGTATCCACCATGTTTCAGAGGTTTCTCTGCTTCAACACACCTGATATCAGTTAGTGGCTGATTAAAGACCTTCAGTAGAGCTTGATTACCTGCAGAACAAGTGATTCAACCATTGATTCAGTGTTGTTGGAGCAAGGAAGGAACTAAAACATGATGGACGGCCCTTGAGGACCAACTTTGGACACTACTGACTTAGAGGGTTTTCCCATCATGAACGGCCTGTTTAAGGTTAAAGGTCAGACATTCACCTTCAACATTTTCTTGTAGAGAACAGAATTAATGGTTCCATCAGTTCCAGCCAGTGGTCCAGGTCCTGAAGACCAGACCATCACACTACCACCTCCATGTCTGACTGCTGGTCTGATGATGTTTTCCTGAAATACAGTGGTAGTTTTACTGTAGATGTTACAGAACGTCACTTTCTGCCTTTCTGAAAGTTCCACTTTGACTTGTAAGTTCATAGAATATTTTCCCAGAAGCCTCAAGGTTCATCAAGATGTTTATTGGTAAAAGTGAGACAGGTCTTTGTGGGGGTTTTTGTTGAGGTTTTGGCCTTGGAACTCTCCCATAGAGGTAATTTTTGCTCCCTCCAATATTTTTTGTGTTGTTGAAACATGACCTCTGACTGGGGCTGGGCGATATGGCCTAAAATCTTTATTGCGGTATGATCATAAGCATGTGCGGTAACGGTGTATAATGCGGTATATATAGGAAAGCACGCTTGGCGGTCCAAAGTGCAGCTTCATTGGAATGGGAGGAGGCATAAAGAGGACGTAATCGGACAGTACCGGTGCGTCCGGATCTGAACCACTGCAGCGCCTTCACCCCCTGAGTCGTCTCAAGGAGTGCAGAGTGCAATTCGTGAAAAAAAGCATGGTGGGGGATTCAGCGTTTGTCTCGTTCATCTGTGAGACGCCGACCCATGTCCGGTTCCATCCACGACGAAAAATTTCGGGAAAACCAGAAACAAGAGGATTGTTAAGAAGAATTGATAAAGTTGGAGGTGTACAATTCTGGAGCAGGTCTGTTGGAACCTGTTAAGTCTCAGTTCCCACCTGTAATTCATCACCATGCGCTACCGCGGGAGGACGGTAGAGTCAAAACCTCTACCGTATCGTTTCCACTGTATACTGTTTATATCGCCCACCCCTGTCTCTGACCTGAATCTAGTGAGGCCTGCAGCACTAACATGTTGATGTTGCCCTTGATTCGTTTGTGCTTGGCTTTCTTTAAAACGGGGTGTGACTTGTTGCTTTTTGAGATCCTTTAGCTTACTTCATGTTGTCAGACAGGTTGTATTGAAGTGATTTCCACAGGTCTGACAGTAATCAGGTCTGAGTGTGGCTACTGGACCTGAACTTAGCTTTACAAAGCATGTGGTTCACCACTGTTAATTCATGATTTAACAAGGAGGGCGATTACATTTTTTGCATGCATGTTTCCAGAAGAATAACTAACACTGCGAGCTTCAGTCCAAAAATCTATGTGACAGCCTGGGTTCTGGTGGGTTTTTCTGTCAGGGAGCAGGATAATTGGCTTCCAAAAACACCTTTTACACACCGAAGAAAGAGTTTGTATAAAGAAGGTTGGAAAGGTGGGGGGAAAAAAACGAGAAGTGATGAGCTGAGAGAGGCACAGAAATGAGAATGGAAGACAGAACAAATGGGGAAGGGAACAAAAAGGCCGACTCGTCCTCGTAGCAGATGTAATAGAGGAGACCTGATCATTACCCAGCAGTGCAGGGAGTCTTTGAAGTGCTCCACACGCCCTATCACGACCACCGGACACGAAACTTCAATAGCCTCCACCCGCAGGGGGGACGAGCCGCTTCTGCAAACAAGCGCTCTCTTGCGCATCTGCCTCCCAAGAAGCCAGACGACTGAAAACAGCTTAGAATGATGCGAGGCAGCACATGTGCAACATTCGTAAACGACAGTAAACATGTTGCGGAAATGAGGCCAAGAGCGAACGCTGCGATTGTTTGATCAACAGCTCAGAGACCCTCTTAGTAAGGGGGGGGAATACGTTGTTAAAAATACCCCCAAAAAGATAAAAATGTGTGATATCCTTTTGGAAGCTTGCATGACTCTTCCTCTTGAGCATCACTGCTGCTTGAATTTATTATTTTTAAATGTCACACATTTTTTATTCCCCAACCCAAGACCTGGAAATAAAACACCTCCGTGTGCCTTGATTGTTTGGTGGTCATGATAAAGTATCTGGGTGTAAATGTACACATAAAAATGAATTTAAGACTCTTGTGCTATGATAAAAATAAAAAAAATATATCACTGTATATCAACCCCTACCCCTGCCCCAGTGGGAAACGCGGACTCTTGAATTATTCCTCCGCACTGCTCCGAGGCATTAATTACAACATGAAATGTGAGACGGCAAATGTTTTTCACATGCAGTAACCTGACAAATTGCCTTAATGTGTCACCGTGTCTTCTAATTGCTCGCTCCAAGAGATAAAGAAAATCCCTGTTGTGGTCCTATAAATATCACATGATTGATGCAGCCACACTTAATGACGGCGCTGACGTCTCGAGATTTATAGGAAGTGCACATCACTTTTCTTACAGATTTTAAGGCCTATGTTTCATTAGGGGTTACTCTGTTGCAAATGATAGAGTGATAGATTGACGAATGCTTTGAGCGTGGATGTTACTGTTTTTCTAATGTCAAATCTATTCATTTTTCATGGTGAGGTCATGAAGGAAACAGATCTTGGATACAAACATAAACGTCCCTAAAGTTGGTCCTCAAGGACCGGTATCCAGCATGTTTTAGTTCCTTCCTTGCTCCAACACACCTGAATCAATGGTTGAATCACCTGTTATGCACATCATCAAGCTCTGCAGAAGGCCTTTCATCACCCACTGACTGAAATCAGGTGTGCTGAAGCAGAGAGACCTCTAAAACATGGTGGATACCGGCCCTTCAGGATCAGGATTGGACATCACCGCTCTAGATCTTCTTTTGGGTGATCTTAAGGCATTCCCAGGTACAAGACGAAGTATAATCCCTCCAGAATGTCCTCCCATTGAGACATGCTTAAAAATCCTTCAAAGGGTGGCAACCAAGAGGCATCTTAAATACATTTCCGAGCAACTTCAGCTTACTTCTTTCGATGATAAGGAGCATAATTTATCCCAGGGGTGTGCAATCCTTGTCCTCGAGGGTCGGTATCCAGCATGTTTTCCATGTTTCTTTGCTTCAACACGCCTGATTTAAATGCTGAATCGAATGGTGAATTACCTCCTCCTCCATCAAGGCCACCAGACGTATCCTAATCAGCCACTAATTTAGATCAGGTGTGTTGAAGCAAAGAAACCTGGAAAACATGCTGGATACCAGCCCTCGAGGACCAGGATTCCCCACTCCTGATTTATCCTATGGATAAAGGACCTTAATGTTTTGGTCCATTCTAAAAAAACATAGGTGACCACTTAATCGAGACCTTTGTCTTTTGGCCCTCATCACTTCAAATGAAGCGCTGATCCATAGGTCCATCTCTTACTCCATCCGACCCTTTACTCGTAAACGAGTTTAGCTATAGTGATAACAGCATATAGAGCAGCGATCACCAACTCCAGTCCCTGAGGGCCGGTATCCAGCAGGTTTTAGATGCTTCCCTGCTTCAACACACCTGCTAATGAATGGGTGATTAACATACTTTATCAGAACATGACACATTGTGGTAATCCAGTCATTTGAATCAGGTGTGTTGAAGCAAGGAAACACATAAAACCACCTGGATAGTGGACCTCGGGGACTGGATCACTAATATAGAGGTTCTAGGTGGAGCACGGTATTCCCAGTGTGGTTTTGCCTGAAACATAGAAATACACTTAAAGTTGTGTCTCAAGTCAATGAGAAACTGTTAAATAATGATTTCCGTAAACCAATGATTATGTAACTTTCTATAATTGAGATCTTAGAAAACGGCATGCCAAATATTCTAGTGTTAGAGGGTTAAGGAAATCTGTTAAAGATCTAGTGCTTCATTTTAGTAGTTCAGTGCAGTGATGTGGTTCCCAAGCAATTAAACTTCTAACCCACAAAATTACAATGGCGAAGACTTGGGACCCCAAACATTCGTAGTCACAAATATGGCTAAAAATGTAAATAAACCAGGACAAATAGGTTCAACGTGAATTGGACTACTTATATCCACGTACGGCTAAAATCCTTTAGCTTTTACAAAAAATATTGTTAAATTAGTCAATTTTCAGCATCGTTTGACCCCAAACTTAGTGTTTCACAACCCACTGTGGGGTCCTGACCCAATCTTGAGGTACCACTAGTTTAGTTCCATTTAGTATTTGATTTAAAACAATTTGTTACATTTTGTGTTGCAGTCTCTCTATTTGTTTTCCCCAAATATATCAAAGAATGTCAATTTTCTGGCTCATTTCAAAACTTTTTATTCATCCCTCAAATATTTAGCATATTTAAGCCTCACACTCTTCAGCTTTAGCCACCCATCACCGCTGCATTGGAGCTTGAGACAAATGTTGTTAACTGTCTTGAATGAACTGATTGGCTCTGCTACGACAAATCCAATAATCCAATTAAAACATCACCTCACAGGGTCGAGAGCCACCTGACGTGGAAATAATTTGCTCCCTGATTTACGTTCTATTTTGGTCAAGTGCCACTTCAGCATGCTCGCATCAACCACTAGTACTTGGGGGACACTTCAAAGGCCGACGTTTCCTCATTTCAACCCAATTAGAAGCACTGGCAAGCACAACGGTTGCTCTGAGGATCTAAGATCAACCAATCGAGCCTTGGCGTAGACATGTCTCTCACTTTAGCTAAAAGTTTAATACGTCATCTAGTCCGGCGTTTACCTGTGGAGAAGACTACGTTTTTGGACACCAGTTTGTAGTCCACGATGGAGAACTGCGGCAGCTCGATGCGCGTCACCCCCGTTACAGCCGACTCGCCTCCCTTCCAGTAGAACTCGATGTCATCTGTGGTGTAGCCATCTGTAGGAGAAGAGACACGCATATACCAAGGTGTAACCATCTGTCAAGACCATCGCTGGAGACCAAGATATGCAGTGTTGCTGATCGTCCAACTGGGCTGTCATTTGGGAAGGGAAGCAAAAACGTTTGAAGTTGATTCCAAGAGCCAGACGTTGCTTTGAGAAAGCGAGACATTTAACAGGTTCACCTCACTTCAGGAGGGTTTTAATTTCAACCTCGTACTTTATTAATCTCTTACATAAGCATCTACTATGTGCTCTTTGAATAACACGTCATTTAAATCTTTGTTTCCATGTAGTTGGACTGCCAGGGGGAGCTTATTTGCCTATTAGAGTTTAACATGATCTTAATGATATTAATTTGCTAGCAATACATTTGGTACCAAATATTATAGACCTTACATCCCGACTGGTGGATTACTGTTTCTAAAGCAGTCCGAGTTTTTAAATTTGAATTATTTTAGGTTAGTATACATACATAATTATGAGGGATTTGAGATTTAAGAAGATTTTTTTGAAGGTTTTCTTTTGAATGGTTAAAATTCCATCAGACATCATCTTTTCTGTGTAAATCTGAATATTGATTTGGGTCTTTTATTGGGAACTTTAGTGTGAAAAAACAAGGAATTAAATACAATTTTATTGTAAATCATAAGCTCTTTTGACAATTTTAATTAAAACGTTAACCATAAAACCACCAATAGATGTGAAAAATGACAAAACATCAAAAATAAATGTTCAAACTTGTGCCAGTGGCTCATTAAGGTCACCATGGTAACCACCGGTGACTCTGTACTTAGAAAGTAAGCTTCAAACAAACTACCTATGAGACCATAAGAACCATAAGAAGGATCTGTTAATCAAATATGTCAATTTTTAGGTGTCTACCGTGTTTCACGTGAGAAATATGATGAGTTATATAACCTTTACCTCCAATTTTTGAAGAAAACATTAAGCTAGTACACAATGAGAGCCTATTGGGAGTTTTAGGGAGCACTCTGAAGGGATCTGAGAGAAAACCGTAAGTTCTATCACAATGTGAGACACATCAGATGAAAGAGGGCATAAATGTCTACGTTTTGATGTATAATTTGTATGTGTAATGAGAATTGTATGGGAGTATCAAGATTTGGTTATCAGAGGCGTTTGAAAGTTAAGACCACTCAAAAGTTAGAGTGCGCAACATTCCATAAGTTTTTTGAAAAACCTCCAAAAATCGTAAAACCTAAACTGTGATTGTGTAGAAACTATAAAAAATACCAAAAGTACCAGTTCAGTCACAAAAAGTTTAACTTTTCGTGACTTGTTTAAACATTAAATGTTTGCACTGTAAAGTCTCTCTAGGTTTTCTCACCTGTATCACCATAATCCCATTGTTTTGTATGTAAAAATGGTTTTAATCTTTTTGCTAATTTCGTCATCCTATGTGTTTTACTGCTACCAAAAATCATAGCATGCTTTTCTTGATTGAGACACATATGTTGATATATTTTTGTAAGGAGGGTTTCAAAGCTGTGGGATTCAAATTGAAACTCCTAACAGAAATGAAAGAATGACGTTTTAGATGGTTCAGCGTCGTCTTTACTGAGGCTGTTTTCCTGCGTCTGCTACGTCATGAACCTGCCTAAACCAATTAGCATCCAGGAACATGGTGAATTTTAGTAGAAAAGGGCAAATATCTCATCAATTTTCACATATAGTGAGCTATTTTGGGTCTTCTGCTGCTATGACAGGAGCTGTCTGACAAAAATACTCAACGTGTCATCACGAGGGTAATACAGAGCTGGGCTTAGAGTATTTATAACCAAGAGCTGGAGTAGTAAAACCAAATATCTTAAAGCCTCTTCTTTTTTGAAATGTCAACTGTCAACGTGTGGTCTTTATGGAAGTGGTATATCAAATTAACGAAACGAGCATCGCATTAATGTCTTTGTTGAAATGAGCGACTGAGAAAGTGTACTTACAGCTCTCTATTTCCAGAGTGCAGTTCTGTTCATCCAGTGGATACCTCCTGAGGTCCATCATGCAAGCCGCCGTGGTTGTTATTCTGAAGAAAGATTTAAAAAATACTTCATAAATTATCAAAAAAAAGAGTTAGGATACCAAAAGTGGTGACCTAATAATGCAATTAGGCTCATAGCATTAAGCACTTGACTTTGTCTATTAGATTTAAGAAAACTAAATGTCCGTTTTGTCTTTTTACTAAGATCATCAGCTGGTTTCATATTACAGGATCCTAAAATCAAATTGCCCCTCTAAGTCAAAAATGCTGACGCTGCTTCTGTATACATAATTAAACTATAAGTCACCAACAGACAATCTTTCCCCGACACCAGAACTGGCTGCCATCCCATCCCGCGATTAGGTGCAAATTTGTGAATATGAAAATGGCATTGTGGGAAGAGGTTTTTGGCAGAGTTTGCTCATCTGAATTGGGTCACAAGGAGTTATCCCTTTGTTTATCAGACGAGCGAGCTCCGACGGCTGAGACTCAGCTAAAATGAGCAGCGGAGTGAGATGCAAATTCAGAATCATTTAGGCTAATTCTGGCCTGATTAAAAGCTGGGTACTTGGCACTTAGCCACTGGATGGCTTCATTTAGACGTGGAGAGCTATTTCTTGATATTATTATGAAGCTTAAAATTACACTAACAAATGGGGTTTCCGTAACAGACGTTTTATTTTTATTGTGAGACAGATCATTTTAGATTGTAAATAAGAACCTTATGTTTTTAGGGAATTATTAAAGTATTCTTATATATCTGTCTTTTAAAGAAGGAAATTGGAAGTTTGGCTAAATACACTTTAGATATCAACAAAAAAAAATGCAAGTTAATTTAAAAACATATATATTTCTTAAGTATGTTATTTCAGAAAATCATTCCTTGTTTCAAGTTAGCCTTTTGTTAGAATATAAACATCTGAGCAACCAGTTAGCATGTTATCTTTCTCAAAGTAGAATATTTTTCAAGCTAGTTCGCTACAAAAATGTTGAAGTCATCTATAGTTAGCTGACTACTGCTATATACAATGAATTTTAATATATTTGCTTAAAGCTTTTGCCTCATATAAACTACTATTACTCAGCCAACCTGTTTGCTAACCTGATAGGCTAAGAAGTGAGCTTGGAATAACACTTAGTATTAGCGTTAGCATTGACCACCGTTAAGAGCAGAATTAAATGTCACCTAATTATTTCAGGATTAGCTTATTGATTTGGCAAAAAAAGTTAGCTTTATATAGAAAAATTTAAACTGGAGAAAAAAGTTTGTTTTCTTGTGGCTATGCTAATGTAGCCTATCAGTCAGTTAGCTAACTTCATGCTGGTGCAGGGTGGAGGTATTGTGCTGTTAAAATTTAAAAAGTAAATATAAATTAAATAAATGGTTCCGTGAATAAATTGATATCCCCGAAAAAAAATTTTTTAATTCAAAATCTACAATTTTAGAAACACACTATTTGACAATATAAAGCATATTATTGAGTAAATACTTTGAGCAATGAACAAAACAATGCAAATTAATATGATAAAAAAAAAATTCTTTCATATTTATATTTCATAACCTATCTTCACTATCTGCCATTTTTATTTTAGTAAGCCTATTTATTTCTGTTTTTTTTTTTTTTAAATCATGTCTCAAATTTAAATTCCAAGGCCAGGATTTCCAAGTTTGAAGTTAAAATGAGCTACAGTAACTGGACACACCGGAGCACCTGCCCTGACTTCAGTGTCCAACATGGCTGCCTCACAGGTATTAGTACTTTTATGAGGTGTTTAATTTGTACTCCAAAGTCAAGGAAGTACAGGTATAGTACATCACAACGTGGTTCAAAAAGTTGAATTTTTATGAAAATATTCATAAAATAGATTTAAAAAAACAATTTTTTAATGAAAAGCTTTGATAACTCCGAATGAAAATAGGTTCACTAAGACAAAAAAGAAATACTCATATCAAAACACCACGTCACACATCCTCCTTTCTTTGATCTCCTGAAGGCCTATAAGTAGCCCACAAGGCTAAATTCTCTGAACTCCACTTGCATAATCAGCGCAGTTTGACTTAAAGAACAAACACTGACAGATGCAAATGGGGGTACACATCCTAACAAAGACAGAAACACACTGCCGTTGCTCTCTGATAATTCAAAGCCTGCATCCATATTCATGCATCGCCATGCAAACTCCTCTCAAACTGCCAGTTGAAAAGATCAGTGGAAACAAAAACGAGCTTCATAAAACAAATATCAACTAACAGCTAAAAGCTGAACTGTGTATTGTGTGCTAAGAACCTGCTATTTTTCACAAGGAGGTGTTAAAAGCATCCAAATGAGAACGAATATGAAAAAAACCAACAAGAACAAACCAAAAAGAGTTGACAAAGCAGCAAACAAAAATAGAGAACACTGGGAGGAAAGAGAGGCAAGTAAAAGAAGATCTGACAACTAGACTGCAAGACAAAGGACTATTTAACTGCTAGAAGTGTGACGGCTGTATGAATGAAGTAATCTGAGGAGGCGTGGGAAAACAGTGACACCTCAGATTAGATAAACAAATCTAAAAACCTAAAATAAATTAAACAAACTTTGATTATACTGTAATTAATGGGATATTCCACCCAAAAGTGGTCTATTGCCGTATTCCTCATAGTTAGACAAGTGGGCAAAAACAATTTGTAACGAGCTCAGTCGTTATTCTGATCCGGCAGTACTCCTTTAGCATTAGCTTAGCAGAAAACAATGTAAGTGAATTACAAATGTGGTTACAAATTTTTTTTGCCCACTTATCTAACTATGGGAAATATGGCAATAGTCCAACAAAAAAAATCACTTTTTGGTGGAATATCCCTTTAAGAAGGGAAAGATTTTCAAGAAAATTTTAAAAAACAACAATTAAGGGTGACTAAGAATAAAACAATACAATTTTGTTTATTGAAGCTGTTTAAAGATGGCAGTAATGAAAATTAAGAATCTCATAATTCCTAAAGTTTGAATGAATATCAAAATCACGATTACTCAAATTGATTAAGTTAGGAAACAAACTGTGTTGATTTCTCTTCTTCAGCTGAAAACACACTGGGAATACTGCGATGTGGCTCGTCAAAATAAAGAGCTCCCCAAACCCACAAAAAGCATCACTGCAGGGCGCACTAGACTGTATATTATGATCTACTCTATACAGCTTTTTGAGTTGTACAATTTGAATGAAAAACTACAAAAAGATATAATTTGATCACCAATAAGCTTCATCTTGAAAGCAGAAAGTTCTTATAGTAAAAGCTTTCTGATGTCATAAAACCTAAAATATCCATTGTTCCCATTTTAAGAAGAATGAAGGTGAAAACTTACATCAGTAGGAGGCTGAATTGAGCTGTTTAATGGTGATTAAAACTTATGAGAGTATAAATTATGAGAACAAAATGACTTGGAATTAATATTGACCACAGAAATGCTAACCTCATGGTATTTAGGGTAAGAACGAAATATTTTTGGAACATTCAGAAATGAGTTTAAAACACACGTAAACACCAACTAAAGTGAATTTTGGGGGCCAAAATGTAATTGCCCCCCAATTTTTTTTTTAGGTCACATGCTGCCAGTGTGTTTTGCCCTTACTCTGCCAACTTACCCTATTTTTACCCGACCCACTTTGAAAAGACAAAGAAAATCACGAAGCAGAACGTACCTGAGCCCGTAGAGAACGGTTCCATCAGGATGCAGGCGGATCATGCGGTTTTTCACCGTAACCCCGTGAACGAAAGACTTCTTGTCGTTGAGGAAGTAGGTGTCGGGGACCCAGAGCTGGTCGGCGACCCTGTTGTCCAGAGTCAGGTTTAGAGGAATTCCTATGTAGGCCAAACGCTTGTCCCTCCAGTACTGTTGGAAATACATGGTCAACGTGTAGTCCTGTGGATAAACAGGAGAGGACATCATAATAAGAATGGACCTTGGACCATTCCCTGTTATTTACTGTAATATTTACATGACACAGCAGCGTACAAACCGAAGCGTGGACCAACACTGACCCATACAGTGATGTGTAGGAAGGCTGACTCATCTAGTCGCTTCTCATAGAAAGTTTTCACCTGATATTCAACGAATCGCTGATGTCTAAAAGCTTTTTAAGCAGACGTTTTCTTTCAGTTTACGCAAACGGGCTGACACTTTCAAACAGTGAATTATTGTCGGTTCTGCTCAAATGGAGGGTTGTTATTGTTTTTAACGCAGCTTTACTAAATGCCAGATTGCAATTATTTGCTCTTCACTTGGGACCGAGAGAAATTTATGCTTTAAATAAGACTGTAATCCTCATAGGTCGCCTCTAATTTGTTATTCCAAGAGGTATTTTCCTAAAGGTATTTCCTACAAGGCTCCACTGCAGTATGTAGGCGCCTCACAGGTCTTTTATGTCTTCTTGTATTTGTTTTACGGATTGTTAAAGACCTATTTTATAAGACTAAAAATGATTCACATAGTTTTAAAAAAAATAAATAAAGATATTTGAAAAGCATAGAGTACAGATTTGTTTTTTTACCAATTTTATTCCAAATTTTCTTAAAGGACTATAATTAACAGAATACATGTTTAAATTTCTTTCATTTCAACTAAACATCATGATTCTGAAAGTAAAAACGTCTGCATGGAAGATATTTTATTGCTAGCCTGAATTAGCCCTTAGCCATGGTGTGTTCACAGACCAAGTAAAATGTCAGATTTTTTTTATTATTGTTGGTTGGTTATGATGCATTTAGAGCTTTCTAAAAAGAAATCAGATTTTTGAGTTTCAGATTGGCTGATTCTGCTAAATATTGGCCGATTTCGATCAGCAGCTGATTTTTTTAGATGTATTTCTAAACCTGTAAGCAAATTAACAAGGCAGGTTTGTTGCCATACTGTTGCTCGGTCTGATACAGGGCTGGGTGTTGTGGTCTAAAATCTATATTGCGGTATAATTTAATTGCATGTGCGGTAACGATACATATATTACGATATATTATTTTCTTCTATAAATATTCATATATCAGAGTATGCTACTTATACCTACTGGTGGCGAGGTGGAGCCTGTGACTTAAGCTTTTGCTTTTAACCTCCCCCCACCGGTCAATCTTTCATCCTCAGAGCGGATAGACTCTATGCACCTCTCACTGGTCACCTTACCCCAGGGAAACACCCCGGTTTCTGTCCGACAATCCGCTCCGGTCAGAGCTGCAGCGCAACCAGGGGAGGGGGCATGACGAGGTGTGGTCTGGACGGGATTGGCACTGCATCCGAACCTGAACCGCTGCAATGCCATCACCCCCCTAAGTCGTCTCACAGAGTGTGGCGTGCAATTTGTGAAAAAAGGAGAGTGGGGGATTCGGCGTTCGTTGTGAGTTTGTGTAGCCCAGTGATTCGTAGGTGTCTGCAATTTCCCCGTTCCAGCTGTGCTTTTATTTTGAAAGGAGGCGGGAATCTTTAAAAGTCCCCGATTTGCGCGACGCGCTGTTACCGGTTTACACAGCTGTTGCTGCGGCTGTGCTTACGTGTTGCTACTTCCGACCTGGAAAATGTTTGAACTGTTTGCCCGGATAACCTGGAGTTATAACCGCAGCGCTTTATCCGCCAGTTGTTAACACAACTTATTATCCGCCGGTGACGTCATCATCATCGTTGATCGCCGTGTTTAATTCTTTGACCATCGCTCGACGGTAAGCGTTGCAGCACTACAAACTTTTCTAACTAATTGACAGTAGTAGTATGTGGTGGCATGTCACACTGTCACAGGACAGTGGCATTAGTATTATGATGTTTTATGAATGGGACCCATGATTGAAATGAAATGTTTAAACATGAAAGTGAATGATTTATCTATGAATTTGAGTATTGACATGATGAATGATCTTACATATTGACATGATTAATATTACTCTGATTATCTTGTTGATCTTCTGTGTTTGTTAGTATACTAACTGTGTTAAGTTAATATATTATTGTGTTAACTGATAAATGAGGTGTGATTTAGATCATCCTGCACAAGTTGGAGTTATTCTAACCCAGGGTTCTGGCCTTATAGGTCAGGTTTTTTTACAGGGTTTATGTCCTGTTCTCCGGGGCTTTATTGTCCTGTTCTCAGCAATAACACCTGCTAGAGCTGAGATGGTGAGCCGACCAGCCCCTGCTGCTCTGCGGTAGGGAATTAAGAACTATTTTCTATGAACTTTTGCTTGCTGGAGGAACTCCTGCATGCTGGAAAACTATCGCTGTGTGGATTACCCAAACGGACTAATCGCTAATCGCTCTCAGAACTACAAAGACTGATAACCCAACTTCCTGTTCGTTGGAACGGGTTTTGATTTGTTTATATTTTGTTTTCTGTTGCTATTTTGACATCATTACCATTATTGTTTATTGTTATATTTGTTTATTTATGTTTGTGTTCACTAATGTCAAGCTTGCAGTTTATGTAAATATGTATATATATATATATAATACACCAGATTTCTTCATGAAACTCTTTTGAAGCTGAGTATTATTTCCCTCCCAGGCTCCGCAGATGATCCTAGTTCTGATTGCGTATATATACCATACCGCGGTCACTCGAATAGCGTTACATTTGTCTCGTTCATCTGTGAAGACGCTACAGTGGTTTGGGTGCAGACCCAAAATTTCGGGAAAACCGGTAATGAGAGTTGTTAAGAAGAATTGATAAAGTTGGAGGTGTACAAATCCAGTGGAATTGATCTGTTGGAACCGGTTCTAAGTCTGAACCAGTTCTCGATTCCCACCTGTAATTCATCAACATGCTCTATCGCGGTAGGCCGGTAGAGTCAAAATCTCTACTGTTAGCCAAATTCATATCAATTCTACCGTATACCGTTTATACCGCCCACTCTTAGTCTGATGCGATGTGTAGTGTGTGTTAACGGAAAGCAAACCTTCGATGAACATTGAAATAATTTACTTAATTAGCTAACTGTATGACTTAAAAATGTTTTACTTCAGCTTTTCCAAAGTAAGGAGCAGTACTTTGGGCTAAATATCTGTTAGCCTACAAACAAGCTACACTGAAAGGGTGAAACTAACATCTATCACAGAGTTCTCATCTTTTAAAGATGTGTTCTGACAAATAATACTTTACTTGTTGTTTGAATCCACTCAGTTTGGAGAAATATTGTTAATTTGTCACCAGATTGTTAAGCTAACAGCTAGTTAACAAAGTAGATTGCTGACAAAATATATTTTTTAATAAAACTTTAAACTGCTGTTTGTTTCTCATTACATTAACATTAAATTTTTGCAAGCAAATAGCGACAGCAGCAGTTAGCTAGTGTGTTAGCTAGCTACAGTGCTAGTGCTAGCTGCTGACGCAACTATTGGAATATTAATATATAATCATGTAATGAGGAATTAACAGCAATTTAACATAAATATCCTATGAAATTCATGGTTTTAAGATGGCAGAATTTTACTTTGGTCTTACTAGGCTAGCCGTTAGCTTGTCAATCCAGTCAGAGTCTGGATGCACCAGAGGACATTGCCCCTCCCCCATTCTTTTCATATCCCATAATCCCCTTACCCAAGCTAACAGTTCGTCTCCTCTCTTTCTGTTATCACCTTTTTCTCTCCCTCTTTTCTCCAGGCATCGTAATGATCTCCCTCTCTGCCCGCTGTGGCGTTGAAATGAACCTAGCCTGCACCAAGCTGGCGCTGGTTAAGGCCCACATGTCCCTGTGGCGCTGCAGTGTTTGAGCTCACACCAAACCAGAAAAAGATTGTAAAAAACGACCACTGCGATGAGCACGGCTCTCCAAAACGTTACATAACTCAAGTCGTTATTCGTCTCTTTGCACAGCCAGAAACACTGTGTTACTAATGCTTCTCAAACACTAGAGGTTTTACATTTATATGAGGAAAAACAGAATGAAAAAAAAAACAGCAAAATGAATGTTAATTTAAAAAATAACATTTTATTTCATAAATAATGACTATTTTGGTTATTGCACAGACGAGTGGAGGATCTTAGTCAGCACAGGACACAGATTGGTCACACAGCAGGACAACCAGGGCTCACTGGCACTGAGCCACACACACACAGGATCCGATCTGTGACATGTTTGATAGCCTGCTACCCCTAAACACGGTCCAATTAGAGTATTTAGAAATAATGTGGGACAAAATGTCTCAAGTAGCAGCTTTTTCCTGCATTTTCTGCTCTCTGGTAAAGTTCATTTACAGTTAGTTTTAGTGACATTTAAAAGAGAAGAGCTCTAAAAATCATTAAAATTCCTTTACTTTGTGATTATTATTATTTTAAACTGATCTTAGAATCTATTATAATTGACTACTCCTTATAATATTTTATTGATGTTGGGAGTATTTTAAGGAATGTACTAATCCTGTTATAAAACATTTAATTTTTTTGCATTTTAAATTGTATTCTAAAGAGTTATAATATAATGAAAGATAATATCAGTGTTTGAAAGATTATATTAATGTTAATGCAATAATTATGTTTGGGAATAAAGCTTTTGGTTGAAACAACCCCATATTTTAATTTTAATGTTATAATTTGTTCACTTTTCCCCTAGTTAAGTGTGGTGCAGACTTTATAAGCAGGGGTGCACATAACTGGTGAGCCAGTGCGCATGCACATCAGATATCATGTGAGCGTAACAGATCATTCTGCAAAACGGTGCATTTACTGTCCCGATAGTGCAGCCCTTAATCAGACACTGACAAGCTTCACATCCTGTTGTGCACTGTAGAGGAGCGGCCATATGTTAGCATACACGCGTGGTTAATAACACCCTGATAAGACTAGGAGTGTCACAAAGTTATAGTTCAGAGCTTTTGAAATGGCTTTCTGTAGGAAAATTTACAATTAATTAATATTTCTACTAGTAGATTGCACTTGAACGACCTCAGTTTGGAGAAAGAAAGAATAGCTGGATAGATGAGCTAATGGCTAGTTAGAGCAGAGCCAATACCAAAGAGATTTACTGTATGTCACCTTAAAGCTGCTATAGCAAATTTGGAAAATAAATTAGCTTAAAACATTTTTTTTCATGCCTTTTAACAACATTCTAACATAGTATAGCTATAAATATATTATGGCAATTAAAAAAAAGAAAGAAATTAATTAATTAAACGTGGTTTAACGTGGACTAAAAACCTCAGCCAATCATACGTTTCGGACCAAAAGCAACTACAGTGGAGGAAATAACTATTTGACCCCTTGCTGATTTTGTAAGTTTGTCCAATGACAAAGAAATGAAAAGTCTCAGAACAGTATCATTTTAATGGTAGGTTTATTTTAACAGTGGCAGATAGCACATCAAAAGGAAAATCGAAAAAATAACTTTAAATAAAAGATAGAAACTCATTTGCATTTCATTGAGTGAAATAAGTATTTGAACCCTCTAACAAAAAATACTTAATACTTAGTGGAAAAACCCTTGTTTGCAAGCACAGAGGTCAAACTTTTCTTGTAATTGATGACCAAGTTTGCGCACATGTTAGGAGGAATTTTGGTCCACTCCTCTTTGCAGATCATCTCCAAATCCTTAAGGGCTGTCTCTGTGCAACTCTGACCTTCAGCTCCCTCCATAGATTTTCTATAGGATTATGGTCCGGAGACTGACTAGGCCACTCCGTGACCTTAATGTGCTTCTTCTTGAGCCACGCCTTTGTTGCCTTTGCTGTATGTTTTGGGTCATTGTCGTGCTGGAACACCCATCCACAACCCATTTTCAGTTTCCTGGCAGAGGGAAGGAGGTTGTCGCTCAGGATTTGACGATACATGGCTCCGTCCATTTTCCCGTTGCCGGGCCTGCACATGTGCCTTCTTAAGCAGGGGGACCTTGGAGCTCTGCAGGATTTTAATCCATTGCGGTGTAATGTGTTTCCAATGGTTTTCTTGGTGACTGTGGTCCCAGCTAATTTGAGGTCATTAACTAACTCCTCCCGTGTAGTTCTAGGATGATTTCTCACCTTTCTCAGAATCATTGACACCCCACGAGGTCAGATCTTGCGTGGAGCCCCAGACCGAGGTCGATTGATGGTCATTTTGTGCTCCTTCCATTTTCAAACAATTGCAGCAACAGTTGTCACCTTCTCTCCCAGCTTCTTGCTAATAGTTTTGTAGCCCATTCCAGCCTTGTGCAGGTCTACAATTTTGTCTCTGACATCCTTGGACAGCTCTTTGGTCTTTCCCATGTTGGAGAGTTTGGAGTCTGCTTGATTGATTGATTCTGTGGACAGGTGTCCTTTATACAGGTGACTAGTTAAGACAGGTGTCTTTAATGAGGGTGACTAATTGAGTAGAAGTGTCTAACCACTCTGTGGGAGCCAGAACTGTTCATGGTTGGTAGGGGTTCAAATACTTATTTCACTCAATGAAATGCAAATGAGTTTCTATCTTTTATTTAAAGTTATTTTTTCGATTTTCCTTTTGATGTGCTATCTGCCACTGTTAAAATAAACCTACCATTAAAATGATACTGTTCTGAGACTTTTCATTTCTTTGTCATTGGACAAACTTACAAAATCAGCAAGGGGTCAAATAATTATTTCCTCCACTATATTGGACAATCCGGCTGTCCGTCTCGCTGAAGCGCCTCACTTCCACACTGCTTGGATCCTTCATTAATTTTTTAAAAACTTTTTTTTAAATTAAACTAAAAAATATGATTCTAAAAGTAAAAACGTCCACATGGAAGTTCTGTTAATGCTAGCATAAATTAAAGCACTTAGCAATGGTGAGTTCATGAACTGGGAGAAATGTTTATGTTGCTGCTCTGCATTGGTGCACTAACACAAAAAATCATTCAAACATCTTTTGAGCTTCAGATTGGCCAATTACTGATTAAGTGAATCATGCTTAATACCCGTCAATACGGGTCATTTGGATTTAACAAACTTTCACTGACAAAATGTAAAACAGAAACAACCATCGAAGTGCAAAACACTTAATGTGGTCTAGAATTGTTTTGAGTGAATGTAAAAATTAAAAATTTTTTGTATTTATTTCAAATCTTTTTCTTTGTTGCTGTTCAAACTAAGAATCAAGAAGGTCCACCTTTGAAATGGTTGAGAAAACAGAAGCACGCCTTTATAAGTTACTACCTCACTTAAACATATCACGCGAAAAACAATAAAACCCGGACATTTTCATTAATCTGAGAAAAAAAAAAACCCGGACGGAACGTGAACAGAGGACATGTCCGGGGAAAAGAAGACGTTTGATCACTATAGATTAGCCAAACGAAATGGATGACGTCAAGACATTTCCAATGGCTGGTCATTGGGAATGTTGGGGATAGCCAATCGATCAGTCCCCCACACCCCTGAAAATTCAAGGTAGTTCGAAAGTCCTAGCTTCCTACCAGAGCCATGTTTGGGGGTACATTCCTACCCTAGTAATCTGTTTCTGCCCTGGTTCCTGTAGTAGAAACAGACACGGTTCCTGAAAAAAATTCGTAAAGCGATCACGCCTTAAATTTACCGTCTGTCATTCCCTAGAAACGGATAATACCTTTCCTGCTGCCTCAACACCTCTTCTTCTACCTCCTTCTCGTTTTTTTCCCTCGAGCGGTGTGACGCCCGGGGGTTTGCATCTCCACTCAGAGTGTCGGCAGGTGGGCATCGCTACGAGATAATAAATGATTTAAATCAACTGTGTATAGCCTGTGTAAACACGCGGCCAAGAAATCCTCATCAATCATGCATGGAGACAATCAAAATGAATTCCAGATGAGGACAGCATTACCTGCCCGAGAGCCGTGTAGCTTTTAAGGAAGGTGAGCTCTGGTTTTCTGTGAACTAGGACTAAACATTATGAATTATTAACAACGTGCTGTATTCCCACCACACTCTGCTTTACTGCTGTTGTTGGTTGATTAGTGCATGCGTCTAATCAGGACGCTGGCCGCTGCGAATTATTCCTAGCAAGCCTCAATTATTCAATTAGCCGAAGGGGATAATGATTTCCATTCAGGGAGCGCGAGAGTCCAGATAAGAAGAGTTTTGGCTGTGAACTGACCCATGTTCAATTTTAATCCCTCGCTCTCCGCAGCACGGCTGCTTTTGTCGTGACGGAAACGCCAGTTTCAAGGAACCATTTGGTCTGGTGTGGCGCAACAAGAGACTGTAGACAAAGTGAAAAACGAAGGCAGATCCAACACGTATCGATGCAGCGTTCTTCATGAAATATAAATGGAAGAAGTTGTACTCTGGTTTGTTTTCGCATTTCGATGCGGGCAAGAGGAAAACACTGGCGTGTAATCACGGCGTACTCTATATGAACCCTGGTTCGGCGAAGCAATCTGAGTCACTTGGATGTAATGTGGAGCCGTCCCTCAGGATGGCCTTAAGGTGGTGCATCACTGCAGTGCGGGGGAATCCCTTAGTGACTCCCTATACCCCTCCTTCTGCTGCTATACTGGTAAAAATAGAATCTGCCCTTATTGAGACCAAACACAATGTGATGTAAGCCTTCAATATGTAGGATAATGTCCTCCCTGTCTAATGCTCGACGATGTACAGCCTCATAACAAGGAAAGAGGGAGCAGCTGATAAAGAAGAAGTGTGGAATAAGTAATGTACAAACATTTATCTCTTCTGGGGGATGTTTCACCGGCTCTACTGCATACATTTAGTCTCTTCTTGCTTTATTTATTGGTCTTAATGTAATTTCTTTCTCGAGGAATCCATTTTAGAAATATTTTGCCTTTGAAATCATATTCAGCGACGGAAGATTTTGAAGATTTTTCGCCTCCAGAAAGACGAAATTGGTGTTTTAAGGAAAGAAACTTGAATTGAGCTAACTTTTAACCTGCTGTGGTCCTTAAAAATTCGTGTGTTTATTATTTTTTTTTGTCAAATTCCCGTTGTTATCATAACTGGAGGTAGGGCAAAAAAATTCCATCTGGACAATAAAAAATGTCTATCTAGGGATGCACGATTTTGGATAAAATGAGAATCACGATTTTTTTTTTTTGCTTAGAATTGAGATCAAAATTCTCTCAATTTTTTTCCAAAATAAATATTAATTGCACTTATTACCTGCACATAAACTTCATAAGAGCTGACACTGAACATAAAAACAATAAATGACTCTCTTGTCTTCTCTAACATACACAACCTTTGAATAATTTTAACAATAATAACAATTTTGAACTTTGTCATTTGAGGGAGAAAGAGGGAGCGCTTGTTTTCATGCAGATTACGTCCTGGATAAAATGCGGTACAATCATCTTTTTTTTTTAAATCGTTGTCATTTGAAAATGAGATTGCATACAAGTATGAACTGAGATCGCAATTTTTTAACGATTATTTGTGCAGCCCTACTATCGTCAAATAGTACAAAAATACAAGGCTACTTAAATTAATGAGTCCAACTACCATTTGTAAAATCTAAGCTGCAAACTGAGCCACAACTTCCTTTAAAACCCCTTCAAAATAAAAGCCTTGGGCAAAAGCTTAGCTGAAAAACAACATAAAAATTACTCTCATAACTAGTGGCGCACATAAGCAGTGCACAGCCAAAATAATGCATGCAGTTTCTTTGCTATTACGCTTCTTTGTAGGGATGTACCGATACCACTTTTTCTTAAACCGATACGATACCAATACTTGAATCTGAGTACTTGCCAATATGGAGTACCAATACTTCTACTGCACAAAAAAATGCAATGAATTGGAAAACAGGATCTATTTTCTTCTGTTTTCGGTTTACAAGTGCGAGTACACGGTATCGGTATCGTATCGGCCCGATACTGATATAGGTATCGGTGCAGCCCTACTTCTTTGCGTACCATTGTTACCAGTTGCTACCAGTATTTCCCCTACTGACCCATACCGCCCAAGAGGCAGAACACACATGCTCATTACAAGCTCATTTCCGATGCGCTCTGCTGGTACCATAGGGGACCTCCCACGACCACGCCTCGGTAAACTCGACACACTGCCACCTGCCCCACACAGTAATCTGTAAATTGCGGTTTGTCCCCTTATAGCAAGCAGAGATAGAAAGGAAACACGACACTAACCACATTTATCTGTCTATCAGAATGTCTGGGTGCATCATGTTTTCATCCTGCAGACTACTGTATATATTCAGCCCATTTAGTTTTCAAAATCAATATTTTAGCATAAAAATATGACTGATTAAAATGAATAATGATCAATACTATTACTACAACTACTATAAACAAAAAAATATTAATATTAATAATACTACATTTAGACAGCTTAATAAAACACCTGACTCCACAGTTTTGTAATAAGATCGTTTTGCACCACCAAGATAACATTTTTCTACAGTTTCATGCCTATGGTGAGTTTTTTCATGACTTTAACTACTTTCAGAGTGGCTGGTAAAAAGCACATGGCTTTTTTTTTTTTTTAACTCTGTCCTAAAAGTGTGTCATAAGCTGAAATACCAGATGCTGTTTGAGAAAGCAGACAACAAGGGCAAAACACAGTTTCAACTGCCAACATTTAGAAATGAAACATAAGCCTGAAAATTCAAAGCAGGAATATATATAGATGAGTATCAGCTGGTTCAGTAAATGACACATCAACAGTCCTAAAAAGAGAGACCAACAAACAGCACGCTAACAAATGTTTATTAGCATGATTTGTTAGCTAAAATAGCAAAAACTGTTTGTCTTGTTTTCAGCTAATCTGATATTAAATCATTTTTAAAGGGCAGGAACTGAATGAAAGAGCTCCTTATCTCGAGTGCACTTTGATTATTTTGAGCAAGAAAGCCAAAGAAACAGAAAAAAGGAAAACATTAGTCAGTTGGTGAACACAATCTGCCACTGTCCTCACACCTAAAGCTCGTCCATAGCTGGCAGAATAGGACACTGATTGTTTCAAAACTGCTGTGCTTTGCCAACAAACTGTTAGCTAGGAGCCTCACAAGATGGCTTTTCTAGTGACGAGGCATTTTAGAGCGCAACTTCATCACAGCATGAGAAACACTGCCAACACAACGGAATTTAATCTAATCAACTTTATAATTTAATGGCTTTATAGTTAGCAAAAAAAAAAAATACTATAAATGACAAAGTTCTACCAAAAAGCATTAGTGGTGAAATTTAGCGTTAGCATCATACAGCTAGCTAAATTATCATACAGTTTTAGCTAGCTAGAACGTCCAATTTGAAGGATTTTTTAAACACATAATCAGTTACAAACTTACAAAGAAAAGGATAATGTAATATAAAAAATAAATTATCCTAAATGGATCTTAAACTGCTACAGATTCTGATTAGCGGTGCTACTGTAAACTACTTTTATTACCCGTCCTGTAACGTCAAACTATACAAGGTTGACTTAAGTTTTTTAAGATACTTGACTTAGGTTTTTTCATGTTTTTCATTTAAATGTTTTTCTTTTTAGATGATTTACTTAAAACACTTAGAATTAATAAACAATTATTTGAAAAGTAAAACTAGCTAAATAACAGCCTTTAATCGACCTGCAGACATTTTGGTGACATAATCTGAACTCTTAAAACACGCTTTAGGAAGATTTTGAGGGTATAAAAATGTTGAAGTGGTGTAATGAGCGTGCTCTAGAAACAACAACAAAGGTGCTAATTTTACAGTTTGTTCCGTTTTTGGTTAGCTTATCAAAAAAAAATGAATGCATGCAGTGGCGGTTCTAGACCAAAATTGGAGGGGGGTCCAGGCTGCTTTTTTAAAGGGAAACATTCTAAAACACTCAGCACTTAGCAGGGGGCCACAGGGGGGCCAAGCTTGTTGTCAGGTGGGCACTGGCCCCCTTCTAGATCCGCCCCTGAATGCGTGCTGATGAGGGTAAAAATTAAGAGGACATTTTGAATTAGAAAGAAGCTACTATAGTTGTAGTTTTAATTACTAGCTTTTCAGCTCAGTAACTAGTCCCCCTCTTTTCTTCAGGCAGAAGACTGAGCAGCCCCAAGACTGAAGAACCTATATTTGTTTCTTAATTTTTAAACGTTAACTCCATTGAAAACAAGTACAGAGGTACTATTTGCGCCCTCCTTCAAATTAGCATCCATAGCAGTTAGTAGAATCCAACTATTGACTGAAGACTGCAACAAATGCCGTCATAAATCTAGTTTTACTGAAATCTTTGTAACGCTGCATGGCATCCGTGGTCTGTTTTACATCTCCGAAGGCCAACGCATACGGCTCGCACAGCGCTGCTGTTAGCAGAAGGGGGTTGTGATGTTTTGAAGCCCCTACTTCAGATCATGTGTCCTCTCAACTCGGCTGGCACCGCGGATCGGGAAGAGCCCTCTCTGCTCGCTCTAAATCTCAGTGATCATCACTTCATCCCTCAGCATGCTTCCTCCTGAGGCCAATTACATTCCATCAGGCAGGAAGCCGGATGCCGGATAAAAGACGTGGGGTATATTAAGCTACGCTATGAGCACGGAGGAAAGATATGCTCTTTTCTGCATATCTGGAAGACCTATAGTAGCAGTCGACAACAACCCCATTCCTAGAGGGGCTTTTTTTTTTTTTTCTTTTTTGCATTGTCAGCCTGACATCTGGTTGTCTGTTTAAATTTTTACAAGAAATGCAGAAATTTGAGAAGATAATTTTGTATGTGCGGCTAAATTCTAGAAAGCAAAGCAGGGAGCAGGAACATTTGGAGATGGAGAGATCTTTTCACCTCTCCGTAATGACAGTTTTTTTTCTTCTTCTTCTTCTTTTTGACACCCACACACAGTTGTGGGTGTACAGATGACTGGCTCGTTCAGGCTGTTACTGTGACTACGTTCGCCGTGCATGCCGCGCGCGCGCGCGCTACCTTTGTCGTGCCGTAACTTAATTCCCTGAAATTACGAGGACTTTCGTGAAGTCCAGTTAATGGTTTAGCGAAAGGGCCCCTAATAGCTCTTATTGCAAGAGATTCACGCCTGAAAGAGAGTGTGGTCCACACCTACACACAATTTTTAAAGCAGACTTTCATAATAACAGTGTTTGAGGCCGTTTAAATCAAAGCAAACACTCTGATTATTGTATTCCCCCCTTACTAAACCTCATATTAAACCATCCGCTGTCAAATTGAACAGCAAACACTTCCATTCGCTGTTTACAGCCACTAAGAAAGTGACACATTTTCAAAGGATTCATTCTTAAGTGTACAACTTGTTCCCGAGCACTGCCTCAGCACACACACACACACACACGTATAATCTATTTTTTCTCGCTCTGATCTCGTTCTAGTATGTGTTTCTCACCAAGCGAGGCCCCTCCGGCACATCACAAACAAACCTCAGAGGTAATTAATGTGCCTTTCTCAGACGTTTTAGCATCTGCCAGCGAAGACGTCTGAGGCCGACTTCGTCGACCTGCCCTGCCAGGTGGATTTGTACTTTTTGTTTTTCTTCCATGTTTGGATGAGCCAGATGTGATATTCACAGCTTTTTGGGGGTATTTTGATCACCTGCCTGCATGTCTTTAACTCCCATCTTTGTTCTATTTCTTTCTTTGTCGTTTAATAAATCTGTTCTTTTATTGACTTTGTTCATGGGTGTAGATTTGGTATGGACGGAGGTGACGTGTCCCCAACGATACCCAGGAATCGATTAATTGTCCCCCATCAATTATTTGATCCATGGGTGCAGAAATAGCATCCCCAACAATAATAATACGTGCAGCCCAGTGGACCAGGTGTTGTGCGTGGACCTGTGTCCAGAGGAAAGAGGGGTACATGTCTGGATCGACCGGCGTGAGCCCCTTGCGTCCTGCGCTGAGCCGTTATAAGGCACCTGCTCTGGGTCTGGACGTGGACCGGGCTGGGCTGGCCATCGGGTATTTCCTCGGTGATGGGAACTTTGAGCCGGTCCGGACCGGGACCAGCGTTAAGGCCAATTCATACTTCACGAGAAGCAAGGGTGAGCTCAAGAACAAACTTTGTTTTGCCAGTAATAATTCATACTCCCCGAAAACTCAGCTGCCGAACTCCTTCAGCGACGTGTCAGCGATGTGTGCGTATCAAGTGTGTGTCTGACCAATCACAGCAGTTCTCACACGTCCTGCAGAATAAAGTTCGGCTCAGCTGATGTGCACAAGACCAAGCCGTTAGCGCTGCCGGACTGGGTCTACGAGAACAAAATGACGTCATTTATGTTCTCGCTGACCCCCCAACGAGAACAAAGTTCGTTCTTCTCGTGGAGTACAAAATGGCCTTTACCCGGACAGATCGCTTTAATCTGCACTTCCTGCTTCGGTGCACACACCTGTTTCGGCGCACTCTCGACTTTTTGGTTGTATATTTGCATAAAAATCACCATCGCCAAAAGCACTTCCCGGGGTCAAGCCTGAAATATCTCAATGTTTTCGCCCAAAACAACAGCTAATATCATAGTTATCCTGCAATGAAAGACTTCTTTAATTTAGCTAGCAGAACAAATATAAAAATAAATAACGTCATACTATTAACTCATTCACTGCCAAAGACGACTTTAGTCAGTAAAGTCAGTAAACATCACACCTCTAACGTTAATTTTCACCTGTGTGTGTCGACCAATGACGACATGATCAGTTCAGCTGCTGACTAAACACGACGATCGCCAGTCAAAACGGCCTCAATCACCTCATAGCAGCCAGATCAACACACACACGGGCCGATCAACATTTCTTATAACTTATCGACCGCTCCGGCTCCAAAACACGGCATTAGAAAGCAAAGAAAAGTTTGTTTTTGTCCGAGAAAACTCCGATAAACCGGAAGTAAAACAGCTAGTTACCAAGCCGCTACTTCCTGTAGGACTTTGAAAATAAAACGAAGTATAAAAAAATCCCCAAAAACAAACAATGGGTGGATAAAGTCCATTTAACACGAAGCAAGATCCGGGAGCCAGAACATATATGCACATATATATCTATATACATGTATAGATATAAAATATGTGTTCATACATAGGCCTATGTATGATGAGTGTGTGTGATGTTGATTATTTACATCATAGTTCATATTTACATTTTCTGCCTGACATCTCTGTTCACACTAAAAGCCTGTTTTCTCCATTTTTTGGTCAGAAACAGGCGTTTTTGGTGAAACCCTCCTATGTTCTACAGCAGGTTGTGAAAGAATGGAAGCAGCTAGAAACAAGCCATCTTTTTCTGATGAAAGAAGAGAGTCTGCTCTTTCTTTTAGTAGTTTCACTGTTTACATAGTCATAGAGCACAATGTTCTGTGACACTTCAAAAAACAGTAAAAATGCTCAAAAACGCTGGCAGTGAGGGGCTTTATTTTCAGAAAATGGCTGGCAGTCAATGAGTTAACCGTGTCCTGACTGAATCATGGACAATTTTTCGATAGTATATAAAATTTTAATTACATATTTCTATTAAGATTTTGCAATAGTCGATTGCGTAAAATTAGAAACACGGCTGTGTCTCAGTCTGAGGAGCTAATTAGGATGTTGGTGGTTCAAGCCCAGCCTCCCTCACACGCCGTAGTCAAGGTTCTAATGTAGGGCAGTAGATCAGTAGGTAGAGCGTTCGTCTTGCAACTTGGCGGTTGCTTGTTCGAACCGGCTGAGTCACTTTGTCATTGTGTCCTTAGGCGAGACACTTCACCTACTTCCTGCTGGTGGTGATCGGAGGGTCTGGAAGCACCTGTGTATGGTCGCTTCGCTTCTGTGGCTACAATGTAGAAAAGCGCGGCATTTACACGCAGTCTCGATTTGCTAATCAGTGTGGTGAGTGTGTATTTTTTGAAACTCTTGATCATTGGGTAGGTCTGTGGCGCACCATCCAGCTCAGATACTAGAGTTCCACGATGTAAACATAGATTTACAACGCAGTATTATACGAAGGAACTTCAATTTGTGGGCACCAACGTTCTCCTACTTTCCATTTGTGTCTACGCTGTAAGCAGAACCAATATAAGTCTTTGTAGTCGTGGTGCATTGTGGGTAATGTAAGCTCCGGATATGAACGAGGAAGACAAGTGATTGGAATATCACCGGGGATGTGAATACACTGTAAATAAGTTAATCCTCAGACATCCTGAATGTTGTAGATGTTTTATGGATTACAGTCTAAATATAGAGCGACATTACACCTGGATTACTGGACTACAGCACAACTTCAGATGAAACGCCAACAGTTTATAGACATGTGACCTACATCAAAAATGAGTTATTTATCCCTTTACCTCATATTCAGTAGAACTGTTTTAGTTTCTAGTGTATTAAAAGCTTTATTCTGTAATATAACTAAGAAGTTAATCAGCCCAAACTTAAAGCATTTCCATCTCTATGTAAACTTTTCTTTCTTCATATTGTAAATTGCTTCTTGTGAAATGAGCTGATTGAAATTCAAGCCTCTTTTTAGCATAGCAAGCAGCCCTCTTTTCTCTGAACGTTAAACTTTTTAGACTAGGGTTGCTAATTAAGTGTGCAGATTATTCCACCAGGATGTTGAATTAGCAGCTTCAGTGTTATTGAAATAAATGCAGAACCGAGCCCTTCAAAGACTCGGAAAATGGTTGTTTTTCACGGAACAAAACGGAAAGAGCAGCAATAATCAGAGTTGTGCTATTTAGTGGTGATCAAGGGTCAATGCGAAAGAGCTAATTATCCCTTTGGAGTAAAAAAAAAAAATAACAACAACCTCAAAACCCTGTGGTAGACCCGCTGATGGTCCCAACATTTGGTGGATGAATATCATCCACAGAATGTCAATCGCTGAAAGCAACAAACAGCTTGATTGGTTTGGTTTCGGCTCCAACACTGGATGGAAGCCCGGGATTGTCCATTTAGCTAAACGCAGATGCACAACTGCACATGTGCAGTCCCTCTGTGAATTGGTGGCAATGAGAACTAATTAATTGGCAGTTTAAAGTGTGATCTCAGCTCTCTGCTTGATCAGTTGCCTTCGTCTGCTCTGTGGAGAATAGCCCGTTTGGCTGGTTACTTCCTGTTAGCAAAATAGAGCTGTTAGCAAGAATCACACAGACGTGGTTACAAAAAAGGCCTTTTTTTACCACTGGACTTTAAAAATAGTTGCAAAGAAAATTGAAGGGGTTAGAGTTTAGTTTGGGTTATACGTCTGTAAGCGCTGCGTCATGTTCTTGCGCCTTTCAGTGGAGGCTTACAGCTGTTCTTTGTCATAAAGTAGTCCCAAGTCTAAAATAGTACATGTAATTCCTTTGTGTTACTTTTCATTTTCACTTACAGTAGGGACTTTTTTTCTCACAATGCTAGTTGTTACCATCACAATGCTAGTTGTTATCACAGTGCTTGTTGCTATCATAATGCTAGTTGCTATCACAATGCTAGTTGCTATCACAATGCTAGTTGCTATCACAGTGCTAGTGGTTATCACAGTGCTTGTTGTTATCACAATGCTAGTTGCTATCATAATGCTAGTTGTTATCACAATGCTAGTTGCTATCACAATGCTAGTTGTTACATCACAATGCTAATTGTTATCACAATGCTAGTTGTTACCATCACAATGCTAATTGTTACCATCACAATGCTAATTGTTACCATCACAATGCTAATTGTTATCACAATGCTAGTTGTTATCACAATGCTAGTTGTTATCACAATGCTAGTTGCTGTTATCACAATGCTAGTTGTTACCATCACAATGCTAATTGTTACCATCACAATGCTAATTGTTACCATCACAATGCTAATTGTTATCACAATGCTAGTTGTTATCACAATGCTAGTTGCTATCACAATGCTAGTTGCTATCACAATGCTAGTTGCTATCACAATGCTAGTTGCTATCACAATGCTAGTTGTTATCACAATGCTAGTTGCTATCACAATGCTAGTTGTTACCATCACAATGCTAATTGTTATCACAATGCTAATTGTTATCACAATGCTAGTTGTTATCACAATGCTAGTTGCTACCATCACAATGCTAGTTGTTATCACAATGCTAGTTGCTATCACAATGCTAGTTGCTACCATCACAATGCTAGTTATCACAACGCTAGTTGCTATCACAATGCTAGTTATTACCATCACAATGCTAGTTGTTATCACAATGCTAGTTACATCACAATGCTAGTTGTTATCACAATGCTAGTTACATCACAATGCTAATTGTTACTATCACAATGCTAGTTGTTATCACAACACTAGTTGCTATCACAATGCTAGTTATTACCATCACAATGCTAGTTGTTATCACAAAGCTAGTTGTTACCATCACAATGCTAGTTGTTACCATCACAATGCTAGTTGTTACCATCACAATGCTAGTTGTTACCATTCACTCACATTGTTTTCTGCTAAGCTAAAGCTAAAGGAGTACTGCTGGATCAGGATAACGACTGGGCTGGTTACAAATTGGTTTTGCCCACTTATCTAACTGTGGGAAATATGGTAATAGACAAAAAAAATCACGTTTTGGTGGAGTATCCCTTTAAATTTTAACATAACATTTCCTAATTTGCCCAATTTTGAATTGTTTTCAAGGATTTCCAGTAACAGTATACTAAATTTATTTTTCCTAACATCAGGTCGAAATCTGTCTTTTTAATAAATTGTTTACAGAATAACAAACTTGTGTAAATTTGCGTTTAACTATGTTGTGTTCACGTACTAAAAAAAACATAGGATTTTTGATTGCTTCTTAGCTACGTGTGCTCACACCATAACAAGGCAGAAAATAACCAGATTTTTTAGATTTGGATTGACCTGTTATAGTCAAGCTGGAAATCGACCGATTCCAGTCACTGGCTGAATGATCGGTGCATCCCCAAAGATAACAGTCAAACATATAATTACAAAATCGCAGACTGTAGAGATTGCTTTCCAAAACTGCTAGTCATTTATAATCATCTGTGATTTGAGACGTTTAAAATCCAAAATAAATGTGGCCCAAACAAGAATTTAGGACAAACACTAGAAGAGTTTCTAAGAGGAGAAAGAACAGTTGAAAAACAAGTCGGAAAATCAATTGTTGAAGCCAGGAGTCACCTGGTGAAGTAATCATTGAGTCATTAGTATTGATCAACACCCGCCCACACACACAAACACACCACCTCCCACCAGAAGAAGGATGACTCTCCAATACTGTATCAGTCCCACAGAAATCCAGCTATTCCGTTTGAGGGACCATCCACCTGAAGTGATTCGAGCTGTCAGGATATCGGAGCGGACGGCGTCTGTGGAGGTAGAGACAGCTGAACTGACGCTGACTGCAGCGGGGAAAGCCCGACTTCAGCAGCCATCGCCTCTAATGAAAGTCATAATGGCAGCACCTGCGCAGGCAGCGGCCCGTGAAAGGTGTCAGAGCCGAGGTGTTGATGTGGAACCAGGGACATGTGGTTTAAAAAGCCCATGTCTATAGCTCGGTGCAGCCTCGGAGTCTTCAAAATTCTGTCTTTTTTTGGGTTTCCTGCAAAAAGGACAGAAAACGTCGCCACCGGCACATAATTTCCCACTGAAATTTGGGTCATCGTCAGCTGATATTTTAAGACACAATAGCCTGAAGTTACTTCTCTGGGTGCCGACGTGGTGGGAGGGGGAAAAGAGGAGCATTTAGCTCATGAATTAGCAAATCCAATCAGAGCTCAGTGATAGCTGTCTGCTCCGAAGGGCCTCTGGGGAGGACGGTGTTACTGTAACAGGCGGAGGAAGTGCTCCTGCATGGGAAAGATTTGAATGGAGAGCACGGATCGCATGTGGAGATTGTGTGGCTGCAGCTCTAATCTGTCCTCTGAAGTGAGCCTTGTGTGTGAGGATTGTAGGGAGCAGGAGTAGAGGGAGGCTGCTGCTTTTCTCTCTGCTTTGTAAAGCAAATTGCTGGCAATGTGAGATAAAGACGCACATAAAAACCTCCCTTTTGTATGGGGCGCCGATTGTAAAAATATACAATAACAAAATAAAAAGCTTTATTTGACGATATTTATCTTTGAGTGATTAGTGACAATAAACATATAGAATCTGGGTTAAATATATAAATTGAAATAGAAAAATGTAAGAATAATTTAAAAAATTTTCAGATTAAAACCTAAATTGAAAGTTACATATACATATTTCAAATTAAATCTAAATATACTAATTTAATATAAATGATTTGAAAAATAAATCTAAATATATGAATTTTCATCTAAATATTTAGAAATTAATATTTGCTCTGTTGAGCAAATACCTTGTATCTCCAAAAATGTATTTTTTCAAGGAATTAAAAAATATATCTTCATCACAATCTTTGTTTTATTTTATTCATTTTTAAATTCCTATTCTAATTACTATTACTAATTTTTTATAAAGATTTTAGTGTAATAGCAACAATATATGAATTTGAATATTTAGAATAAAATCTAAAATTTGTGTTTCTAAGAGGAGAAACACCACTCCACACCACCACAATGTTCAGAAACAAATCTAAATATATTAATTAAAATCACATAATTCTTAATCAAATTTAAATAATACATATAAATCTAAATTTTTGAGAAATATCAAATTATATAAATTTAAGTCTAAACATTTAGAATTCAGTTTAAACAAAAATGTATATATGATTGTTTAAGTTTTTTTTTTATTTTTATGTAATTTTATTTTTGAACAGTTGTGGTGGCCATGCCTCAGCCGGTATGGAAGGTCATCCACTGATCGGAAGGTCCATGGTTTTATCACTAGTTCTGGCAGGCTCCCATTGCTCCCTAAAGTTTTCTCTACCTTGTCAGCTTTTACAACCTTTAAAGTTTTTTTAGTTCAGTCCCAGTCTCCTTGCCTCCTTTCTCTTTCTATTGGATCCTCACATCCAAATCTTGACAGTATATATTTTTAACATTATTATTTGGATTTTAATCTAAGTATACATGTTTTTGATTACTTGGATTTATCTTTAAATATTTAGAATCTGAGTATACATTTTTAACATTCAATATTTTATTAAACTTAAAATATTTAGATTTTATTAATTAGATTACATTTTTAATATTTAAGTTTGAATGAAAATATATATTAACACTAGAATTTGTTTTAAGTTGAAATATTTAGATTTAATCATTTTGATTTTAAGTGATTGAAAATATAAGCAAAAATTAACACTGATTTCACTTGAAATATTTAGATTTATTTAATCATTTTTATTTAAGTTTTAATATTTAAGTTTGAATGTAAATGTATATTAACATTATTATTTGGATATACATTTAAATATTTAGATTTGAATCTAAATGTATAATTTCATTTGGATTTATAATCATGTTTATATTTTTTTAATGTGGCTTGTATCCAGAGCAACTCCGAGTTAAGCTAACATGTTTACGGTCTGTGGGAGGATATGCACACATGCTAACTCCAAACAGAAAGGCGAATTAGCAACGTGGCAGCCATCTTACTACAGTCAGCTGCTCCCTTCCGTAATATTGCTGTCAATGTTACATTTTCAAATGGTTTGCTTTGTTATAAATGTCAGGGATGTGGCTGTGAAATATTTTGGTAACGGACAGGAAGCTCATAAACTGTGCAAGTATCTCGTATCAAGGCTATTTATAATAAGGTTTGTAGTAAGGCAAACAATTTGTAAATCTGTTCATATTTCATCAAGTTAAGAGTGTTTTTATTTAAGTTGATCACTCATCTTCTTACTGCTAACATAAAGAGCAGAACGCCAGCTGACTGTAGTAAGATGGCCGCCCTTTAGCTACGCTGTCGACTCCCAGATAAGGCGTTTATGTATGTATCCACCGCAGCTGACATAACTGTAATTTGCAACACAAATTGGGTGAAAACCAGCTTTTTATTTTTGAATGTATAACTTTATAATCGGCGCCCCATACATGTGGCCATCATGTGAAGCCTGCAGCGAGGAAAAAGCACACATTTAACAGGACGAGGCAGGAGGTCAGTGAAAACATGCACTCACCATGTTGACTTCTGACACCATGTCTATGCTGGCCACGTCTATGCTCATGCCGACTGCAACAGGGGGTCCTGGAAGAGGTTAAACACTTAAACGGGCCCTTTTCCTCCAACACCTGAACACAACACGGTGAATGGCGCCAAAACTAAAGCAGGGAGTGGAGAAAATGCGGCGGCCGCTCACCTCCGAAGTCCGGTCTCAGTCGGATGTCGTAGCCCTTCAGGAGTTTATCCACCGTCTCCTTCACGAAAGACATGTTGCCCGGTTCGTTGACGCTGAAACGACAGGACACGTCACCTAATGGTTCCGGTGCCAATTAACCCGAGCAGTAACCTTGACTTGAAAGCAAATAAACACACACACACACACACACACACACACACACACACGAACCTTTTAGCGCAGCACACAATCGAACCGACAACCAGCGCGGACAAGACGCGGATTTGACGAATCCGTTCCCAAGCGAACATCATCCTGCACGCTATTTTTTTTAAAGCTTTTATTTAATATTATTAATAAATAACCATAAGAATATTTTCTCCACGGTGCTCGGAGCGAAGCGCCTCTCCCTCCTCCTCCTCCTCCCCCCTAAGCAATCAACAGTCTTCCCGGATGCTCCTCCGATCCAGAGTGAATCCACTGATCTCCCCCCCACAACAACACGAACAGGACAAAGTCTGCTGCTGACATCGCCTCCCCGGCGGGAACGGCTTCTACCGTCGGAGTGAGGAGGCTCTCAGTCAGGGCTGGAGCGCATATTGATGAGGAGGGACGGAGGCTGCTGCTGCTGGTGGAGGTGGTGAAGGCACTCCGTTACTTCAATCAGGAGACGAGCCCGACACTTACTGCACTGTAAAAAATACCCACAGAGTCTACGCCCTCACAACCAACAACATCTCTGGGGTTTTAGTTGTTTGAGTGCAAAACACACCAGATTATTAACAGATCTAACTGATTATAATACATGAAGCGACTTTAGAGAAAATATATGTGAAAATGTTAAAAATTACATGTATAAAATGGAAAATTTTGTAGTATGTGTGGAAAAGAACCATTCCAATAGGAAACCTATAGATCACATGTTAAAAGACCATGTGAAAATTATGGGTCATGTGTGAAACCCTAATCGGAAATGTATGGATCAAACGTGAAAACTCCATGGGTCACATGTAAAATTCCATGTGAAATTTATGGGTCACGTGTATTCTAATGGGAAATGTATGGATCAAACGTGAAAACTCCATGGGTCACATGTAAAATTCCATGTGAAATTTATGGGTCACGTGTATTCTAATGGGAAATGTATGGATCAAATGTGAAAACTCCATGTGAAATTTATGGGTAACAAGTAAAAAGTCCAAGTGAAAATTATGGGTCATGTGTGAAACCCCAATGGGAAATTTATGGATCAAATGTGAACATCCATGTGAAATTTATGGATCAAACGTGAAAACTTCATGGGTCACATGTAAAATTCCATGTGAAATTTATGGGTCACGTGTATTCTAATGGGAAATGTATGGATCAAATGTGAAAACTCCATGTGAAATTTATGGGTAACAAGTAAAAAGTCCATGTGAAAATTATGGGTCATGTGTGAAACCCCAATGGGAAATTTATGGATCAAATGTGAATGTCCATGTGAAATTTATGGGACACATGTGAAAACCAGTCCTATGTGAAATTTTTGGGTTGCATGTAAAAACTCCATGTGAAAATTATAAGTCACATGTGAAACCCATTCTAATCAGATATTTAATAATTAATTGTGAAACCCATTCCCAGTTGACGTTGATGGGTCACATGTTAAAAGTCCATGTGAAAATTATGGGTCACAAGTGAAACCTCAATGGGAAATTTATGGATTAAACATGAAAACTACATGGGTCACATGTAAAATTCCATGTGAAATTTATGGGTCACATGCATTCTAATGGGAAATGTATGGATCAAATGTGAAAACTCCATGTGAAATTTATGGGTCACATGTCAAAAGTCCATGTGAAAATTATGGGTCATGTGTGAAACCCCAATGGGAAATTTATGGATCAAACATGAAAACTCCATGGGTCACATTTAAAATTCCATGTGAAATTTATGGGTCACATGTACTCTAATGGGAAATGTATGGATCAAATGTGAACATCCATGTGAAGTCTATGGGTCACATGCATTCCATTGGTAAATGTATGGATCTATTGCGAAACCCATTCTCAAGTGAAATTTATGGATCACATGTAAAACCCAGTCCTATGTGAAATCTTTGGGTTGCATGTGAAAACTCCATGTGAAAATTATTAGTCACAAGTGAAACCCCAATGGGAAATTTATGGATCAAACATGAAAACTACATAGGTCACATGTAAAATTCCATGTGAAATTTATGGGTCACGTGTATTCTAATGGGAAATGTATGGATCAAATGTGAAAACTCCATGTGAAATTTATGGGTAACAAGTAAAATTCCATGTGAAATTATGGGTCATGTGTGAAACCCCAATGGGAAATTTATGGGTCAAATGTGAAAACTCCATTTGAAATTTATGGGTCACATGTATTCCAATGGGAAATGTATGGATCTATTGCGAAACCCATTATCAAGGGAAATTTATGGATCACATGTAAAACCCAGTCCCATGTGAAAATTATGAGTCACATGTGAAACCCATTCTAATTAAATATTTAATAATTGATTGCAAAACCCATTTCCTAGTGAAGTTTATGGTCACATGTAAAAGGTCCATGTGAAATTTATGGATCACCTGTTAAAAGTACATGTGAAAATTATGGATCCCTTGCAAAATCCATTCACAAGGGAAGTTTATGGTTCACATGTGAAAGCTTCATGTGAAATTTATGGATCACCCGCGAAACCCATTCCCATGTGGAGTTTATTTTCACATGTACTGTATAACCCATTCCCATGTGAAAATTATGAATCATAGGCGAAAACCATTCTCTCGTGAAATGTATTAGTCACATGTGAAATCTAATGTTATGGGAAATTGATGAGTCACAAGTCAAAACCATTCCCAAATGAAGTTTATAGGTCAAGGAAAAACACTTTTCAAGTTAAATGAGTGGGTCACATGTGAAACCCGCTCCCATTGAAAATTTAGGGGTCACATATGAAATCTGTTCCCATGTGAAGTTTATGAGTCTCGTGAAAACCTCTCCCATGTGAAATTTGGGGGTCACATATGAAATCTATTCCATGTGAAGATTAAAGATCACATGTGAAAATTATGAGTCTCATGCAAAAACATTTCCAACGTAACATTTACGGCTCACTTGTGAAAACTATTACCATTTGAAATGTATTTTACATTGGAAATATGGCTTTAGGAACATTTATATAATGTGAAAGTGACATAAATTATTTGGAATGAAGTTAATGGTAATACAAAAAAGTATTTCGACATGTGAAATATGCATTGTACACTGAAAATCTGATTTGGAATATGGTAACTGTGTGAAACACATGAATTCTCATGTGAAATGTAAGGGATTACAAGTTAAATTTGTGCAGTTACATGTTCCTTTCACATGCGAAACACATGGATTGCACATGGGAAACGTGTCTATGGGACATTTTCATGGCATAATGTGCAAAATCTATATACATTTTTATGTGAAATCTTTAGATTTACACATGAAACACATGGGATTACCAATTTTCACATAATATTTATGACGTTTATTTTGCAGTAATATTTTTGCACATGCAACCTATATGGCACATGTGAAAAACATGTAAAATTTGCGAGGGAGGTTTTCTAGTCCTTAAACATTTGATATTTGTGTGCAACACCAAAAAAATTTGAAGATTTTTTGAATGATTTGTAACATTTTAGCTTTAAATTAAAAAAAAATCAAATTTAAAAATGGTTTTCAATTTTCATCAAAGTCACATCAAGAGTCCTACATTACCCACAATGCAACTTAATTGCAAATCTTTGAATGGTTCAGATAAATAGATCTAAAAATAATGTGTGTACAAATGTATTAAGTGCTATATAATTTTTTTATTTAATTAGATCCATATAATAGTGGTGTAGAAGGGGTTGCTGAATCAACTTTTGGGAAAGTAATATTTAATAACAAATATTTATAATCTTGTTTTTTAATTTATGTTTTATTTAGTCAAAACACTTTGTTTATGATTTTTAAAACCATCAAAAACTCAGATGAGTATTTGCTCCTCACCTGATTAAGTATTGCCAGTTGTGACATTTTTTACAGTGCGCCCCACACCATCAGCGCTGGCTTCCTTCCCTTGTGTTTCCAATAAAAATGGCGCGAGCTGAGCAGCATCCAATAGAGACAGGCTGCATTAATCAGTCTATAAATCGATGCTTGTGACTGATTGGCCCGTTACTCATTTCTAACAGCCTCTTTATTATCTGATCTGAGGGGGGAGATTATTAGGGGGGGAGTGGGGTGAGAAAATCCATAGATAACTGGGGTGGTGCTCGATGTGCAGATGTGGGGAGCCCATAAGGAGGGAGGGTGAGCGGTGACATACCTGGTGTCGTAGATGGCGACCAACTTCTTGTTTCCGTCAACAACGTTCCTGAAACAAAAGGGTGATGACATCATTAATTATAGGTCTCAGCCAATAAAAAGGCTTGATGGTGTCAACACAAACAAACATCTCCTGTTAAAGTCAGATTTGATCATTTTATTAAACGTAAAGTGTATTTTATTGCAGTCAATAAAATGAATGTGAAACACAGAAGTGCCTGCAGGGTTAATACTGAAGGGCAGTCAATTTTCTCAGGGATACGCCCTCCATTTTATCCACACACACACACACACACACCGCCTTTTCACACACTTGTCCAAACGCTCGTCACCCTGCAGGAGCTGTTTGCACCAGACGTGGTGCTGAAATCAGACTCCCGAGGGTGCAGCAGACTTGTGTTTCCTGCCTTTTTTTTTTAAACTGCCCACAGCTCCAGTCCACAGACTGCGCCTCCAGATGGATTAAAGAAAGCAGAGGGAGGTTAAACATCACACACTAATTACCACGTAGGAAAGGTGGAACTCGGCTACCCTCTTATGGCAAGCGTCAGGATGATAAAGTGTGCAGAGACTCAGCCATCTTCATGTCTGAGTGCATTCATATGTAAATAGACCTCTGACTGTCACACATGTCCGCTCACACAGATGTCATTATGTTAACATTTAGAATTCATATAAAAATACTGCATAGATACTGAGCTCAACATAGAACTGAGCACAACCACATTTTACTTTTTCACGGCAGCCGAAACACTTTCCTGTCTAAACATCTCGTTACAAAGATAATTTGTGGTCCAAATACAAGGAAAAGGGGAACATTTGTATAAATAAAATTAAAAAGGCTACTGAGACAAAGCAACACTTAGCATTTTACCATTTTTCTAGAGAGAATTAAAGACAAAATGTCAAAAAAAGACAAAACACAGTAAGCTAAATGTTGAAGTATTACTCGCACGTTTATTCTTAGTCAAATTCCTTACAGAAAACCACTAGAGGCCCAAAATAAAATCTAAAAAACTAACCTCAAAAAAGTCAGTTTGCTAATTGATTTCACACCTGAAACAAATTTAAACACACACAAAAAATTCTACTTAGTTAAAAGTAGGGATTGGCTTTTTTACCGATATCCAATATCGTCTAACTCTTAATTTCCGATACCGATTAAAGCGGGGTAGCTCTCATTTAAAAAAAGACAAAATTATTTTAGGTAACCAACATCCCGTACTTCCTATCATGTATACTTTAACTTTAAATATTGTCAGTGCAAAATAGAACAACTGCTTCAATTCCTCTCCAAAAGTCAAGTCCGCCTATATGTTACATGTTATGCTGCAAGTAATGACGTGGTTTGATGATGTCATCAAGTGTACGCCAATAGATGTTGCATTCAAAGTTGGCTGGGAAATGCTGAAGCCACAGTATTTAATGCAAGGTGTGCCAAATAAATAGAAATATGTAAAAAACTATACAACAGTTGTGTTATATTTGGACAATTTTGGAGAAAGGAGAAGTAGCCAAACAGTTTGATGTATAATATGTGCATGGTATGTAAATGTTATGTATGTCATTACAAAAGCCGATACCGATATTTCCCGATATTATATTTTAATGCCGATAACGCCCGATATTATCAGTAGATCGATAATATCGAACATCTCTAGTTAAAAGTTAATGCAAAGCTACGCTGCTAAAAGCAATTAGCAAGTAATTTATGGTGCTAACAGTTAAAATGCTACGCTAAACAATATTATGCTAAACATAGCTAAATGTTGAGAAACAAACGTCTAACACATGTACCTCAAAATATCTGAAACTTATAAAAATACTAACAAATATTTTCTCTGGCAAAACTTTATGAGTTTCAGGTATTTTGACATAAATGTGTATGTTTGACTCTTATTGTGAAGGTTTGAAGGAAGTCCTTTAAGGTCCACTGTGCACGCTGCTGCAGAAACAGCAACACGATTACTCATTTTTAACAAAATCCCTCATTTTTGATAGTTTACTCAGAAAAAAACACCTCAAAAAAACAGTACAACTTTTTTCTTGCCGTTTTGTAGCATTTTTCCTTTTTTCCTTCTTTCCTTCATAATTTTGTCCCTTTAAACTTTTGCACTTTTTTCTCAACATTTCAACTTTAACTTGATGTTTCAACTTTTTTTTTGTCAACATGTTGATTTTAATCTCGACATTTAGATTTTTTATTGACATTTCTACGTCCCCCCACCACTCTGAACATTTTGTCTTTTTTATTTTTACCTCGACATTTTATACCTTAATCTTGACTTAAAAAAAAAAAAGTAATATATTTCTTAAAAAATTTTTTTAAAGTAACAGACACAATATGCATACAAAAAACAATACAAATACAAACATTTTGACTTTGTTTCTTGATTTTTTATTTTCTCTTGGCATTTTTACTTTTTTTCTCAACATTTTCTCATTTTCAACTGTTTCTCCTCAAGAGATTCTACTTGTGCCAGGTCTGTCCGTCTTCCCTTGATAAATAAAGGTTACATAAAAAAATTAATAAAAAAATTTCCTGACATTTCAACTTTTTCCCTTAACCTTTCAACTTTAATGTTTAAATTGTGACTCTTTCCCTCAACATTATGTCTTTATTCTTGACATTTCAACTGATCTTTTTCAACAACTTTCACATTTTTCTAGCTTTTTAAGAATTTCCTCAACTTTTTTCTAAACATTTTCTTTTTTTCTCTCTCTCTCTCTCTCAACCCGCCCACCTTGATTCATTTTTTGGTCACAGAGGCACAAACTCATCAGAATTAGAAGTAGCTAATAAAATAGTAATAATGTAAAAATGTTTACACAAACACGTTTTAACCCGATTGAGAAATGACTGTTTAAAATATTGGGAAGTGCTTGTTAGCTAAACATAGGTAGCCTAGAACACTGCTAAAGCTAAAAGGGACCTTTGTTATAAATGAAAGTAATTTAAAGGAAGGCGTTTAGCTGTGGTAAAGAGTATAGTCGAGCTCTAGCTGCTTTATATTCTGTGATATAGGCGATAAAATCCACTGTAACGTTGAGTTTAATGGTTTCAACACCCGCACTGCCTTCACCGCCTCCCCTTCCCAGTCCTCCAATGGGGGAGCACCTGTTTTATTAAGCATTAGCTGCTGCTGCAGCACTATATTATCCTGCACTGGCAGTAGGCGGTACGACAAAGGAGCCGGAAAAATGTGGAGAGAATCCGGTCTCCTCCGAGGCTGGATACGGCTGCTGCTGCGGTAAACACCTCGGGTCTGGAGCAAGAGAAGCCCCCCAGGAGGAGGAGAAGACGGGGGGAACCGCTGAGTGACAGGGATATAAAAGGGAGAGAGCAGAAAGAGCTAAAGAGGAGGAGGAGGAGGAGGAAGGACGAGAAGAAGAATAGTACAGTTTGACTAACGCTGACGGAAACCCCCAGCCTCTAGTCGCTGTTTGGTGTGAAGGACTGGATGCATCCAGGTAGCTTTTTATTCTCATTTTTCATCCACATTTGGTGCAGGAGTCAGATTTTTGGTGATGGGGAGAATGCAAAAAGGTGAAGATGGAGGAGAGAGGGGTGGAGATGGAGGATTTGAGATTCTGTCTTTTAGATCAGATAATCTCTTTGTTAGTGCTTTCTCTGTAATATTCCAGGATCGAGGGCTGCTGGATGGAGAGGAGTTGCAGAACGCTGCTTCAGTGAACACAGATTGTCCCACTGCTTGATTTAGTGCTGCTCTGCCTCGGTATGCAGCGAGGAGGAGTTTTCCGAGACTGCTTTTAGGGAATTCATGCTGGTTTTGCTTGTATTTGTCTCTAAAACCCTGATTTGTGCTCCTGCTTTGTCTCTTTCTGTCTATTTCAGCCCTGAAAAGCAAACTGAGAATGTCAGCCATGGCTCGGCTCGTCCTTACACTCCTGCTGCTGTTCGGGTGCCAAAACAGGTAAACGAAGACATGAAACCACTGGGAACACTTCCTAAAGTCTCGTGAATACTGTCGCCGGAAGCTGGTGGAAGGATCTCAAATTTGAGTTTCTTCCTCCACTTGTGATTTACTGAATATCTGAGCCGCCTTCTGTCTAGTCCTCAAAGAAGGCAAAAAGATGTCTAGTAAAGCTGCCAGTAACTCACAGAACTGGATCAGTAACCTTTCGTCACTGATTTAAAATTGCTAATTTATTCTCGCTTTCAAGCCTAAAAAAAAAAAAAACAAATTTCAAGACACAATTCTGCGATTCTTGTAAAAAGAGAGCTCATTTGTTTGTATCTGGATCACGCCTCTAATTATCTCCACTGGTTCATGTAAGCAGCACTTATGTTCAATAATTAATCACAACAAGTCCGTCCTTGATGCCGCTAGCTAATTAATCACAATAACTGTGTCACGTTTGACGTCCCGCGGTCCGACTAATGCAGGGGTGATCTCCCTTATCCCGCAGTTTTTGCCAGACTTCGTCGGAGGCTCAGAAGGAAACGGGCGCCAACGACAACAGCACGGTCTTCACCAGGATCCTGGACGGGCTCCTGGACGGCTACGACAACCGGCTACGACCAGGGCTTGGAGGTTTGCAGAGGGGGGTTGTTACTTTCTTTAACGGGATGATAATCATGTCTTTTAGACGTTCAAACAAACATTCCTGCACCAATTCGTGGAAAACAGCCAATCCTTCCACGAAAACGTGTTAACAGTTGATCGTGTTCTCCTGAAACCAAAGGGAGGACTTTTACTGGGGGTCTTCTCCGATTGGACGGCCATTGTAGGGCTGCGTAAATCAATCACGCCGTCCTCACCTCTCTGTGGTGTTTTATTCACGCTCCTCACCCTGGCAACGGGAGATAACCTTGAGAGCCAACAAGCTGCCATTCAAACATGGAAATGAAAGCTTTTCGCTCCCTTCTTCTCCAATGGCGCGGCCCTTTCTGCACCCCGCCCCCTTGAATCTCCACAAGCTTTTGATTCTGCCTTCAAGACGCTGGTCACCTCGTTGCCACGTGCTCCTCAGGAGTTGTCCAATAACGGGAGGGAACAAGTGCTTTTTCATATCGATGTGTCACGGCAAAAGCCAGCTCTCTCAGCCTGGTAACGGTTGCTACCCTTGACAAGAGGGCCTATAAATACATAGCAGGAGAAACACCGAGGCCTTCATTCAGCATTCAGCCAATCACAGCTCTCCGGGAATGAATTTATATTCATGGAAGTTTTTTATTCTTTTTTTTTTTTTTTTTCTGGTACAAATGACAGAAAAACGGTTCTCATCTTTTTCACATTATGGAGACGTGAATGGATTAGAATGAGTGCAGCTGAAATGTGTCGACGGGTTTTACCTAATGGAAGGGGTTCACATTGATCCCTTACACTCGTTTCATTGATCGGTATCAAAGTGGTTATTAATCGTTGTTTTGGGGTTTTCTTTATTAATTTGGTTCGAGATCTGAGACTTGGTAAAGAATGTAGTTTTATATTTTGAGAGATTGTTGGACATTCCAGTGAATAATCGATAAACAATAATAGAATGGTGACAATGCTACAGAAAAGGGTTGTGATTCTAAGTACAATCATCTGGATGTTTCTGAATTTAAATCTACACTGAAGGCCTAATTCTACTATTGAAGTTTTTACTATTATTATTATTAGACATCAATCAGTACGAGTTGTACCATGCCCGATGCTGACCTCATACAATGCTGTATTCATTTTTTATTGGAATTTTCACCAGACTCACTGTCAACCTATAGATTAATCAACCGATTACTTGATCAATCAATGGCATCATTAATGAAATAACTGATTATTTGGTCCGATTAGTTTAATTATTGATATATGAATTAATTACTTGATTAAACAACTGGTCAAATATTTTAGCAGGTCAATTAACCAGTCAAATTAGTCAAATAAGTGACAAATCAACCAAATAATTGATTAATCAACTGACTGATTCATATACTATTTGTATTATTGACAAATTACCTGAATATTTGATTAATTCACTGATTATTTGACCAATCAGATTATTCAAACGATCAACAAATCAACTAATTATTGAACAGAGGTGATCATTTGGTCAAATTAATTGATAAATTGACAGATCGCCTGACTAATTAATTAACAACCTGACTAAAGTGTCAACAGATCATTTAACAAATCAGAATCTTTAAATAATCAACAAAACCAATTATTCAAATGATCAACTCATCGACTGATTAATTAATTCATCAACTGATTGCTTAATGAAGGAACTGATTATTTGATCAGATTAATTGAATGATTGGCACATTAACAGATTTAAAAAGTGATCAAATAATTAACTAATCAAATGATAAAACCATATTACAAAAAATACCAGATCAACTGATTAATCAATTAATCCACTGACTGTTTGATCAACTGACTATTAATTAATTCAAATAACAGCTGATAAATTGGTTCCTTAACTAATCAAATAATTTGCCAGATTAATCAAATGATCAACAGATTAATCAATTTATCAACTAATTAATTGATATTTTGAGAAATTGACAAGTTGATTGTTTAATTAACTGATTGATTATTTGGTCTAACTCTATTTATTCTAGATTCTTTGTCTACTAATGTTTTTATGGAGTAAAATATATTTTATAAAAGTGACTATTACTAATATTAACTAGTTTATTAGTCTGATATTAGAGGAATGTGTCCAGATGGTTCAGTGTTTTTTGGCTGACGTTGACATTGTGTGTTCTTCCCTGTCTGTTCTGAACTGTTCTCCCTACAGAGAACGTCACAGAGATCAAGACGAACATTTTCGTCACCAGCTTCGGCCCCGTGTCTGACACGGAGATGGTGAGTTCACATCAAGCGCCGCCCATAAATAAACAGGAAGTGGCTGCGCTGAGCCAGGCCACAGCCCTGTTTTTAGAGCAGAGCGTGTTTCACGCCCAGCGCTCCGGGCGCTAATTCGTGTCATAGCCGTATCTCCGAAGAGCGGTTCGCAAATAAGATAAAAATAATGTGGGTGAGCTAAATTCGTCTGAGTGAATGTCACATTTATCCTTACTTTTATGAGCTGTAGGTTCCACCTGGACAGCGGAACGTATTAAATCTCCTCCACAGAGTTTTCCATTACAGTCTGCCATGTCCTTGCACACTTTTGACATCACGGTTATCACACTTGCCACTTTTGCTGTAATCAACTTGAAAAGGGTATTGTCACAAGAGCATGATTGATTAATGGGTTATGGCAAGAGACTTGAATGTTTCTTCAGTCCATTAGAGCTCGTGTGTCAGTCTGCTGAGAGCCTCGTCACTCGCTTTTGTTCTGCTTTCTTGGTCGTTTGTTTTCCAGAGCTTGAGGCGAATCAAGATTTCACTCATGAGCAAATTAATGATTGATTTATTCAGGACGATGTCCAATCACCGTGTTTCTAAATACTTTAATAAAACATAGAGTTTGAGCTAAATGAGTCGAATTAAACTAGTTTAATCAGTAACACAGATGAAAATCTTTAACTTCTTTGGCATCGTTTGAATCGAGGTTCCACTGGGATCTATGTTTAGACTTCACACTGTTTGGCTGAGATATTGTGCTTCATTGTTCAGCAGATTAACCGACTGGCCAATTAATTGGTCAACTTTATCAGTTATTCAACTAATCAATAGGTTGACTGATTAATCAGATGGATGATTTATTGGTTAAATTCATTAGTTAGTCAACTGTTTGTCAGATCAATCAATTAATCAACAGACCGACTGATCAAATAATTGAAAAGATTCACCAGTTAGTCAACTAATAGACAAACCAACTGACCAACTTTAGTAGGAATTCAACTAACTGATGATTTAACTGATTATTCAACTGACCAATTAATTAGTTAACTTTATTAGTTATTCAACTAATTGATTAATCAGCTGACCTAATAATTGACTAACCAGTTAGTCAACTTTATTAGTTATTCAACCAACCAATGAATCCACTGTATAGTCAATTACCTGATGATTCAAATGATTATTCAATTGACCTGATAATCAATTGATCAACCAATTAGTTAACTTTAGTAGTTATTCAATAATTGATTAATCAATCGATCAACTTACCAAGTGATCAACTGATCAAGTAATTAATCAACTATCAGTTATTCAATTATAATCAACTGACCAAACATAATCAACTTTATCAGTTATTCATCTAACTGATTATTCAACTGATTAATCAATTGAGCTAATAATCAACTGACCAATTAATTAGTTAACTTTATTAGTTATTCAACTAATTGATTAATCAGCTGACCTAATAATTGACTGACCAGTTAGTCAACTGTATTAGTTATTTAACTAACCAATGAATCCACTGTTTAATCAACTACCTGATGATTCAACTGATTATTCAATTGACCTGATAATCAATTGATCAACCAATTAATTAACTTTAGTAGTTAATCAATAATTGATTAATCTACTGATCAACTTACCAAGTGATCAACTGATCAAGTAATTAATCAACTATCAGTTATTCAATTATAATCAACTGACCAAACAATAATCAACTTTATCAGTTATTCATCTAACTGATTATTCAACTGATTAATCAATTGAGCTAATAATCAACTTACCAATTATTTAGTTAACTTTATTAGTTATTCAACTAATTGATTAATCAGCTGACCTAATAATTGAATGACCAGTTAGTCAACTTTATTAGTTATTTAACTAACCAATGAATCCACTGTTTAATCAACTACCTGATGATTCAACTGATCAATCAACTAGTTAAGTTTATTACGTAATCAATAATTGATGAATCAACTGATCAACTTACCAATTGATCAACTGATCAAGTAATTAATTAACTATCAGTTATTCAACTTTAATCAACTGACCAAACAATAATCAACTTTATCAGCTATTCAACTAAACGATGATTCAACTGATTAATCAATTGACCTAATAATCAACTGACCAATTAATTGTCAGTCAACTAATCAAGAGATTAATCAACTGACTCATTTATTCATAGTCAGCTGCTTGACAGATCAGCCAAATACTCAACTGACAGATTGGTTAATTAATTGAGTAATCACTTAGTCAACTAATGAACAGATGAACCGAGAAATTAACTAACCAATTAATCAGTCTACGTTATTGTTTAGTCAATTAATAAATGTATTGATAGTCAACTATTTGAGAGAACAACCAATTAATCAACTGACCTAATAATTACCCTGATTGATCAATGGGGCAACTAATTGACAGATCACTTTGTCGACTAATCAGCGGATCAGCTGATTATCAACTGACCGATTATTCAACCGACCAGTTATTCAACTAGAGTAATCAGTCAACTAACTCCAATTAATCAACTGACCAATTAAGAAGTCAACTTCATCAGTCGGTCAACCAATCAGCAGATCAATAAGTTATTGACTGATCAATTAATCTGCCAAATCTATCAGTTACTTCGCTAATCAACAGGTTAATTGAGTAATCAACTGAGCAATTTGTTGGTTTGATCAAGTTTCCCTTCCTTCCTTCCAACCCAACCCTCTCTTCCTGTGGTTCCTGATCCCAGGAATACACCATCGACGTGTTCTTCCGTCAGAGCTGGAAGGACGAGCGTCTGTGCTTTAAGGGGCCCATGGAGATGCTGCCATTGAACAACCTGCTGGCCAGCAACATCTGGACCCCGGATACCTTCTTCCTGAATGGCAAGAAGTCTATAGCTCACAACATGACCACGCCCAACAAGCTGCTGAGGCTGAAGGACGACGGCACGCTGCTTTACACCATGAGGTAGGCTGGGACCTGGACTTTCAGTCAACAGAAATTAGATTTTAAATAAACAATCAATAGTTTCATCAATGTTTTAGTTACTTAGGTGGTTGAAAGACTTTTGAAGAAATCAAGCAGCAGGATAAACACTGAACTCGAGATTCAGTGAGAAAATACAACAATCTATCAGAAAACCTCTATCGGTAGCTCAGACTGTAGTGAAATACCACCATCTAGTGGCCATTCAGGTGTACTGCAGCCATCTTGGAATAATCCATGTAGTAGAAAAATAATTACAGTAGATTTATCTAAATTTCCTTCAAAGTCACACATTTTGTTTTTTGCATTTTAATATCTGTAAACCACACACGTTCAACGATCAACAGTGAACCCTGGTTGGTGATCTCTATGGATCTACGAAGGTAACAGATAGTTTCAGATTGACCAAGCTCGTGCAAAGGCTGCCTGGCAAGAAATCTAAGAATGCATGAAGGTAAAAATGGTTGTTTATGGTTGAAACGGAGAGCCTGTCTAAAAATGGCATCAGATTCTCTCTCCGCAGTAGGAAGGACGCAGCAGTTGGCTGCTTTTAATCGTCTGATTGTCACACTACTGAGCTTGTCGTTACCAGCAGAGCTTAACCACGGGCGACGCTGATATTTGTTTCCTGCATAAACACACACACACACACCACGCCATCTGGGTGCTTTCAGGGTACGGCGGACAGCAAACGCCAAAATCTCATGACTTTTATTTTGATTTCCTCTGAGATACAGACATTAAATAAAAGTATCTCATCAATCTAACATCCCGATTAAAAGAAATTATCCTAAAATTGGAAAATAACGAGCAGCACTGGCCTGAACGCTTTGCCGTTTTGATTGTTGCTATGGTAACCTAAGCCAGCTTTCCCATGCTTCAAGATGTCTTAGATTGTATTACAAAAAACACAAATTACCCATGAAAGAAGACACAGGAATCCAGCATTAGGTATCATATCGTCGCTGTTGGGCAAAAAACGTTGAACTTTTCTGGAAATGAGGAAAACCTCATTACTTTTAGAAAAAATAAACACCGTGTGGTTAAAAGCTCTTTATGTTCATTTTTATTGAAAAGTCATCCATAAAATCACTGGTGTACGAAAGATGACCAGTAGAGCAGATTTATAGAAAAGCATGAAATTGATACAAAAAATGGAGAAACAAGGCGTTAGTCCGACAGTGACAGTATTTAATCCTGATACTTTATTAGTCCATGACGAAAATTAGATAACCCCCAAAAACGTCAGAGTTTGTATCGACTGTAACAGCCTACAGCAGATCAGAAATGAAGGATGGATAACTTCATCTTCAAACTTGATTCATTTCATCTTGCTAGAAGTGAAGCATTGATAGGCACAATAAAGCACATTTTCTATGAGAGATGCACCAATTCTATGGTTCTGAGGGCTGACACAGAGTTCAAATTTTTGCCCAATTCCAACCTGCCGATACCAATTTTGGCCAATTGCGATTTATCTCGTAGAAGTATAACAAAAAACTATTTTTTAAAGAACTTGTAGCAGGTTCCAGGAGCTGGGCTTTGACTAAGATTTAGTTCCTGAAACAGCATGTTACTGGAACATGAAACGTCACCTCTCTGATGGACGAGACTGAGAGCCTATAGGGTGAAGGTGAGATAGGGTGAGGTGTTCTGAGTAGAACCGCTGCTCTTCTACGTTGAGAGGAGCCAGCTGAAGTGGTTCCAACATATGGTCCGAATGACACCTGGATGCCTCCCTGGGGAGGTGTTTCAGGGATGTCCTGCCAGCAGGAGGTCCTTGGGCAGACCCATGACATGCTGCTGGGGCTGACCTGGGAACACCTTGGGGTCCCACCAGATGATCTGGTGAAGGTGACCGGGGAGAGAACAGTCTGGGCTTGCCTACAAGGGATGCTGCCCCCATGACCCAGTCACGGATAAGCGGCGGACACCAAGGCAAAGCAAAGTTCTGCCCGTTTTTCCCTTCATGGATAACTAATAAACTGACTCTTCTCACAACACACTGCACGCTTAATGGCAGCCTTTGTAGTCTTCAAAGGGTGCAAGCTAATGCAACGGTGAGCATCATCATTCTCACTAAGAATTCTGATTTGTGGATATATTGAACATGCTTTCACATGCACTTTAAACTGCATGCAGTGTCCCCAAGTAGCATTCGCTATTTAATAAGTGAAACTGTCGGTTTTCACACTGCGACTCAGCAGATTTACAAATAGGCTTGTTAGTGTGAGAAGACAGATGGTGCTTTATGACGGCTAAGCGGTGAATACAGCACAGAGCTACTGGACTCCAGATTCAGCCTCTTTATGTTCCCACATGTTTTTGTCCAAGATCTAAACGTTTTTGCTAGGTCAGAATAAATCGCCAGTGTCAGTGTGCACACTATTGTATTGTGACCTCCTAAACAGTTAGCATGTTACTTTATTGTGACATCTAACCTAATTTGCACAGTACTGTGTTGTGACACCCTTAGTAATTAGCAAATTACATTTTATTGAAGTCATAACCACTTTGAAATAGCTTATTGTATCGTGACGTGATAAACACCTTGCGGATTATACTGTATTGTGGTGCCACACCTCATTTGCATAGAATTTTGTTGTCATAGCAACTTTGCATATCGTATTGCATTGCGTCGTCCTTCCTCATTTGCATATTATTACTAGTGGAGGTGTTACAGTGACAACAGCTGTCTCTAGTCAATACACCTAGACTGTGTCCTACACTTCAGGCACTGAGACAACCCCAGACTACCTGGATCACATCATTGATCCAGTCATTGATCCTATGCATGAACAACACAGGCCTCATTTCATCTTCATGGACCACAATACGCCAGATCATCCAGGTGGCATCAATAGGCTGCTGGAGACTGGGGGACCTCAGATGGAGCGACCTGGTCTTTCTCCAGACCTGAATCTCGTAGAAAACCCTTGGAATTAGCTGAGTTACTGTGTAGAGGCTCATACCCCAGAACGTCAATGATCTCAGGGCCGCCCTTCAAGAAGAGTGGGATGTCATGACTCAGCAGACAATCATTGAGAACAACATGAGACACGGTCACATGACCAGACACTGACATGTCTAATTGGGGTATAACCATCACTAATGTTGGCTTTTGTTTCAATAATTAGTTTGAGATGAGGGAATCACCAATGCATGCTTCTATTTATGTACATGCCCTACTTTTATGATATAATTTCACTGTGGCGTCAACATTTTACAATTTCCATAATTTCAACCAGTAAGACAAATATCCCTAACTTTTTGTGAGTAGTACTTTTTGTGACATAACCACTGTGCCAAACACTGTGCTTTCATACCAAATTGCAAATTATCGTATTACGATGTCTTAACCACGTTGTAGATTATATTCTATATTGCACAGGCAGACCACAGTCCAGATCTGGACCCAGAACCGATTCTCTCTGGACCACACAGAAAATCCAGGACCCGGTCCTAGGTCCAGGGGGAGGGGGCATGTCTGGGGAGAGACCCAAGCGCTACCAAAGAGCTACCATGGGTTTGCTGCTCGCTCTGAAATTGACCATGCCCCCCGGACTGAGGACTGGGTCATGTATGCCGATCTAGACCTGCAGTTTTAGTTCTGCAGGAGGAGAGTTCCACATGTTGCCTTCACATAGAGAGAATGATGTTTGTCAGAGAGATGTTTTCTATAAAGGAACCTTATAGTTCCCCCTAGATCAGGGGTACTCAAATATAAATCTAGAAGGGCCACAGCAACAAAGTGCTGCTAAACTCTCACTGCTGTTTGAGAGAGACGATCAAAAAGTGAAACTTAAGGACAGCAGCTCCTCATCATTTAAAGACAAGCTGCACGGATGATACCGCGCCAACTTGTGATGGTAACATGGATTTTGTGAAAGAATTACAGCTCGAGGGATACAGTATATGGCTTGAAGACCAGAAACATGTTGGCCAGATCTGGACCGCAAGCTGCCTATAGCAAAAAATTTGCCCTGCCCTACATGCTCTACAACTTACTAAACCTTTATTCTTTCTGTATTTGTATTGTGACATCATACATCATTAGCATATCGCTGTCTTGTGACATCATACCTAATTAGCATATAGCTGTCTTGTGACATCATACCTAATTAGCATATCACTGTCTTGTGAAATCATACCTCATTAGCATATTGCTGTCTTGTGACATCATTCCTCATTAGCATATTATTGTATTGTGATATCACACCTCATTAGCATATAACCGTCTTGTGACATCACACCTCATTAGCATATAACTGTCATGTGACATCATACCTCATTAGATATCACTGCCTTGTGACATCATACCTCATTAGCATGTCACTATCTTGTGACATCACACCTCATTAGCATATACCTGTCTTGTGACATCATACCTCATTAGCATATTATTGTATTGTGACATCATACCTCATTAGCATATTGCTGTCTTGTGACAGCATATCAAATTTGCATAATCTTATATTATGACGTCATGCCCTATTAGCATATTATTGTATTGTGACATCATAACTACTTTGCATATTATTGTAAAATTGTACCTCATTAGCATATTGCTGTCTTGTGACACCATACCTCATTAGCATATCACTGTCTTGTGACATCATACCTCATTAGTGTATTATTGTATTGTGACATCATATCTCATTAGCATATTATTGTATTGTGACATCATACCTCATTAGCATATCACTGCCTTGTGACAGCATACCTCATTAGCATATTATTGTATTGTGACATCATACCTCATTAGCATATCACTGTCTTGTGACATCATACCTCATTAGTGTATTATTGTATTGTGACATCATAACTAATTTGCATATTATTGTATTGTGCCATCATGCTAAATTTGCTGTATTGTGATGTCATAACCACCATATTATACTGTACTAAACCTGATCTAGATCATATTTACGTCATTGTGTAAAATACCGTAACATATTTATCCTCATCTAAATATCATCATCACGTTTTACATCATATATGATCTAATAATAATATTAAATGTGTTTTAACACACTGATATGACTACAGTGCCATGAATTGAGGCTCCTGCTCTCTTTACAATCAAGATAACGGGGGCAAGGCTACATGAATAATTAGAACATGGTGTGATCGCCCACAGCCATGTTCTCTTTTATCCACCCCAGAAACTCCCTCCTCTCTCCACCGCGCTAACGAACAAACTCGTCGCACTTCGTTTTGCTCGACTCACCTTATCTATTTAATTGGGAACCCTGCTGCAGCAGGTACACGCAGGAGGTATTAGAGCATCGCAGAACAAGTCCCGAGTGGGTTCTGTGTCATCCCAGGCAACGCAGTCATAACTGAGAGTTTTGCTTAGAGAAGAAAAAGAAACGGTTGTTCTGTGACTAATGTTGACCGTAGAAGAACGGCTTTAATATATGATGAATTTTTCTGCGCTGGCCAGTCCATTAGCCCTGTGATTGCTCTTCACCACAGAGCTGCATTACTATTCATCATCAAGTAAAGAGCAGAAATACCCACAGGGATTTGATTCAATCTAGGACAGGAAGCTAAGTCAGAGAAAAATCAAATACCAGTTATAAGAGGTGTGTGCGGCTGATACGGATGCCTGATTTATTTAATCCTGCACCACCACGACAGCTACAGAGATCAGGAACAGGAAGTAGAAATTTTTGGTATTTAATGATGTTCCTCGTGGTCAATTTGATCCCAAAAGCCTAGAAATAGAGGCCTCTAAATAAGAACAGGGTTAAGATTTCAGATCATTTTTAATTTTCAAAATAAAAGCTGCTCACCTGAAGACTAATTTGGGCTCCTTGTCCTTTTTGTGGTGTAAAAACAAAGAGCAGGGACCTTTTTTGTCCACTAGGTGGTGATATTACCATTTACAAAAGGGAATCTTGCCTCTGTCATTTTACTGTTTTGTGAGGAAAAATGTCAAGGACGAAGCGTCTTTGCGGTTAGGTAAACACGTTTCCTGGTGTAGGATGTGATATTTAAAGATAAATGAAGTGATCAGCAGCAGGAAGGGGATGAAAACATGAATGGTTTTGATGTGTTTCGTCTCAGACTGACCATCTCAGCAGAATGCCCCATGCAGCTGGAGGACTTCCCCATGGACGGCCACGCCTGCCCACTCAAATTTGGCAGCTGTGAGTAAAAATCCCTGCTGGTAGCGTCTATATCCACCCCCTTCTTACAGTTGGTTCTAATCCCAGCTCAATCACTATTACACAATGGCATTTTGCAGTCTGATGCAATGAGTGACACTCAAGTTGAAGCTAAATTTAAAGCACAGTTGGACATTATTTGGGGTCACCGTTGCTTGAAAAGTAGTAGCCAGAAATTTTTGGGGGGGCTGTTTATTTATTTATTTATTTATTTTTGGCAATAAAAATCTGAACTGTTTATCATCCAGTTAAAGTTTTGTTGCTAATTTATTAACTTTAACTTTAATTATAGACTTTCAAGAGCTATTAATATCACAAAAACAGAACTGGTCTATGGCAAGCCAATGTACGATTTAATAGTTTAACAGGATTTTAAGGAAAATTTTAGGAGGCATGTATAATTGAAAATTTTGCCATTTAAAAAGAAAATTTTAGCTACCCAGAATGACATATTTTATGCAAAAATTTCTCCTTAACCTTTTAACTTCCATTCAAAGAGTAAAGCAATTAATTAATTTGTTTGTATCTATTTAGGGATGATAAGAATTTTATATAATAATTAAGTTAAAATATTAATATTAAAGTAATAAATTTTATGTTGTTATGCAAACATCCTCATAATTTTTTTTCAGTGCTTCAACAAAATGGAGGGACTAAAATGGGTTTTTTGTTAAAAATGGTTACATAGAAAAACTCAAATTTAGACATATACACTTGCACTGATACTTGTGTAATTTTAGATATTTAAAATGTAAAAAAAAATTCCAGACATCACCAAGATAATTTAGAATATCCAAATAAAAACGTAGCAACTGCTAAAATTGTCAGGAATGTTCCGTAATGTGACTCGTTGGAAAAAACATTTTTAGACATCAACAAGTGAACTTAACTAAAAATATTTACAAATAAATATTTTGGATATCTGTTCATTATTTTATGGAATACAATTTTACTATGAAATGAGTTTAAAAAAATAGAACTTGTAACAGCTACACTGTAAAAAAATACATTGAATATGAGTTGACATGAATATAAACAATGATAAAGTAACTCCACAATACAAAAAACATGTAAAATTGGTAAGTAAAATCAAAGAATACAACATTAATAGATGTTGTCTTGAAGATGTTTCACTTCTCATCCAAACCGCTATCTCAATTTAAATGGAAAAGTATGAAGTACAGAGCTTTTAAACTGTAGTCATTAATGTGAGCTACTTTACAAATCATTCAGAGTCTTTGATGTTCTGTTGATCAGAACATGAACCCTAACGACCCTCAGGAAGGAGGATTTTGTAAACTGGCTTGCATTTATGAAGTTTAAAAACTTGATACTTTGCACTTTTTTGTTTGAATTGGACTGGATTATGTATATAATAACTACATTATGAGTGTTTGCAATAGATCTAGTCTAACCAATAAATGTTAGAACAGAACTTTTAATTTTTAGTTTTAGCAGTAGAGACCTGAAACACATGGTTTTCATGACTAGGAAGGTTAAATTAGACATCTTTAATTTAAATTCTGACTAACAAGATTGCCATTTTGGCTAAAACTCAAGGTACTTCTGGTAAAACAGCTCCTCTACAGCCAACACGACCAACAGCGGGACCTTTTTTAAACGGGGGCAGCAGGGAGCGTCCTCCCTGTGAGGACACGTATAAAGACGGGTGCGGCCCTGGTGGTATTTAAAGGCAGATCTGCCCACACCTCGGGAGTCTGTGGAGCTTAAAGGATGAGGCTCTTATCTCCAGATTGCGGTGAGATGTGACCCGCCCACACTCACTATGTCAGATTACACTTTTGAGTACAATCCAATTAGACTGTGAGAAGCTGCTGGGTCCTCCTAAGGCTAACATCAACCTAATTATCTCAGAGTTCGACTGCAGGTTAAAGGTGGACCCATATTGGGAACAATGTTTGGACTTTTTATGACAAAGCGATGATTGGTTTGAATAAACTCGTCCATTTTTTTTTAAGTTTAAGTCCAGAATGTGATTTGTCTTGCAGCTAGAGCAGGTTAGATCAGGTGAAGGACTGCTAATCCCTGGTTCTGCCCTGCTTACCTAAGTGCTGCCCTTTAGGTTCCCACTTCTCAAACCTACTTTCATGGCCAAAAGAGAATGACACAAGTACTGGTTCGGTGTTTTTACTTGGATCAGATGTTTCTATGGTTACTGAAGCAGAATTACAAGTATTTCATTAATATGCTGTCAGTCCACCTCTGGTTTAAGTCAGCCCATTACATCATCAACGCTAGACGTTTGGTTAAATTTGCAGATTTTTGTTCGTTCAACCACCTCGTGAGGGTTGACCGTTAGTTCTCAATAGGATTAAGGTCTGGGGAGTTTCCTGGTCATGGACCCAGCATTTTGAGCCTTGGTTCTAACTTTAGCCTCAGGACAAAGTGCTCCATCACGCTGGAAAAGAGATTATTCATCGCTAAACTGTTCTTGGATGTTTGGAAGGAGTTCCTCAGGGAGGATGCTTCGGTACTATTCTTAATTCATGACTTGAATGGTCAATCCTGATCCTTGAGGGCCACAGTCCTGCATGTTTTAGGTGTTTCTCTGCATAAACACACCTGAACTGAGTTAGTGGTGATTAATCACACTAAGGAGGTAATTCTACATATAAATCAGGTGTGTTGAAGCAAGGAAACCTCTAAAACATGCTGGATACTGAACCTCGAGAACCACCTCTGCTGTAGATCCACACAGGCCTGATGGTGACATTCGTTTGTTCTGCTATGGAAAACCCTCAAACAATTAGAAAGGTGATGAAAGAGGAGATGAATCCTCAGCAGTCCAATCGCTGGAGTTTAGCAGAATACCAGTCTGTCTCTGAGAGAAGTTGCTTATTTGGTGTTCTGGACTGCAGACCATCCTCCAAGTCTTTGCCTTGAGGAAGTTCCCCGGTCCTGGTACTTTCTGGACTCTCTTAAGTTTGGTCATAAAGCTTTTTTCACAAACACAATAGAAAATATTTTTATGAGATTAACTTCATTTTTATGACTTTTTAGGGCTTTTTTTTTTTTTTTTTT
>SSNR01000079.1:1206785-1348217 GCA_006937965.1 Callopanchax toddi
TTTTTTTTTTTTTTTTTTTACTTCCTTTCCCCCTTTTTTCTCTTTCCCCCTTTTTTCAATTTTTCTCTCTTTTCCTTATTTTCTCAATTTTTTATTTTTCCCTTTTTGTTTTTTCCTTTTTCTTCTTTTTCCTTCTTTCTTTTCTTCCATTTTTTCTTATTTTCTCTTTTCTTGTTTTTTCCTTTTTTTTTTGTCTTTTTGGTTTTTTCCCTTTTTCATTTGTTTCCTTTTTTCCCTTTTATATTTTTTCCTTTTACCCTTTTTCCTTATTTTCTCTTTTATCCCCCCTCCCCATTTTATACTCTTTTTATGTTTTTTCCCTTTTTATTTTTTCCTTTTTCTTCAGTTTCTTTTTCTTCTTTTTCCATTTTTCTTTCCTTCCTTTTTTTCTTATTACATCTTTTTTGTTTTTAATCCATTTTTGTCCGTTTTTCTTTTTCCCCATTTTTATTTCCCCCCTATATTTCCCTTTTCCCATTATTTAGTTTTTTCTTGGTTTTTCCTTTTTTCCTTTTTTACCTTTTTTAAACTTTTCCTTTTTCTTATCTTTCCCCCTTTTCCTTATTTTCTCTTTTCTTGTTGTTTTTCTTCTTTTTTCTGTTTTTAAACATTTTTCTATTTTTTACCCCTTCCCCCCATTTTCCCTCATCTTTTTGCCGACAGAGGGCTTCTAAGGACATCAAACTTTGAGACAATACATATTAGTGTCAGTCTCAACACCTTTGACCGTGACTCCATGCTGCGTCATGGTCAAGTTCAATTAATCAAATCTGAGTTTCAGTTTTCAGTTTCTGTCACACATTTTCAGCGAGAGGCCCAACAGTCATCACCGTTAAACCTTAATGTGGTCAGGATGGGAAAATACCAGTTATTTGAAGCTGTTGCAAAGCCAGATGTTGTCTGTGGCTAGGAGAGCAATTTGGGATCTGAACGTTTACCATACATAGGGCACCTTAAACACACAGGACCAACATGCTGTACACAAATAAACAGTCATCATATACAATGACAGTCAAATAGTAAAATCAACAGGTGGTGATTAAAACAGCCCTGTCTTAAAATAATCATAAAATCAATCAGGATAAAACATTTTTCGTAAGTTCGCATAAAGTAAATAAAATAAAATGCTGAAAATTGAGAAATGAAAAAGTCGACCTCAGATGTCTCAAAAGCCTGGTTTTCAGGAAGGATTTAAATCGAAGGTGCTGTAAACTTTGACCCCTCAGGTAACAGGAAGCTTTATCAAACACGTGTCTGAATTTACAGGATGAAGGATTTTTATATCAAAGTTCTCAGTAACCACATCTGAATCTCAGATTGTTCATAAACAGCCAAACCACTAGTCATTATTCAAACTATATTCAGACGTGTCTGGTTATCAACAGGATCCTTCAGCTTACAGAGTCACAGAAAGTGACCTGACTTGGCAACACGATTCCTGGATTTTGAAGCATATTTTTAATATCTGATTGCTCTTTTTTCTTCTTTTGAGAATATTAGGTTAACTTCTGAGGTCATGTTGGACTTTACTCCATTAAATATCCCATCTGCCCTCCGTTCCTGTAGCTGCTGTAAAGTGATGAGTTCAGCCGAGTCAGCGCTCCTCTTTCATTTATCCAACAAGGCAGGAGCTGGAAACCCATTAGACCCTGAAGTGTTGAAAAGTTGGCTAAGATGGTTAGTCAGACGTCAGCCCAAGTGTTCAACTCTTCATCTGCATGATGAAATCCAGCACTACGCTCTGACTGCAGTCTACGCTCTCAGCCGTTGGTCTGTTAGAGGTAAAACTTAAACATTAAACTGTCAAGAGATCAGCCAGAATGGAAACACTTGGCTGGGACGCAATAAGAAAACAATACAGATCAGTGTTTGGATTTTCTTTTAATTAACACAATTATTCGCAGCTTGTACACTGAAAAAAAGAAAACATTGGTCTAACCTAAAAAACAGGGGTCTAACTTAAAAAAAATTGAAGTAATCGGTCACAAGTAATTTAATTAGGTTTATCCAAGTTAATCTTTTTAAGTTTACTTTGAACAAACTTAATACATTAACTTTGAAAGAACTTAATTTAATTACTTGTGACCGATTATTTCAATTTTTTAAAGTTTGACCCGTTTTTTTTTTCAGTGTATTTGAAGCAAAGTGGAACATTTGTCAGCACGAATTCCTGCTACCATAACAGATCAGACCTGATGCAACCGAATTCAGAGGCTGCAGTGGATCCAGCCAGTCGAGGTATAGGCTCAGAACTCCTTTCACCGCAAAAACCCGAAAGTAATCGGCTGTGAAACTGGACGATCTCTAGCCTTTAGATTTATTCCTGCCCCTTCCTCACCGTACGGTCCGGTTGGAGACCCGTCCCGGATCACTCAATGGAAACGAGGCAGAAGTGTCGCAAGACAGCGGGTCAGTTTGAACTCAGCCCCGCAAAAAAGATCCACTCTTACGGTGGAAGTCTTTAATTATTATTACTTTAAAACAATCCCCTTCTAAGAATGTACCTAAAATGAATAAATAAAGTACTGTACTCAAGGGTCTGTCCAATTTTAGTCAGAGATATTTGATAGTTTTACTGTTTTGAACTGAAATGCAATTTAAATTCTTTTTTTTCCCAGAGATTAAACGAACTTAAGTTTACAATATTAAAGTTCAGGTCTATTATTTGATTTTGTCTCCCATTAAAACTATTTTAAATTTAGAACATTGATTTTTAGGGCAAATTCTCCGGTTAGTTTAAAATACAATTAATTACAAAGTCTGTAATTAATTCGATTACGTTTTTTTTACTTGAGTCCCACCACTAGTTTAAATATATGCAATCTTTCTTTTTCCATAATCAAAAACATACAAACATTATCTGTGGACTTAAAGTATTTAAAGTTAGCATTTTATTTTAAACATAACCTTGTATTTCTATTTTTAATCATTAAAAATTTTTTTTTTTTACATAAATAAGCTTCATAGGTTGTCTTTCACGTTTTTTCCTTTCCTGAAAAGTTGCATTTTTGGAAATGCAAGGTTTTTGCCCGACAATATTCTTTCTATTTGTTGATATTTAAAGTTTTTAGAGAGAAATCTAAATTTGCTAAAAGTGGAATCAGCTGTTTTGCAAAAACCACCAATCAAAATGAGGTGTGCCGCCAGTGAGATGTAACTCACAGTAATGGTTGATGATGAAGAAAAATGTGTTCGTACAAACATCCATCTGAAACATTGTCAGTGTTTAGCACATAACCTTTAGAGGTCCGCTTAGATAATTGAGTATTAACACTAAAAATCTGACCTGGACCTCTTTTCCTCTGTAGATGATCGTTTTATCCAAAACGCCTCTCTGCTTGTCGGCAAATTTCTTTTTTTTTTACAACATCAGTCAATAATTGACCTCTTTATTCCAGATCTCAAACAAATACAAAGATAAAAATCCACCTCTGTCCATGTTTTAGAGAGCAGACGTTAGAGAATGGTGCAATAATAAAGGCTCCAGAGCTCTCACCACCAGCGTGATGCAACACGTCTTAGTTTTACTCGACACATTCCGATTCCTGCTGACAGGGGAGCTCACCTCTGACCCCGGAGCTGTGCTAGTAATAAAAAACAAAATTTCCACCTACACAAACAGACACCACGCTGCACAGATCCAGTTTCTGCTTTTGGCTTTAAGAGGTCAGGAAGAGTTTAGCGTCAACAAATCAATGGAGGTTTTCTTGAATCTGTCTGTTTCAGATGCCTACCCGGTGTCCGAGGTGGTCTACACTTGGACTCAGGGAGCTGCTAAGTCTGTGGTGGTGGCAGAAGACGGATCCAGACTCAACCAGTACCACCTTGTTGGGCAAACCGCTGGTACAGAGGACATACACACCAGTAGAGGTGAGTGTGTTTACGTCCAAATACTCGCCTTGAATGTCTTAGTCTACGAAACGACACCTTAAGAGACGTATAGGGTCAGAACTAAATATATATCCATAAACTTTCATTCTACTAAAAAAGTACTTCTTGTACACCATAACCAACAACAAACTTGAATTCTTTGTGCTTTTTGAGGGCTTTAATGATCAAGGGAACAAAAAGTGTTTGAGATGATGTTGTATACGTAGGAACCCTGTCCTGTTAACGGAGGCCAACATTGGTTGGATCTGAGATGATTTATAAGACAACTCCATCTAATTATGGGTTGGTGATGGTAAATAAAACCCATAAGAATAAGATTTTGTCCTACTCTCATGCAAAAAGCCCCCAAATGGGCCCTCAATTGGTATTTTAGGGTCTTAAACTCTTGAAAATTAGACTCGTCAGCCATTAGCTAGTAGTGATAGTACCTATGATAAAGTACTAACAGTTAACGAACTGAATCCTGCCCAAATTGATCACATTTGAAATCCCTATTTCTAAGTTTCTCTACCTCTATCTCTTTAACAGGATTAGTACGTTCCTAATTAGTGTTTTACAGTAAATCCTATACATGTTTTCTGCCCTCTGGTGGATGATATAGATACTGCAAGTGGAAAATGCCCAATTTTATTCATTACATCTCTCAGCAAACTTTACTGTTAACTCTTTACTCTTGTAGGAAACAGTGTCATCCACATACACATATATCATATCACCAGTAAACCTCTGTGTGGAAAAATAAACTACTACTACTACTACCATTACTTGACATAAAGTGTTGGAACCATGTATATTGGTTAAATCCCCATACTAGTTTTAATGTATTCTTTTAAAGGAACAATTTTTGGGGAAGGTATCAAGCTTGGATTTGGTTTGGTGCGAATTATATTCCCTTTGTAAAATTCAACAATGTCACTACAAAAGTCTGAGTTTTATTAGTTTGTGTAGTCAACCACTCGTTAGGCCGTAAAATCACAGTGCACCTCTTTTATAAAGATATAGAAAGTATGTTAAAGTGACAGCCCCCTAATAAATGTCCTTTGACCAATTCAACAATCCTTCTTTTCAGTCATTTTCAATCTACTGGTAATTAATTTAGTAGGTCTAAGATTTGTAATGCTAACGCTCATCTTAAAAGTCAAGCTTGACCATGATCCCTTGTTTTTATTGGGTTTGTTTTTAAACTGAGGAAGGAACATTTACTGAACCCTCAGACAGTTTAGTTCAAACCTCTCTTAGGTTCACTTTCAATAAACCTGCCAAAAAACACTTCAAATTCATATATATTTCTGCTTTTTATCTGCATAGATCTGTAAAACAACTTCTGCCCTGCTCAAAACTACCAAACTGTCAATCATTTAAAAATTTAAAGGATTTTAACCTTTAAAGGTATAATATGCAGTTTGGCTTGTTTTGGCACCCCTGGTGTCTGTTTTAAATCACTGCCGTAAAAACGTTAGCACCATTGTCTCTGCTCAGAAACACTTAAATCTAACTGTTAAATGCCTTCATAGCTTTCTACTAGAGCAGTTCATCACTCATTCAAAGAAATCAGCTGTGCTCAAGCAGGGAGAGATCGGAAAAAAGCAGAAATCATGAGCTAAAAACACTACGGTGCTAGCATAACAGCTAGCCACATTGGGTAAGCCTAACCCTCGTGAGATACATGACTTTGTGAGACTTCAGGGCACCGGACCAGAGACTCAGAAGTTGCAAACACGATATTCTGAATCCAATAGCAACATTTGCTCAAGGAAAATATTGAAAAATATGAAAAAGTTGCAAAGTATGCCTTTAAAAGCCAGTTTTGTTACTTGGTATCCTTATTGATTTTCATTAAAAACCCACAAAAAATGTGTTATTTTTAATTAAACTAATTATGGCCGGCTGGGGAATTTTTTCCCGTTTTATAAATCATTCCTACAGACGTCATGAAAAAACAAAAAATATATTTGATGCATTATTAGTTTATCACAGCAGCAGTTTCATCAAATACCACAGACAGACTAAGTTCATTTGATGGACAATAACTCATTTTATTGTGTTTGTTCATAATAAATATCAGCGTCATTTAATCAAGCTGGCATAAGGTTAAAATCCTAATAAGAATAATTCATAATCTCATTGTTTTGATCAGAACTGAAGGTGATTGGAAGATTTCACCCCAAAAATTTAAAAAATGTATTTTTCGGAAGTGGACATTTTTGTCCTGAATGTCTCAAGATGGCAGGGAGTTTTAAAGTTGATCAAATGAAAATAAAGCAATATTTTTGGTATCTGTTGAAATATATGACCCCAAATGAGTTTGATTAAAATATTTCAGTGTTTGTCGGTTAAAACCCTCTACAGTTTGGTCAATTTGAGCAAACTTCTGATTTTTGGATGTGGACATTTTTGTCCTTAACGACACAAGAGGGTAATCATTTTTTACAGCGTTCTATTAATCTACTGAAAAAAATTCAAATTACGAAAAATGATGCCATCTGCACCAACAGCCTGAAAGATGTCCCGGTGAAGAGACGTTTACACAAAAGGACAAAAATGCCCATAATGATGTATGAGGGTTAAAGATCTGTCAGGCTCATAACAACCAATGACAATGTTGTGAGCTTTAAGTTTAAAACCTCACAACTGGTTGTGCTATATGACTTAAATTAAGAGAAATAAGTAAAATATGTCTTTTTTAGGCAAAAGGGGGATTTACAAGAGCATAATCCTCCATAATGGCCTTTTTGAAGGCTGCAAACATCTTGTGTCACTTCTTGGAGAAAAATATCATCAAGAAGAGCAGCTTTCCGGCCCTCCTTTTACCCCCAAAAGCTCCAAGCTGTCCTCTATATCACTGGCAGCTGACTTGAAGATTGACCCCGTGTGAATCAGCCAGGAGACAATCCATCCATCAGCGGTCGCTTTCATTTCATCTGTCCAATACGTCCTTTCAAAAAGCCCTCCTATAGAAATTTCTCATTTTTCCTCGGACATCTAGGTCATTTATACAGGATGTGATGGATGATAGTGTAGAGTGATGTGATGTAACAGAGTCTAGATTAAAAAAGATGAAGGGCGTGATGGGAGGCGGAGACTGAATGCGGTGGGGGCATTATCAGGAGGATCAGAGCCGACGAGTGGACGCTGGTGGACGAGAGTGGCCTATCTGTCACACAACCAGCTGTCTACAGGCCCGGACAGCCCTGTCCAACAACACTTATCCCTGCATGAGCCACACACACAGAAATAGAGAGACCTGAGACCTCGGGTTAATCCCCCCCACTCCACCACCGCCACCCAACCACCCATCAGCTTTTCTATAAGAAGATGACATCACAGATCAGCGAGGACGTGGTTGGGTGTCTGACGACGCATGCATCTGCACTCATAATTATATTATTATGAATGTCCTCGCGGCGATGGATGGGAAATGAGGCGATTAGTGGTGAAACACATTAAACCTGACCTTTGACTCCAAACTTGACCTTTGGTTGAGCTTGCCATTTCTAGGTTAAAGGAAAGAGATGGACTTGGATTCAGGTTGGGTCCTCGCAAAGTCGAACCAAGGGTTCGGATTGGACAGCCTCGCTCTGACATGTGGAGATTTGAGGGTGGGCGGGGGGTGGGGGGGGGAGGGAGGGAGGAGGCATCTGTTTAATACTCTTACGTAAAGTGGAACTGTAGACTTCCCTCTAGTTTCTAGTAGAGTTGTTATTAAAAGCCTGGATTTCCCCTGTATTATCGTTTATCTTGACTACTCTCACTGTAGGGGCGCAGAGCTCTCTGATTGGAGGATTTCTACAGGCTGAAAGGAATCTAGTATGATTTATTAGTTTGCCACATTGACCTGTTTGTGTTTAATGATGGACAGAAATGTTAAAGTGAAGTTTAGAAGTGGCGTACTATCAGTTATCTCTAAATACCTTGATTGATGTCACCAATACAGTCCTTATAGATCAATAACTGAAGGAACGCTGCTTCAAAATGACCCAGATTTCCCTTTATTGTCAAAATTTTAATGTTGGGATGCTTTTGAATATTAGTTTTTGGCTTCTCTTGGTATGCCAGTTGACAGTATCATAAAGATAACATGAAGTATAAAGATCTAAAAGGGTCAAAGAGATCTAAAAATACTATCCACGAGCCTAAAGACCGCCTCAAGTTTTTCCCTTATAAAGAGCTTTAAGTCCTTGGCGTTCTACACTATTTAACAAACAAGCAACTCCTCATTTTACACTGATACAAACTCCCATGATACAACATTGTACCTCTAACATTGTATTTCCATAGGTACTTTAGTCTCTTGTCTGTCCTTAAGCACTTAATACAGTTTCACGAAATTTTGTAAAACAAACTAGATCCAAATGTCCTTGAGAGACGGCCGTAAAAGTCATAAATGCAGTTTCTCTTGATGTCGTCGCCTAATGTGGTCCAAAATGGTTCCAGTGTTTAGGTCTTTTTGAGTATACGTTTTTCACTTAGACTTTATCCCATTCGTTCTAGTTTTCAAATCACCATCTGGTGTCGTGACAACAAACATGCCAAGCGCTATCTGGAAACGAGATTCTTATTGGAACTGAAGCAATGGTGTAGGTTTGCTCTTGACATTGGTGGGGACCAGGACGGGACGCACAGGGGAGTACAAAGTGCGGTACAAAGGAACCCGTCCTGGTCCCGGTCCGGGGACTGGCCAAAAGTTACCATCACCGGGAAAATGCCCGAAGGCCAGTCCTCATCCAGACCCAGAGCAGGTGCCATCGGCTTAAGCGGCTCGGCGCGAGCTGTGAGGGGCTCATGCCAGTCAATCCAGACAGATATGCCATTTTACGCTGGACACAGGTCCACCTGTCCACAGCATCTCAGTCTGCATGTATTATGGCTGGTGATGCACTACTAGTTCTGCACCCTTGGATCAAATTGTTGGCGGGGATGCATTTGTGGCAGGGGCTACTTGTTGATGCTGTTGGATTTTTGTCTAGACCAGAGGTGGGCAATCCTGGTGCTTGAGGGCTGGTATCCAGCATGTTTTAGAGGTTTTCTTGCTTCAACACACCTGATTCAAATGTAAATGACCTCCTCTATGATCCTTCAAGGCCATCAGAAGCCTATTAATCACCCACTAATTCAGATCAGGTGTGTTTATTTGAGAAACACCTAAAACATGCAGGACTCTTGCCCTTGAGGGCCAGGATTGCCCACCTCTGGTCTCTAGACCCATGGTTCTCTAACTGTGGTACGGAAATGCTGAAAATCAGAGATACCCTAAAGATTAGGGGTTCAATCGTGTCGCCATATGGAATTGACTTAAAACTAGAAAGAAAAAGCGATGAAGAAATCCAGTTGCTTCTAGTGAAGTCTATGGGGCCTGCTTGCAACACAAGATGCTAAACAATAAGGACATTTGAGTGAAGTTTGGCCAAATTTATACTGTTCTCAGCAGTAAATACATCAATCTCATTATTGACTGCACCTTTCAACCAGGGTAGGGTTGGGGTTTAGTCAATTGTAAGCCTATGTACTACTCTCTTAACAACTGTCAGCAAACACGGTAATTGGCGAGTGTGGTACTCGTAAAATGTTTGAGGAGCTAATGACTGGACTTCTACATGGTCCTAACAAAAACAAAAGAAGAATTTGGAGCAAATGTCTATTTTTCTCACATTTTTGAGGCAGGCTTTTAGTCAAAGATGGTAGAATGGAAAATGAAGCACTTTATTTTAAGATGAATCTAATTTTAAGATCTCCAAAGATCATTGTTTGCTAAAGGAGGATAAGGACCACAGATCTTATGAGTTCATGGCTCAAGTTGGATGGTTGAGTTAAAGTAGCACATCTAATTTTAGACTATACACCTATACGGGGGCACGAAAGAGGAGATTAGTCCATGAGTTTTTCTTTAAATAGCTGACATCTTTAAGGATAGGCCATGCTCGGCCTTAGATGGCGATTTATATCTGTCCCGAAATAACTCTTCAGCTCTAAAAGACGATAATACCACAGCGGCGGTTGTGTATGCAACAAAATATGATTGGTTGGATTATGACTCACCAGTTGACCAGCATAGCAGCGTTGTTCCCTAACATAAAGGGAAGTTCCCCTCGGACGTTGCGAAATACAAATTCGGACGCAAAAAGCAGTAGGATCCACCACCAGCGGAGCATGTTCCTCCTCATCCCTTCGCCCCTGGTCCTGAAGGGATCCATACATCCGGGGTGAAGGTGTCCCAGGTCAGTCGGGAGTCATGAGGGCACATGAGGACCCAGGTGGTGATCCTGGGGCTGTCCCGATCGAGGCATTGGCGTGCCGATGCGTGCAGCAGATGTTGGAGTTTTGGCAAAAAAGTGAAAAGATTTCCGTCACTTCCACTTTGCCATCAACTGATCCCTGCAGTGGACTTTCGCAAATGCCCCCTTTTCCCGTTACATTCCAACACGTCCTGTCAAGAATGATTGATCATTATTCCACAAAAAAAAAAGCTACCAGATTTGAATAAAGTCAACACAAAATGGTAAAAGATTGGGAATACCCTCCCGTCTAGCCCCCCTCCATCCCAGTAGCGATTAGCAGCGAGCGTCCTGCCTCAGCATTGCTTAGAGTGATGGATGTATCAACAGTTGGGAATCATGCTTCAAGTGTGTGTGTGTGTCAGTGCCTCGATTGGCAGGGTTGGAATGGGCGGGGCTTAATTGAGGATCCCAGGTCAGGAAGCCCCTCCCCTCCCCCTCCTCTCCCTCTCTTTCTCTCACTGATGGCAGGATGCAGATTGTAACCAGGGATTAGGGAGGTTCAAAAATCGGATTTTGCCTGGAGAAAGCCTTGTGTATTACTTTGTGTATGGTGTGTGTGTGTGTGTGTGTGAGGGAGACGGAGAGTGATAGATGGAGTGGATTTTTTCTATAGTTACCCAGCGCCTGCAGTTGTAAACAGCTGATGGCGAAAGGATTTTTAAAATTTTATTTTAAGCCTCAAATACAAAATTGCGTCACCTCTATTTTCTGTGCCTGAATTTTACCTCTCACGCCGTCAAACCTCGGACATCAGCTGCATAATAATCCATTGTCGTGTTCTTAGAGTAAATGACTCCGCTTGCACCTCATTTTCACTTTAATCATGGATTCAAAGCCAGTTTAATTTAGCTGTTATGTTCAGCTGAATACACAATATCCTCTTTATCCTCACTTTGATTTTCTCCCTATTCTTTGTTCTTTTTGAAACACTTCCTATGATTATTTTACACGAATAAGAGGAAAGAGGAGAGATCTAAGAGTCTAATTTTGTGCAGTAATCTAGGAATAAATCTGATATTATTGGTAGTTGGAATATATTAATCCCCAGTAACAAATTCATCTGGCCCAAAAAAATCATATTTAAAGGGATATTTGGGTGATTTTGAAGCTGTATTTTATCAATTGGTTATTTACAGTAAGGACCACACCCACTGGTGACATCACTCAAAGTGGGCGGAGTCTCAAGAAACAGGAAGTAGTCCTCTGACTTGATCAATGCCACTTTAAAAAACCCAATTATGCTTTTATGTGTTTTTTAACCAGCCTGTCAGTGTACAGTACAAATACCAGTAAAACCACAAGTCCCAGAATGCACTATTTAAAGGAATTGATCAGGTCAGTCCTCAATTCACAATTTGGACCAAATTTTTTAAATGTTGGTTCCTTGTAAAACTGAATGTGGCTCCAGTGATATGATAAGTGATACATGGTCCACTGTATATAGAAATATCATGAGACAGGAACTCCTAAAATTGCAATATTTGTAAAATTATAAACACAAAATGCCCAGGAATATTGAAAGTCTCTGACATTGTTCTATATTTATAAATTGCCTATCTGTCTGCCACCAGTCTCACAAAAATCCAAACAGAACTCAGTTTAAGCAAAAAGTACAGCACTGTTCAGCAATGACTATGAAAACAAAGCATATTCCAGGAAAATAACTTTTCAAAGACCCAAACTGGCCCTATTTTAAAAAATATTGCTTATAGTTAAAAAGCTTTAGATGTCAACCCAATTCAAGATGGCTGCCGCAGTTCATCGACATTAGCAAACACAAAAATTACTAAAACTTTGTTAATTTTACAATTACTGAGCTAAAGTTTGATGTCATAGTAGACAACAATCACATTCTCTGAGCAAGATCTTAGCTTAAAACTTTGCCACTAATTTTTGCCACCTACCAAAATCTATCATGAACCATCTTCAACTGATGGTCAATTCAACTCAAGATGGCCGCTACAGCTACTCAACCTTAGTCAACAAACAAATGATGATAAGTCAGCCATTTTTATAAACGTTTAGCTAAAATCTAATGTGGTAGCAGCGGCGAGCCATTCATAACACACAGTGCTAACAGGTTGCACAAGATTTTAAGATACTGAGTGAAATCCTCCATAACAGTATTTTCAAGATCTTGGTCTAAAACACTGATATTAAAGATGTTGGGTGATATGAATTCCTCCAAGGAATGATAGGCTTTTAATTTGTAATTATTTGGTGCCAGTGCATGCTACATTCCCATACTACCATATGAAGTACACCACTATTTTTACTCAACCAGTATTTTAACCCAGCCTCAAAACAACCCAAGCTGTTAATCCTAAGTATTTCTTTCACTAAGATAAAGTTGTTTTTATTGTCTGCTTGACATCATCTCCCCTTTATTTTCCCTCCTTAGGACAGTACACCGTGATGATGGCCCACTTCTACCTAAAGAGGAAGATTGGATACTTTGTCATCCAGACGTACATGCCGTGTTTCATGACTGTGATCCTTTCCCAGGTGTCATTTTGGCTAAATCGAGAGTCGGTTCCTGCGAGGACTGTGTTTGGTGAGTGCTCACTTCTGTATTTTCTTTGTACTTTTTTCTCTATCACGGGCAATCCCAACGGAGACGATAATACCAGATGTTGACTGAGCAGGAACGCTGCAGCAGATGGTTGTTAGAAGGTGCCTCCCACTATTTACAAAGGGTTGACGGTTACTTGTTTTCATTTAGTTTGTCTAAACTCAATTTGATCGTCACAACCTTCTCACAGGTGTGACCACGGTGCTGACGATGACTACGCTCAGCATCAGCGCCAGGAACTCGCTTCCCAAAGTGGCTTACGCAACAGCCATGGATTGGTTCATCGCCGTCTGCTACGCTTTTGTCTTCTCCGCATTGATTGAGTTTGCTACAGTGAACTACTTCACTAAGAGGAGTTGGGCCTGGGATGGCAAGAAAGCTTTGGAAGCACAGCATCCTAAGGTACCAAACGTCAGCACACAGTTACACTTCCCATCAAAAGTACAGGAACAGAAAGGCAAGTTCCTTTACTTCTGTTGTAGAAAACATTTGGGTTTGACATCAAAAGATGGATATGAGAGAAGAGATACAGGTACAAAAGTACAGAGGCTATACCAGAAGATCACATCAACTTATTAGTAAGTAGATTAGAAAGGTCTGAAAGGAACTTCCCTCAAGGTACAAGTATGAGCCTCAAAAGTTCTGAGACAAGGTTGTACGAAGTGATAACACAACGACAAACCTTAAAAACCTTTACCAAAGTGATGGAAAGGCTCAGGTTTGGAGAAAGAAAGGATCTCAAACATACGCACACAGCGTATTTGGTGAGTCTTCTAGTCTATCAGGACTAGGCTTGGGCAGCATCTAAATTTTGATATCGTCAAACTTCCTCCACATTTTCCTGTGGTGTACGGTATTACCGTGACCAGGGTTGGACTTGGACTATAATTCGGCCCGGGCATTGCCCGCACCATGAGCACTTACAGCTGATGTTCAATTCAGACGGCTACCGCTGTTGATTGAACTGCTGTAAGCTCACGAACACACCTGCGGCTATACGAGCGTGCGCCGCAACAAGGAAGTGCTGAGTAAAATGGGGGAGGAGGGGATCCCGCTGTTGACTGAAGCCCTAAGCGTGCGCAAACACACCTGTTACTGTAGAAGCTTGCGCTGCAACATGGAAGTGACGATTAAAACAAGTCCCTCGACTAACGGGCTGCGCGAGCGCCCAAGACCAGCCCAAAGTTACCATCAGCTAACCCTCAGTCTCGCCCTGACCGTGCATTTTTTTCATGACGATATTGAAACAGACACATTGCTATTTTTAAACACCAGCTGTATACGATATTACCATAATACCACCCAAGCCCAATCAGGTCACATTCCTGAAGCGAAGTGCCAGTATCGAACCGAGAAAACCAAAAACATGGAGGCAGGAAGTGCGTCTCTTGTCTTTACATGGTCAGAACTACCATTGTGTTCTGTGTGCCTCTCTTTTAATTCTTGACGGAATGAAAAAATACATCAATGAAACTCTCCTCGTCAAAGTATGACGGTTGTTTTCGTCCTAATGGTGGCTCAGCGTATTGTCGTAATGTCAGTGTTGTGAAGTACTCCACAATGTAACCGAGCATTCAAATAAAACTGTGTATCTTCAGCGCTAACGTAGTGCTCTCCGTGGGACCACTCTTATTGATGACAATGATTTCTATATCGAATCAGGCTGTTTTTCTATTGCCGAGTCTGAATAAAAGAAGGCTGGAATTGGAAAATAAAAAGTAACAGAAGAAATGTAGTTGTTTTAAACATATTGAGGTTGGTTTTTGCTCACTTTGTATCCCTCCCACATCTTGATCCATCTCTCCGACAATATCCATTACATCACATACCCATGAGAAATTACACAAATTGGGTGATGATGTAATGTTGTGACATCTTTAGGACAACTAATAGCTGCTTTTCTTACTGAGGATTTGGCAACATCCTATAGAGAATGCATTTTACTTGCTAATAATGACTGTGGTAAATGCATCGTTAAAGAAGAATAAAAAAGATTTGATGATGCAAATGGGGCACAGGTCTGATAAGATAGATAAGAACTTTATTGTCATTGCATCAGTGTCCTGACACAACAAAACTACAGTTTTAGTGCAGCTGTTTCCAAGATTCAGACAAACAACATATTACAAATACAGACAACAGGTGCCTGCAGGCATCCGCATTATGCGCTCCCTTTTGTAAAGAGGAACACGCTAGGAGGGGAGGGTTTGGGGAGGTGATTAAAAAACATGTCCATTTCCCGTTGCTCAAGGGAGCATCCGACATATAAAGCACATACTCTGACAGTCACAAAAACATAAGACGCGTGATGGTGGGTGGGTGGTAACGGGAACCCCCATGCGCCCGATCGAGTCTGCAATAGCGCGGCCTACAGACCGAGTTTACAGGAGTGGAAGGAGTTCATAGGAGTCGGGGGACGAGGTTCACTCCCTCATCATGCATTCCAGAGGGGGGAGTACAGTCCAACTTCAAGGTTGGTAGGGAGTCTGGATAAGATTAGTGGATTTGTTTTGGCTTCAGACAGAGAACCATTTCCCTCTCTGTCTTACTGTCCTGTAGCTGGCTCCACGATGAGGTTTTAGCAAGCAAACAATCTGCAAGTAGATATTGAGAATTACTTTATCTGTCAAACCCAAATGCTTTCAGTCTACAGCAAAAATGAAGGAATTGATTTCACTGTTCGAGTTCAAAAACACAACACCTGTACGAACTCTAATCCGGTGTTTATTGGTTTGCCGCAGAAACGGGACCCGATGGTGCTGTCGAAAAAGCCGAACAACGTTTGCTCGGCAGGCGTCAACTACACCCCCAACCTCACCAAGGACGTCTCCATCTCCACCATCTCCAACACGACGTCGGTGCAGCTGAGAGCCACCGAGACCAAAATGGTGGACCCCAAGAAGACCTACAACAGCGTCAGCAAGATCGACAAGATGTCGCGGATAGTGTTCCCCGTCCTCTTCGGAACCTTCAACCTCGTCTACTGGGCGACGTACCTGAACAAAGAACCGATGGCGAAAGGAGTCGTCACTTCGACATAATCGCTTTCTTTCTTTTATCTGTTTTGTTTTTTAAAGAGACTGCGTTTGTGTAAGAGAGGAAAGGGGGATTGAGCCTAATCAAAAAGTTGCCGTAAGTTCTCTGCTTTAGAAAAAAATACGTAAAATCTGCGCTTGAAGAACAAAAAACTATACCCAGCTATCTAATTCAGGCACTTTGAATGGATGCAAGGCTGCAACAGAATCTCTTTCCTGTCCTCGTGGCCTAAAATAAACTGCTTGAAAATGAAGAAACTGCTTCAAAGAAACAGGAAAGCAGGTGCTTTGCTTCTTTCTCATCCATCTTGCTGCAGTTTGCATGACGGTTCCCTTAAAAGGAACCTACTGACTCCTCTTTGTCTTGAATACCGACCATGTATATGTCAATCATTCCTTAAAGTACAAGGGTTTAGCATTTTGAGGAAAAAAGGTGGAGAAAACATGTCAAGAATAATGCTGCAAGTGTAAAAATAACTTTTTAAAAACATCACCATTTGTACCCTTGAAATGCTCTTGTTTCTTGTTGTACTTGATGACTCCAAAGCCTCTGCTTACTATTCTAAAATCATTGGCAGGGTCAAAGAGTCTCGAGGAAGAAAAAAAATGCTAACCGCGAATGAAAAACTAATTTGTAAGATTATTACTGAAGAAGGTCAGGGAGAAGTCGACACATCAAAATCTTCCTCGCCCTTCAGAGCGAAAGGACACCGGTGAATGTTGTGCTTGCGAGGATGTGGGACTCGATATGTGGTTTTAGCTGAATGTTTAAGCCCTGGTCACTCAGCTGTGAAACTAATATACACAGTTCAAAGAGCAGTACTGGAAATGCAGTGTGCCGTACACAAATCAGCAGAAAAATTTGAGTTTGAGGGTCTGTCGTTCAGTAAGGTAACTGGGATTTCAGACACCGTTTAAGCTGGTGGTCGAGCAAAATAAAGGCAAAGCTCTAGAAATGTACTCAAGTATAAAAAAATGTACCATAAATAGAACTAATGTGTCTCCAAAGGATACCTCAAATTATTTGGAGTGGGGTTTTGTGGAAAGGTAAAATTAGAACATAAAAACTTAATCAAATGACATAAAAAGCTAATTAGCCAAATGCTACCCTTGGGTTTTGGGTGATGCCTAAGATGTGATGATTCCAACTATAAACAAAAGCACATAAACTATGGATTTGGTCATTGCTTTGCACAACAACAACTTATCTCAACAAATCTGAGATAATCTGAAAGCACTCTCCTCTCTGCTTTGAATTCTTGCTAGCAGGTCCCATACGAATTTTGTGTTACCTAGCTAGCCACTAGCACAATGGAGTACCATTGTCCACTCCAATTTGAATTGTATTATCATCGCACTTTTGTTGGGAGTTGTTTTCATTTGGAGCCAAGATCTTGATATGCTTGAACCAAATTTTTTGGCTAACTCATTTTTAGCTTTCCACCCCAGTTCAGATCATTATAGCTAATTTTCCTTGTAAATATTAAGGTATCACTAGACGTATATTGAGTACAACGATTGGTATAGTTTGAGAACCATAACTTTAGATCACTATAATTTCCCATCAAACCATTATTTGGTCAGAAATATGAAATTCAAACAAGAAGTCTGGACAGGAATAGCTACAGCTAGCTGCTACTTCCACTTAGGAAAAAATCCCATAAAATTCAGCGTAAAAAGCAACAAACAAAAACATATGTCAAATCTTTTTTTTAAAATTAGACTTGTTTTAGGATGGTTGAAATTGGTTTTAAAACTGGTTACCCTTTGACTAGCTGTTAGCTCATCAGTCCAGTCAAAACTAATCTGTTTCTTCAAGCTGAGGTTGTTCAAAGAGATATTTACAACAGGTAGGCGGTAACCTTTCCATAAAAACCCACTTCAAAAGATATGAAGTATATCTAGCTAATTCTTTATCTGAGTATTTTTCAAAATAAAACACAGTGATCAACTCAAGTGATAAGACAGCTGACCAAAGTGTGGGTCAAAAAATATACAATCAACTCTGATATGTGTAAAAATAAAATTTGGTCAACAGGAAACTTAAATCAGCTATCAATTAGCAATCATTAGCCTTTTAGCAAAGCTATTCCCTGAAACATCTTAGTTTTCTATTGCCTAACATCAATAAGCAGCACTTCTTAATATATCACTCGCTAACTTCCTGAGAACATGCTAACGCTAGTCAGGCAACTTTAATTTTCGTCACTGTTTCTGGCAACGGTCTTTCAAAGATCTTAGAATTTTTTTAGGCTTGTACAATAGTTTATTTTAAAAAAAGTTCTATTGACGATGAAAAAAAAAGTTTCTTTACAAGCTAGCTATTTAGCATAGCCATTAGCTCAGTTGCTAATATGCCTGTAAATCTGTTTTTATAGATAATTTGTGCCTGACTTTCTTCAAACTGTGTGGGTTTTTTTTTTTTAGTTTTTTAAAGTTTAACCTCTGACAAGAGGTTAAAAGTTAGCAACATAGCTAATATTTGGTCCTTAGAGCTTGTTTTGGCATAATGGATAGTTTGGATTTTTTTAAATGGGGGAGGTGTTTTCAGCAGTTATCTTAATTCTAGCAGACAACAGTTGGTATAATGTGAATTTTTTAAAAAGTTTGAGTTGTTTTTGAGCAAGTTGTATGTTTTCTGACTGCTGATAATCTCTCCACATAAATTAGCTCCAAGCTATCTCTTTAAGGACGCTAGCTATGGGTGCTAATTTGAAAGAGTTTCAGGAAATCAGGCTAATCTTAAGGGAATCATGTAAATACTTTTCTCATTCTCAACATTTTCCATAACTTTATTAATTTTAAAAATATGTATCCTTAAGCCTTTAGGTAAAAAAGCCAAAGTCTAACGTTGACTTTGAATTTATTCAGCGTATGTTTTTGTCTTGGATAGGTTTGACTCAAAGTTTGTGTACTCGTGATTCATTTTGAACTCTTTGTATTTTATTTCCTGTGGTTTTTGTGAAACTTGAGGCTGTGAGGACAAGTGTTTGATCTCACGGTTTTAAGGGGACCTCAGAAGCACGGCATGTGCGACTTGTTGGTTTGTGGTGAGTCATACTCAGGAACAAAAGAACCCGTGTTCTCAGCAAAAGGGAAGCCTCTCCATCAGCACTTCTAGAGTCACACGGATGCTAATCGCTGTACTTTCTTCTCATCCTCTGCTCTGGACATCATCTTTGACAACTTCAGGGCATTTAACTGATTTTTTTACACAATAAAAATGATATACACCCTTTTTCAACGATAAGTACCCATCAGAATGTCCTGGACTCTTGAAAGAGGGTGTAGTTGCTTTTTAGCATAACAGTTTTAGCTAACATCAGCTGCTACTGTACCAGCTTTGCTATTTGAACTTAAAGTGGACCTAGAGTTAAAAAAAAAACCAACCTGAATATATCTGTTTAGGCTTTGTGTGATACGGTATGCTGCAGTGTTTCTGTGCTGGGTAGTTTTGAGAAATTTGAAGTGCTGCTACCCGTCAGCTGAGGCGATGTTTCTGTGCTCATTAGAGTGAAAGAAAGTGCAATGAAATGGAGCTGAAAAGCTGATGTATTCATCTGACCGTCCGGGGTCGACGTGGCGGCCGGGTGCAGATTAGCAGACCAGACATCTCCCCTGGTAACAGCCTCCCGTCCGCCGTCCGCTTCAGACTCCGCTGCGTGTGTTTTACGTCAGCGAGTCCGTCAGCAGATCATTTGTGGGGTTGAGTTGTTTCAACGTCGTCTTCGCTAGTGAAAGGTTCCCGTTTTGTTTTCATATTCAGAGTTGCTTTTTGTCCTTAGTGCTCGACAGTCCTAAGCCTTGTTTGTTAAGGCCTTATCTCTTCTTCCTTGACAACCAAAAAAAAAAGAGTGCCCCCCTCCTTTGACCCATCCATCCATTTAAGCATCGCACCCGCCCTTCGCTACTTTCTTCAGCCACCATACCAGTCATCTGCCATACGTCTGTTGGGGAAAAGGGATTTAGTTCCGCCTGAGTTGAGCCTCCCTCTGATTTGAGGCCCATCTCGATGACAAGCCTCAGTTTTTCCTCACATGTTGTCTGGACAACTGTGTCTACGTTGGGGACAATTTCGAGAGCGATTATGTGTATCGACCATCCAGCAGCCAGCTAACGGACCATCGCCTTTCCCGAGACAACCGCAAGCAGACACCTGAATGCATGAAGCTCTTGTTTTTAAGGCATAACTTAAGAACTTGAATTTTTTTCTGATGAAACATTTTGCTTACATTTTTTGCAAAGATACAGCGAAGGCATTGTAGCTGGTCCTGTGACACCCATTTATTGTTTGATGCACTGTGTTTGTATTGTGTATTATACTTGAAAACCGATCAAATAAAAAGGATCAACAAAGACGCTGTATATTACAACGCGCATATTCAAGTGATTAAAGCTGCTATGAGAAGCAAAACTGACATTAGCACTTGTTCGTATGACTGATTTGACTCTTTGCTGATGTTAGACACCTTAAACCTGTCACTGCTGATTATAGTAGGTACTTATTTTGACGTTCAGAGAGGAATTTTCCAGATTCTTGATTAGCTTTGATGCTGTTTTAAATGTATAATAAAATTTAACCAATTTTGAAAGAATGCGAGACACTATCATTGATAATTTGCATTGGAGAGTACACCAGGTGCTGTGCAATATTAAAGTATTTCACCTTCTGTAGAAAACTAGAAGTTCACCAATCCCATGGATGATCATAAAGATGTATTTTGAAGGTATGATGCTATACATTCATAAGGCCTTAGTTTTTCATGTCAAAGATCCAACAAGGTGTTGGAAACCTTCCCTCAGGTTCTAGTCCACGTTGACATGACCGCATCCGGTTCCACTACATCCCAAAGGTTCTGGACTGGATTGAGATCTGGTACTTTGCACTAGATATGTTTTCTTTTTTAGCCTGTTCTCTGTAAACCCTAGAAATGGTCGTGGGTACCAATCCCAACTTTTTCTGAAATACTCAGACCAGCCCGACTGGTCCGAACAACCATTCAAAGTCCCCAAGTCTCCATTCTGATGCTCGGCTTGAACCTCAACCACGTCTAGATGCCTAAATGCATTGAACAGGTGTGCCTAATGAAATGGCCGGAGAATGTATATAAATATGATCATATCAGAAAAAGTTGAAAAATGATGCTTTGAGAAGATATTGGGAATAAAATGTTCTCTACCAAGTAGCTGACCCTTTATAGGGCAAGTGGCCATATTTGATTTCTTGTGTGCGCTTTAAATTTTTATTTGCAACCTGAAACTTTTACAAAAAAATGTCAGCTAATAAAATTGGTTGACACTAGGTGGTTTTGCTCTACGAGGTGTTGGCTGGTGAACACGACCTCGGAGTTGATCTGTTAGAAAAATGTCGACCTTTTAGACTCTTGAAGTTAATCTAAAGTTGAAGTAAGTGCTGCTTCATTTTCTTCAAAGGACCGCGCTTTCACATAGTTACTGATGAGGTAACCGGAAAAAAAGTCAATTTTTGAGTCCTTGAAACCTTTTGAATTACAGTTTTTAATCATTTATTTTGGAATTAAACTGCTGCTGGATAATTTATTTCTTTTTTCAAAGTGAAATGTTGATTTTCAGTAAGTAAGTGAGACTTTTCAGGTAAAGCAAAAATAATTTGAGTAAAAAAAAAATATTGGTAGTTACAATGTTTTACTTCATATATTATCCCTGATGTGCCAGCTTTATGAATAATGCTTGAATGTGACTGAATAGCGTAATAAGACATAAACATACTCAGTCAATGGGTTCTCGCAAAAGCTACATTTTTAGAGTCTTTTTGAATTTACGTTTGAGTCTGAAAACAGTTGATTCTGCTAAAAAGGCAGAATTGTATTAAGGGTTTTTGTTTAGATTAAAATGCAACTGACTGAAGGTAAAAAGGAGTATTCATCCCTCCTTCACCACTACTTAATTATAGTTTTGGTTTATTGTTACATGTGTTTTACTGGGTTGGCCTTATGTGATTAAACTGCATCATTTCTTTAAATAAATTCAATAAGTTCTCACTTTTGGTCATGGATTGTAATTGGAAGGATCCTAAAGTCAGACACCACTGTTGTGAACGGTTTGTTGATGAAATCAGAGATAGGAAATTAGACATTTTGTACCAGAAGTAGAAAACTTAGTGTAAATAACACCATATACACGCATTTTGACTCTGATAACGCATTATTTCACAAATTATCGCGTTTCAGTTGTAAAAAAAAAAAGAAGAGATTTTCTTCCATTTCCCGCCGCCTGTTGCTCCCTGTCATTCCCCGTTTCGCCACCAGAGGGCAGCGCATCCCCTCGGAACTGATTTTTAGACCGGCGCGCGGAGGAGAGCCATGAAGTCCAATAAGGACTTCCAGGTGCGTTTGTTATGAAGAAAACTGCTAGAAACGAGAAGTTTGGTTCGAATATGGAGGCGCAGGGGGGCGGAGTAGTCAGGTTTAAAGACGTTCTGCTTGTTTTTTCTGCTCTTTTTTTTTTTTTTTTTTTAAACGGAGGCAGTGGATGCACATAAAGATTTGTTTTGACGTCGCGTGCGGGTGGGAAAAAGAGGGACCCGAGTTATTTAGTGTTTTCCTTTTCATTTGGGAGGGTGTCACGCCGTGTATGAGTCACGTCCATTAAAGGTTCCTCACCCCACCACACAGGAGCTCCAGAGGAGGAGGGAGGGAGGCGCCCCCCTGTCCCCATCACCCTGATTGATCGCCGGGTGTCTTCCCGGAGGAAGCCCTCCTGCGAGGAGGACCGAAGCAGCAGCAGAAGGAGGAGGTGGTGGAGGAGGAGGAGAAGAGCGCGTGGGCGAGTGAGGAAGTTCAGATGTGGGATTGATGGGAGCACACCTACTGTAGAGGCTCCCGGTGCCTGATGGGAGCAGCAGCGGCGGCGGCGGCGGCGGCGGCGGCTGCAGCAGCGCGCGCCGGGGTCTCCATCCAGCTGTTCCCGCGAGCCGAGCTGCGATCCGCGCGTGGGAAAATGACAGTGAGGCTCGCGCTCATCCTGCTCACGCTTCTGCTCGCGCCAGGTGCTCGGTGAGTCGACACAAATCGATCAACGGCAACAAAAAGTTGGGCGGATTTGGTGTTTTGGTCCCATTTATTGGCAGGGTTTCCCCCTCACGCGCATGTATGGAGAGAAAACAGCCCCAAAAGTCACAGATGGATGTCCTCCTCAGCCTCTTTGCCAGACTCTAAAGTTTTTTCTGGTCTTTTTTTTGGTTGTTGTTGTTTTTAGTTCCGATCTGATGGATTATGGCGACGATGACGAAGACCTCCACGACACCACCGTGAACCAGATGTTGGTCCCCAGGTCGCATCAAGAGGACGCCACGCGGATCCTGAACGCGCTGCTGAGGGAGTACGACAAGACGCTGCGGCCAGACATCGGAGGTGAGGTCAGGAGGTGGAGAAGACGGGGTTTACTCATCTGTTTGGGTTGCTGTTAGGGGTGTGTACTGGCAAGAATCTGGCGATACGATATGTATCGCTATACAGGACAGACGATACGATATATTGCGATATAATGCGATACTGTGAGTAAGACCATATGTTGTGATTTTTAAAACATAATTTAAGAGTAGAAAAACTGTCACAGCGTTCTAAAAACCTTTTTCATACATAACACGTCCAGTTTTATTACTAGATCTAGTTGATCCACTAGAAGGTGAAAACAGCCACCAACTAGTGGTCATACTTTTAATTTTACTACAAAACTTACTGTCATCATTAATGCTTCCATTAAATTTAAAAAAAATAAAATGATCATTTGCTTTAAATTTCGATACAGCAAAATATAGCGATACGGACAGCACAATATCGATATAATCTTGTGACAGAAAATATCGCGATATATTGCAGTATCGATATTTTCTTACACTAGTTGCTGTCATTTTTTGTGGGGTCTGTTTTCACATTTCGCTACATTGTGGAGGAAAATGGCTAATTAGGGTGTTTAAGTTTGTTTAAATGGAACCCTAGTCCGTCTTTCCTGATGGTTTGGTTCATTTTCACGGGTGTGAAATCAAATCAGAAAAACTTGATGTTTCAGTCAAAAAGTCATTGTATGCTCTTCTATCTATGGATCTGAAGGAGCCTCTGACTGAAGACACTCTGTTGAATTGAGTTTAATATCTGGATGATATTTCACAGTATTTCACACCTCCTTTGCTTTTTCCGCTCCTCTTTAATCTGTCTGCTCGTATCGTCTGAAAACCAAACAGAGAGACTGAATCAGGGATCTGATGCTGTATCACGTCTCATAGGCCTTTCCACTGCCCTGGTTCCCACGCTTTTCCACAGGAAAAAACTGGTGCCGTGCCCTAAAAAACGCACCTCTAAACTTTGCTAATCCAGTCGCGAGAACCCGTGATGTGACGAGCGGTGGGCGGAGTGATGGGGAGCTTTAGAAGAGAAAATGGCGGAGACCCAAAGCCTGGTAACGTGGAGCGTGGATGACATAAAAGCGCTTTTAGCAAAACTGACATACATTGTCAAAGTTTGCAGAATAACCAGCACGCACACACTGAGTTCGGCCATGTTTGTTTATGTTTAGTGGGCGTGACCACTATCATGCGGCTCCCGCTGCCTCTTCAGCCTCATCTTGTTCACGAGATGTTTTATGTTGTGATCAATAGAAGTGATTGGTTTAATCTTCCTGTCTCTCTGCTTTGCTCCTGCTCTACATTCGTATCTCCTCCTCTTTAACTCGTCTGGGATTTTATGTCACAGTTTGGGTATTATTTGTACTTTTTGAGATGTCAATTAGACAGAATGAGAAAATCACTCAAAAATTCAACTCCAATCAGAAAAACAAGTTATTTAAAGTACAAATTTTAAGTTTTCTAAGAGGAGCTGTTTGTCTAGTGTGGGTTTTTGTCTCTCTCAGGATGTTCTGGGTCAGGAAATAGACGTTTGGTTACCATGGTGACCCTAATGAGGGACTGGCAGAAGTTTTAGCATTTTTTTTTATCATGTCCTCTAAAACGTAGGCTTTATTACTAAATTGTTTGACTTTTTAGCCACATAGTCACCTTTTTATTTCCCAGTTTTCTTAAATCATATTCATACAATGGTAAATGTCAACCTCTACTGTAAATTTTTTTTTATACCAATAAAATGTTTATATATTAATTCCTAGAGCATGATCAGACATAAACTGAAGCAGGAATGGATATTCTTAATGCCACCACTGATTAACGTTCTACTTAGTGAATTACTTCCCAAGGCAACAACCTCAATTCCAAATATTGTTGGTGTCATAAACAATGAATAATGGCTTCAAATCCTCACTGCTAACGAGCCGACGCCAGAGAAACTGTTGATGGAAAAACATTTCAGATGCATATTTTGCTCACTGACTTGATGATTGACCATCTAATTTTGGTTTCAGTTGTCTACAGATTCTACAATTTAATCTCTGCTGTTTGTCAGGGGAAAACACTCCAACCCCACCCTCTGAGACGTCTCTTATAAGACATTTGTGCTTACAAAGCTTCAAAAATCCACATTTTCTTAATAGAAAAAAAAAAAGCATTTTAGTTGAGTTTTGACTTTAACAAGCCTTTATCTGAACCTGGAAGCCATCCAGAAGATTCTGCAGTGTTCTTGCCTTAATTTGAGCCTGCAGGTAGAGTAGGAGCAGCTACGTAGCCTGAGGAGCAGAACACAGCTGCTGAAACAGCCAGTGAATTAAATATAGTTTAAAAGGGAATTATAATGACACAGAGTTCTAAGAATTTATAGCACTGTTGCTGAAATGGAGCAATATGGGGGCTCGTCCGGGATGAGATAGGGTTTTCTCTGTTTTAGTGTTTTTTAGAGGGTTTAGTTGTCATATTGTTCCAGCTATTTTCCCCTGTTGGAGTTTGTTTTTATTTCCTTTTTTTTAGTTGGTCAACATGTTTTTGTTTTCTACTTGGACACATACTGTGGGTGAGTTGCCTCCAGTTTCCCGTTACTTAATATTTCTGCCTTGCATTCAACCCAACATTGTCAATAGTTTTAACTTGGAGCTACTTTTCTTATATTTTATGAATTTTTTTTAACTTAATCGTTTTGAACTGTAAACCTCTGTAGCAAATCCTTCCATAAGTCATTTGGAGGACCACAGGAAGGGTGACTTTAAGGGAAATTGCTCTTTCATGAACTTTTAAAGCCTTTTTTAAAACAATCACCATTTGCTGTTGAATGAAGAAATTTTACGGTAAATGTAGGCAAAACTAAATATTTCTTTTGCTAAGAAAAAACAGTTGCCACAGAAGTGAAAACTCATTAAAAAGTTCAGATTGTAATATTACATTTTTTCATCTTAACCACTAGGGGGCACAGTTTTTCTAAATTGACATATACTGTATATAGTGTTGTTTTTGTCAGGCACTTTTAGACAGTCTTTTAGACAGAAATGCTGAGTAGTTTTAGTCATGTCTATATGTGATAGTTTTAGTCCAGTTCCAGTCGACGAAAACTCAAAATGTTTTAGTCTAATTTTAGTTTTAAACACAAGTACACTGTAAAAAGAAAACATTGATTCAACTTTAAAAAATTGCTTCAATTGGTAACATGCAATTGAATTAGGTTTATCCTACTTAAATTATTAACATTGTTTAAAACAAACTTTAAAAATCAAGTTGGATAAACTTAATTCAATTGCTTGTTACCAATTGAAGCATTTTTAAAGTTGGATCCAGATTTAATTTTTACAGTGTTGATCTTTTAACCAAGTAATTTAGGCCAAGAAGTTGGAAATTGGAATCCCATCAACTAATAAATTAAAAAGTACCATTAAAGCTCGTTAGCTTAGCATTAGCTTATCAGTGGGTTGAACGTGGCGCTGCATTTTTAGTAAAACAAAGAAAAAAGCAAACGAGTCACCGCAGAGTTGATTAATTAAGGACACAATATGGAATCAGTTGGCAGGGTTGTCACAAACTGTCATCATGTATTCTTTGAAAAAGTTTTTATTTGTCGACACAGAGATAAAAACGGAGTGGTCGCCCCGAAACTAATGGAAGGGTTCATCCCGCCACAATAAAAGGATGCTCAGAAGTGTAGATTGAATTCCCTTGATTTACAACTCCACACACTGTTTTTGTCTCGCAGGCAAAAACTCAAGACGTCTAATTTTGGTCACCAAAAAGCCGCTTTAGGCCTGGGCGAAAAATCGATTGAATTATTTCAAATTTTTTATTGCGGGCGATTAAAAAAATAATTGAGTTTTTGTGTAATGGCGCATTTTTGGCTACATGGAGCTTCCGTAGCACTAGTTTCACATAGCGGTATGGCAAGCGACAATAACATCATAGCACACACGAAACAGCAAGACAAGCAACAACATGGCTACCAGTGAAAGTGGGAAGTTTGTTCCCAAGAAAGGAATAAAGTCATCTGTTTGGAACCGGTATGGGTTCACTGTGACAGACGTGACCCCACGCTTACTTAATATTTATTGGTTACATTTGTTTTACTTTTGATTAAATAGAAGCAAAATGTGCTTTAAGTTGTCTGCTGTTAGTTGTTATTCCTTTCCTTAATAAGTAGTGGGGGAAATCGGAAAAAAATTGTAAATCGAATTTTTATTACTCAGCCTTACGCCGCGTTTAGCTCAACGTCGTCTCGTTAACGTCTTGGAAAAAAGTGCGTTAACGCTATAATTTTGTTATAGTCTTTGTCGACAAAAAGAACACTTAATATATCCAAAATTGTCCAAATGAGAACTAGAAAAGCTAAAACATGACATCGTTGAACCTTGAGCCCACGAACCTTTCAGGCTGCGGTTCCGTGTCGATGAGTCTGAGACCCAGTAAACAGGTCTGTTATGTTTCAGGAGCAGCTCCGGCTCAGACCCTCCTCTGATTGCACTCGCATCATTTCTGTGCTGTTTACAGTGCAATCACAGCTCTGAGCTCTTTGGAGGGGCGAAAGTCCCCTCTTGGCCGAGACCTGTAATCAAACGCTTACTGGTGCGACTCCTGGAGTGTTCTCACTGGTGGGCCGCTGACTGGAAAGGCTCCTCGCCACCGGCGTCCTCGTTACCGCTCAGGTTTTCAGACTCGATTCAGGAGAAATCAGGGCGGTTTGTCCAGGGAGGTACCGGACTGCGGAGTACAGGTTGTGCTCGTTGGTGGGGGAGAATCAGATGCAGGATGATTGCAGGGAGGTTTTTCACGATGACGATGTCGTTTTTCAGGATGTCTCTCGCCACAGAGCAAATAACCTACAAAGGGCTACGAAAGCAGACATATTTCTACAACATTCATCATGGTTTCCAGTGGTTGCGTTCCTAAATGTTAAGCTGTGAGTTTGATTAATGAGGAAATGAGTTTTTTAGAGGAATTGCTGCCAACTGAAGCACTTCTGCTTCCAAAAAAGTTGGTGTGAAATGGAAACCCTTGAAAGCAGCATATTTATTGTTATATAACGGAGATGTTTCTTTTCTACTGTTACTGGAGGACTGAATGTAGTACAACGTGTACTTTGGTCTTGCTGAATTAAGAGATATTTTTAGAAATAGTTCAAAACCTGAATACAGTGATATCCACTGCTGAAGGAGAAAGGCAGGTGCTGATGTTTTTGCCTGACTGTGTGTAAGAAAATAACGTGAGATGCATTTTTACTGTTGTAACACGCTTTGGCTGTTTGAATCTTTTACACACATTAAAGCTGTAAAACCAGCTGTTTGACTCAAAGATTTTTATAGTTTCTTTACTTATGAAGAGTATAGCGTAGGAACACCTCAAGTGAGAGAGATGGAATTACAAAAAGAGAGGTCTGGAAACTGGCTAGGACCCTCCAGGATCTCGATGCTTCTTATGGAGCCTCCTTAGTTTCCCTGGCTGCGTCGTTCAGGTCCTCGTCCTGCTGGAGACCAGCTACGACCCATCTTCAATGCTCTGTCTGAGGGAATCCTGGTGATACATGACCCCATCCATCCTCTACTCAGCCTTCGTCCAAACACGGCGAGTGGAGTTTCTACCAAAAAGTTCTATTTTGGTGTCATCTGACTTCCTGATCTTCTCCCAGACCTCCTCTGGATCATCCAGATTGTCTCTGGTAAACTTCAGATGGACCTGGACATGTTCTGGCTTCAGCAGGAGGACCTACTGCAGGATTTTAATCCATGATGGCGTAGTGTGTTACTATGGCCGTTGACCAGGTCCTGTCCTGTAGTTCTGGGCTGATCCCTCACCTGTCTCATGATGATTATTTGTCCACCAGACCAGATCTTCATGGAGCTCCAGTCTGAGAGAGATTAATTTGGAGTTTCTTCTATTTTCTAATCATCTAACCAAGCTGTTAGCCTGTTGTCCTGTAGCCCATCCCAGCCTTGTGTAGATCTACAGTTTAGTTATTATACAGCTCTTCGGTCTCCATGGTGGAGAGTAGGGATGTAACGATGCTTCGAGAATCGATTTTAAAATCGGTGCAAACTAGTTTAAATATCGATCGTTGACAACGGCCTGTACACAAAGATTACGAACTACATACATGACATGCTTACTTGTGCCAGACAGTGGCGCCAAAGTGCTGCTAATCATTCAGAAGAGAAGCAAGCATGGCTACAGCAAGCAACTTTGAGATAGCGGATGCTTCAATCTATTAGAAGTCAACAGTGTGGCAGCATTTTGGCTTTCCCATGTTTCCCGTAAGACAATAGAAAGTTACAGTTTAAATCAAGGACTAAAGGGCAATTGTGAAACAAACAATTTATTTGGCCATAAAATAACTGAAATTAATTTTATTGTGAAAAATTGTTCAAAATCTAAATTGTGATCTTAAAATCGGGAATTGTGGCTTGAGGGAATCGTTACATCCCTAGTGGAGAGGGTGGAGTCATAGGCCCTGTTCAGTACTCGCACTTCCACCCTAAAGCCTGGGACACACAGAAGACGGATGCATCGCGCCCGCGCTGTTTTAAAAAAACAAGAACATTATCGTTACTGAGAGTGGCTACACGGAGAGCACAACGCGAACGCCGGTCCGCGCGGAGGCGCTAAATATAGGTGCCGGTTATATCTCAGGCGCGGCGGCGCGGCATTTACGGCTTTAATACGGAGATTTTCCAAGAAGCGTTCAGCCTTCCATAGGCTGCATAGCGCGTCCTGTGTACCCCCTAGACCACGGCGATTCTGTGGCGCAACGCATCCGTCTTCTGTGTGTCCCAGGCCCTAAGCCCCTCAACTGCGCATTCCCGCGGAGGCGAGCGCGTAGGGTGTCCTGATTCTCTAGAGCAGAGAATCGACAGCAGTAGCTGTCCAAACCAATCATCAGCTGTGTGGTGGGAGCCATGACCAGAAATGTCCCGGCCAAATTATGGTCCCAATCCAACCTTGGACACTGTAATACCGTACGCCGCCGGAAAATGTAAAGAAAGTTTGTATCAAAATGTAGATGCCGCCCAAACCTATTTTGTGTGTTTTTTAATTTAGTTTATTTGGTTACTGTTACAGATACTGATCTACTATTTCATGTTGTGGTAGCCAAGCGTCTTCACCATCACATACTCTGAAAGCTAACAGGTCAGGCAAAATCCTACAATGTTAAGCAAGATTACACATAACGTTATTTTTGAGATTTGACCAAATAAACCAGTCATTTCTCTACATGAGGCGATCCTGGTTTAAAACCTTGGTATGAATGTTAAATACATTCCTTCAGGGAGACCTTTTAATTTCAGCAGTGAAACGTTAATGTCAATGTCAAATAATTTGAGTGCAACCATATTGTTGGTGCTGCTTTTGAACAAAATAAAATGCTGTTTTCTTTGATCGTTTTTCTGAATTAAAGCAGGTTTTTTCTAGTATAAGATGCCTGGATGGCAGCAGTTGCGCTCCAAAGCAAATATACATTATTCAGTAATTATGGTGCCTTCACCTGCAGTAATACACCCCCATAATATCAGGGATGCTGCTTTATGACAGAGTGCTGATAAGAAGCTGGGAGGAGCCTGTGCTCTTTAGCCTACAGGACGTGACATTTTCTCATAGACGACGCAGGGTATTTGGTTGTATTATCATACAGGACAGTTTAATGTACAAATTCTAGGTATACTAAGAATTCGTACATCTTTTTTTGTTGCTTCTTTCAAAATTTCTTCCCGAGATCAAATTCAAAATGAGAAGATTTTTAAAAATCTAAATATTAGAATGTGTTTTACTCAGAATTTGGGTAAACCACTATTATCTATATCTAATCTTTGTGTATTTTTTAGGTAATTCTTGTGTATTAGCTCACAGAGGACATTAAGTACCATACATTTCCAACAAATTCACAGTATTAGACTCTATTTTTTTCTTTTCACCATTTTATTTTATCTTCCCTATATTCCAAATCCTCCAGCTAACCCTAAACGAGAGGATTTCCCCACAGCTCTGCCTCTCTGATCAAGGGGGTAAAATTTTGATGAGATCCAGATGACACATTTCGGCGTTGGCCATTAAATGTTAATTTGTGCGCAGGATAATGCGAGGCACCGGGAGGAAGTTTGTTTTGGGGGGAAGGGGGAGAAATAAAAACAACAACCCAGAGATGAACCGAGTCGGTGACGACGCTGAGTCAGCGACAGATCTGGGACATTAAAGTAAAGGAAAGTGGGTTCAGTCAAAAACAAGTAACGAGCACCTTCAGTCACTAAAGCATGGCTTATTTCCTTCTTCTGAATGTCAGCCTCTATTCAGACAAACACACAGACTCAGATTAAATCAAACAGGAAAAAAAAACAAAAAAAAAACCTGCTTGTTTACGAACAGCTGGCTGTTGAACCAGAATATGTATTTCTGTGTGTAACTGTGGTTTTCTGGACTACAGTATCACCAAGTTCAACATTTCAACTGTACATACTTCAAAGGAGTTATTTATTTAGATTAAAAATACACAAAACCTTTTGAAAACTCTGCAGACCTTATTTAGCGCTTGGCTAAGTTATGCTAATTCGTTAGCTTAGGAAATTGCTGGTTTCTGGTTTAAATGTTTTGGTAAATTCAGCAGATACAACAAAACTAGAACAATTTGTAATTTTTCCTGAAGATTTAAGACTAAAAAAGCAAATCAAAACTTTAGTCAGATCAGGGTTTTCTTTGATTCTATAGTTAAACAGAAAAAAAAGCTAGCTAGCTGCTAGCATTAGCTTCTCATTTCCCAGAAGGGTATTCATTTTTGTGTGAAATGCCAACAAAGAATATTCATTACTAGGTCTTAAATGCTATTTATATAATTTATGTAGACTTTTAGCTAATAAGCTAGCTTCACATCATTTGTCTTTTTAAAAATTCTCCTTTGGTTAAAATAGATTTTGTTAAGGTGCAAATAAAATTTTCTAAAAATAAAGATCGACTATTGTTTGAAACTGATTTAAAACTGTAATTTAATTATTTTAGGCTGAAAGATTCTACTTTGAAGGATGCTAGCCTGCATTGCTATATATGTAAAGTTCTTGTTCTGTGAAGTCTCTACAGAGAAAATACTCTGGGTGGCATCATTAGTCTGAAGGCAGAGTAAAATAACATTGTTCCAAATATCTTAAAGTTTTTCTATACGACTCATAGCAGGGACATTTATTGTTGCTGTAGCATCATCTGGACACCTAAAGCTATAAATTATCCTGTTAAATTAGCCAACAACTCAGGAGGTAGTTGCAGTCAGGCTTGCTAATATGAGTTCACATTTTAAGCTATGAATTGGCAGAATGGTGCTGTTTAGTTAGTGGCTACTGCTATTGCTTTTACCATTAAAAATGCATAGAAAAAATATATTTATTAAATAGTTGATAACATTTTGTTGTTTAAAATGCATGAAAACAACAGATAATTAAACTATTTTACTTTAATTAAAATAATTTTACAATTAATAAATTTATTATTTGATCAGTCACATGAGGAAAACATGAATGGACAGTGCTGCTATAAAAGCAGCGAAGAGCTACGGGAGCCTGGATGTCCAAACGAAGAGGTTTTCTGTGTCAATTGGAGCCAAAATTAGAAATAAAATGCAATAATAATAATAATCTATTAAACATAAAGAAACTCAACCATCGTTGTTGCTCTGTATGAAGCAGTTTGTGGGTTAAAGTGTCTAAAATCATAAGATAATATAGAAAAGAACTTAAGGTAGTTATGAACAGAAGTCTTTGGTTATCACCAGAGTGTCCACCCTTTACCATTACCTCTAACGTTCTAATTATCTAGTACTATTACTGTGGACGCTTTTTAAATGAGTAAAATAAGACGATCAGTCCCCCTGCTCTGAAGCTAAACCTGAGAAATCCAAGATACTCCAGTAGAAGCAGGTTATTATCTCAGTGCCCTGCTTTGTTTCCCTCTTGTCTCTTCCAGTCCTGTAAGCCTAATCTTCTTATTAAGTGGGTGACTGGTCCACTTGTGGAATAGAAAAAGAAGCAATTCCTTCAAGCGGTACAAGTGTCGAGCCACGCCTCGACCCATAAGAAGCGGCGTGCTCTGGATGAAGATGTGTTGCTTTTGTGTCCCTATTGTGTCACTTTCCTTTTGGGTTCAGAGTGTGATCACTGTGTGAGATCTGGGTGATCCTGGTGTACTGAGCTAAAGCCTGAGTGTGTGTGTGTGTGTGTTCTCACTGGGGGATCGAGGACGAAGCGTGCTGAAGTGGAAGGCTTTATATGAAGACAGACGCACTTTCACAGTTTGGGGGGCGGGATGATTCAGAGAGTTTAATTAAAGTTAGAGTGGCACTCTAAAATGCATCTTTGTGTGTTTCTAAACAGCGTTTGAGTTCATAGACGGCTGAGAAGTTTTAGAAATCCAGGTCAGAGGCAGTTTTAAATCTGGTGGCAGCAACACTCCCCTAAACACCGTCAGCGTATCGGTTCCAGGTTCATACGAACTATCGACCCATAATCTGATCAGAAGCTTCAGGTTGGAGGTGAAACGATTTCAAGACGTAAGAAAAGAAGCTTGGTAGGGTAAAAGTAGCTGCTTTCATAAGACGCACCCTGCCGGAAAATCAGCGTAATACTGCCGCCACGGTGTGTCTTATGAAAGCACCGTGATGGCATGGCAAGGCGGGAATTTTTGGGCATTCGTGCCGCCACACTTGGTAGTAATATTACAGCAACGCCGGACTTGTGAATGAAGATTACGCCTTGGTGAAACAGAGGGAGGTGTCACTAATAATGTGGTAAAGGTGAGCCGACCTGGTAAACATGGGAAATGTTACACATTTGTAAAAGTTATGCGGAGATGGCAAACTGAAGCGACACAAAGACCTGGGAGCTACTGGTATTTAGCCTGGTGAGCCAGACTATATATATTATACAGGGGTGGGATCAGCTTTTGTCAATCAAATTGTCTTCTAATGCTATTGGATAGCGCTATGACCAATCAGAGCTACGGAGGTTCCAATGGAGCATGGCTAGACCAAAGTCTGCAGAGCAAAACGGACGGTCTAGTTCACTAGGCTAGCTGGCGTTAAGAGCAGAAGCAGAAGTCGCCTGTCTGTTTACTACGGGCACTTCCGTCTCACGTTATATGTAACCACGCAAGTCAGCAACGCAAAGACCGCCGCCACACCCCCTTTATACCACCATCACCTAATCTTTTGTGAAAAGCAAATCATCAGCAGTCTGACCACATATGAACGGCCAAAGGCTCCTAGATGCCGGCTCAGCTTTGCAGCAAATTGGCGTTATTGTTTTATGAAAAGGGCTTCTGATAACAAACATTGTCCTTCTGTAAACACAAATCCTGACTGCTAGGCTAAACCCGGTAAAGTGTTTAAAGATAATCTCTGTGCAGCTCGTACCTTTGTGTTATTTTTCATCATCTGTGAGGTTTGCAAACAACGTTCGGATACGTGTTTATGGAAGTAGGTCTCCTTGGGGCCGCTGCGTCATGTCCTTGCGCCGTTCAGCGGAGGCTTACAGCTGTTCTTTGTCATAAAGTAGTCCCAAGTCTAAAATACTACCTGTAATTCCTTCATGTTACTTTTTATTTTCACTTGCAGTTGATATGTTTACTGAGGTCAGAATTAATATCACTACTGAGTGAGTTTTAAGAACTTTTTCTCTCACAATGCTAGTTGTTAGCATTCACTTACAGTGTTTTACACTAAGCTAATGCTAAAGGAGTACTGCTGGATCAGGATAATGGCTGGGCTGGTTACAAATAGTTTTTGCCCACTGATCGAACTATAAGGAATATGGCAATAGACACAAAAAATTCACTTTGGGTGGATTATCCCTTTAAGTCAAACCATAATTTAAGTATAACCATTTCTCTTGTAACCAGATCAACAAGTTTTGTAAAAATTCTCCCTAGAAGCAAATATATTGGTGTCATCTGCAAATAATGATCTTGAAATCTTCCATAAAACATTGATGTATAAAATAAATGGTTTTGGCCCAAAGCTGACTCCTGTGGTACCCCATGAATGATGTAAAGCTGTTCTGACGTGTATTTATTTTTTATGTATCCTGCTTAGGGATGTCCCGATACAACTTTTTCACTTTCGATATGATACCGATATTGAGGCCTTCAATATTGACCGATACCGATATCAATCCGATACGATACTGATATTGAGGCCTTCAGTATTGACCGATACAGATATCAATCCGATACGATACTGATATTGAGGCCTTCAATATTGACCGATACCGATATCACTCTGATACAATACCAATATTGAGGCCTTCGGTATTGACCGATACCGATATCAATCCGATACGATACTGATATTGAGGCCTTCAGTATGGACTGATACCGATATCAATCCAATCCAATACTGATATTGAGGCCTTCAATATTGACCGATACCGATATCAATCCGATACGATACCGATATTGAGGCCTTCGGTATTGACCGATACCGATATAAATCCGATACGATACCGATGTTGAGGCCTTCAGTATTGACTGATACCGATATCAATCCGATACGATACCAATGTTAAGGCCTTCAGTATTGACTGATACCGAAATAAATCCGATACAATACCGATATTGAGGCCTTCGGTATTGACCGATACCGATATCAATCCGATACGATACCGATGTTGAGGCCTTCAGTATTGACTGATACCGATATAAATCCGATTCAATACCGATATTGAGGCCTTCGGTATTGACCGATACCGATATCACTCCGATATAATATCAACACAAATCATACATGCTTTTACCTATTTCGTAGTGTGGGATGTATGAAAGGCTTGATCGAGTGATAATACTCAGAAATAAAGCCATCAACTGTAAGTATGGGGGAAAAAAACGACATGTTTTTTTATTAACCATTGGTTGCATGAATGTGAACCTTAAACATAATGTTGAACAAATGAATGAAATAATAAATCATAAATTAAAAGACCCTGAAAAATATTTTAAGTAAATAAATAAACAAAGATATATTTTTAAAGTGCAAAATACTACAGTAATTCAAGGTCACTTCAGTTATTTTTTACTGTCAGGAAATGGTAGGAATAGCTGAGGGCAGGGACATAAGAAAAAATAAAAACACAATATTGTACTGCTACAAGTTTCACACACTGCCCCAAAGAATGAGTTCATTGCTCTTAGTGTCCACAAAAATAGTGCAAACAAAATAAATATAACTCTTAACAACGAGCAGAAAACAAATAATGGATGACTATAAGACGGACTGCTGATATCGTAGATTTTTGATGCAGTCCGATATAATCCAATATCGTTTTTTGGGCCAATATTCAATATTAATATCAGAATCAGGATGGGGATGTCCTATGGGGGTAGGATTTAAAAAGCATTAGCTTTCTCCTACTGCATTTCTAACTGAATAGGACAGTTTTTCATTTTTTGTGTGCGATTGTTGTGATATTTTTATCTTTTAATGTCTATAATAACTGTATATTTTATTTTTGTTAACTTGTTCAAAATTGTTCGAAATAAAGATTCATTCATTCATCCTGATCACTGCTCAAATAGCCCTTATAAACAAGGGCTGCACATAAGCGGTGCACATGCATCATGTGTGTGTATCAGTTCTCTCTGCCACAGCGCCACTTAGTGCACCGGTGGTCTTAGTGCGCCTGTGGTTACACACGGATGCAGCGGAGTTAAACAGTTGTCTATAAGTTTGTACCATACATCAGCTCCTGGTACTCTGAGTACTTTATTGAGTACCAATGATATCCAATCCTGACCCTTTCCTGCATGTTTTAGATGTTTCTGGAGAATGTGTTCAGAAGATAGTCTTTAAGTGTACAGTACAAAGATTTTTTACCAAAACTACATGGAAATTGGCCAAAAATATACACATTTTCTTTACATTCATATTGTGTTTTAAAAAACCCACATCCACTAAAAATTTAAAGAAGTTTAGATTGAAGCTTCATCCACAACGAGCTGCTGGCGTATAAACACCAGGTTCAGTCTGAATGCGTACCCTTCATCCAGCTGCACCCTGTGTGGGATTATGGGTAGCGACCGTGACTGAAGGCGGTAATTGTCCGCGGCTAACAAGCTATTGATTCACACAGACTAGCTTCAATCATATCTGCTATTATCGCTTCCTCAAATATGTCTGGCACTAACAAATAAGTCTGAACGACGAGACCGCGTGAGAATATCAAAGAGGTCGGACGAGTTCATCACCCTGCTGTTTCAGAGACATTGTTTTTTTACAAACGCACATAACGTGTGAATGAGCTTAATCCATGGACGTGAAGGATGCAGATGATAACCAGGTGTGTGTCAGAAATAGAAACCCAAAGCTGCTCAGATACTCTTGATTTGCAGCTGTTTCCTGTGTCTTTTGCTTCATTTCCATCTGTTTCTTCCTCTCTCTGCCTTTCACTTCTCTCCTTCTGCCCCATCCTTTCTTTTTCTTCCATTTTTCCATCCCATAAACCACCTCTGCCTGCTATCAATCCCACAACCCTTCGACTTAAGTTATGTGCATATTAACAGTTGTGATCTTGCAGTTTTGGGAAACTGAGCGGAAGTTTGACCCACTTTTTGATTGCATGTTAAAATCCCATCTATCTGACACACAAGGCATGGTGGGTTCAATCGTTCTGGGGGGACGTGGGCACTAGACAGGATGCTTCAGAGGTTGGTTACAGCGTAGGGTCATAGGTGCTGATGAAAGGTGTGGGACATTAAAAGGATGAACTAAAGCTAATTAATTAAACCGAACACTTTAAGACAGAAATAGTTCACTAAAACTGATTTTTTTCAACTGAGCCAAAATTGGGTTGTGAGTCGTTGCCTGGGCAAGAAGTGCTTAGAAAAACTATATGCCCCGTATGCTGGAAAAAAGTCCTGGTACGCTGAAGGGTCGCATACCATAGCTAATGCCACTTGAAGCACTGGTTTTTGTTTGTTTCCTCAGAAAGTGTATGTCTGAGCCAGGAGCAACAGTCAGATCAGACTCCACCCACAGATTAAGCTCCGCCCCCTCATTTGACAGCTTGAAATAAAAACAGGGATAAAGTAAGTCCCTGAAATACGTAAAATAGCTTTACAAGATAAAAGTCCCTGAAATACGTAAAATAGCTTTACAAAATAAAAGTCCCTGAAATTCGTAAAATAGCTTTACAAAAAAAGTCCCTGAAATTCGTAAAATAGCTTTACAAAAAAAGTCCCTGAAATTCGTAAAATAGCTTTACAAAAAAAGTCCCTGAAATTCGTAAAATAGCTTTACAAAAAAAGTCCCTGAAATACGTAAAATAGGTTTACAAAAAAGTCCCTGAAATACGTAAAATAGCTTTACAAAATAAAAGAAATACGTAAAATAGCTTTACAAAATAAAAGAAATACGTAAAATAGCTTTAAAAAATAAAAGTCCATGAAATATGTAAAACAGCTTTACAAAATAAAAGTCCATGAAATATGTAAAATAGCTTTACAAAATAAAAGTCCCTGAAATATGTAAAATAGCTTTACAAAATAAAAGTCCCTGAAATATGTAAAATAGCTTTACAAAATAAAAGAAATACGTAAAATAGCTTTACAAATAAAGTCCCTGAAATATGTAAAATAGCTTTACAAAATAAAAGTCCCTGAAATACGTAAATTAGCTTTGCAAAATATTTTCCCTGAAATACTTAAAATAGCTTTACAAAATAAAAGTATTTGAAATACGTAAAATAGCTTTACAAAATAAAAATCCATGAATTATGTAAAATAGCTTTACAAAATAACAGTCCATGAATTATGTAAAATAGCTTTACAAAATAACAGTCCTTGAATTACGTAAAATAGCTTTACAAAATTTTTTCCCCTGAATTACGTAAATTTGCTTCACAAAATAAAAGTCCCTGAATTACGTAAAATAGCTTTACAAAATAACTCATTGAAATACATAAAATGTCTTTACAAAATAAAAGTATCACCTAAAAACCCCCACAATTATGAAACAAATAAAATACTAGATAAGTGAAAAACTAAAGAAATAAATAATACAGAAATTAACAATAAATACATTAATTAACAAATACAGGAAAAATAAATAAAACTGACAAAAAAATGCTCCCCATTAAAAATGTATTTTTAATTGTTTTTCCCAAAAAGGACATTTATTTATTTCATGTGGTCTCGCCTCGCCTCGCCTTCCTCCGCTTATCCGGGTCCGGGTCGCGGGGGCAGCATTCTAAGTCGGGCAGCCCAGGCCACCTTCTCCCCGGCCAAGTCCACCAGCTCCTCAGCTGGGACGCCCAGGCGTTCCCAGGCCAAACTGAAGATGTATTTCCTCCAGCTTGTCCTGGGTCGACCTGGGGGCCTCCTGCCGGCAGGACATGCCCAGAACACCTCCCGAGGGAGGCGTCCAGGAGGCATCCTTACCAGATGCCCGAACCACCTCAACTGGCTCCTTTCGATATGGAGGAGCAGCGACTCTACTCCGAGTCTCTCCCGGATGTCCGAGCTTCTTACCCTATCCCTAAGGCTGAGCCCGGCCACCCTGCGGAGGAAACTCATTTCAGCCGCTTGTATCCGCGATCTCGTTCTTTCGGTCACTACCCAAAGCTCATGACCATAGGTGAGGATTGGGACGTAGACCGACCGGTAAATCGAGAGCCTTGCTTTCTGGCTCAGCTCTCTCTTTACCTATTTCATGTGGTATTTATTAATTATTTATTATCAGCTTTGCAGTTTTTTTCCATGTCTGGACAGTTTGGTCCCATCTTTGTTGCCATAAATGATGTCAACAAATACAAACTAACCTTAACCTTGGTCAGATGTTACAGTTACTGCCACCTCCAGGCACATCATGGTATTACAGCTATTTTTATTTATTGGGGAATTTCATTTTCTCTGAATATTTTTCTCAATTAGAAAAACCTTATGGTTATTTAAACAAATATTTCTGTATCTACTTTGTATTTAGGGTGTAATGGTATGATTGTGTGCTGGTTTGATTCAACAGGAAACATTCTCTCACACCCCAGCAGTAGGAAGGTCCAAGGTCTCCTATATAAAACACAATCACATTACTAAACTAAAAGATGAATGTCACACTACCATGAAGTGGTATCAGAATATTATGAGTATAAATCTATACACTCATTGTACTGGACGGATACCAGATGCTAGTATCAGTACATCCCTATTACTGGGAATCATAAATATGAAGCAGAAGAGCTAAACTACAAGAAAGTGCCCAGATATTTCTATTCTCTCCAAACCTGACATAAACTCTGTTGGTTGTGAAAATGTAAAACCACAAACCGTGTATAGTTTACCTCTTTCTCTCTCTCTCCAGTAACCTCTTTGACATCATCGGGGTTTCATTTATTTTCTAGTTTTTAGTGACAGAGATATGATCAACAACCTTCTGAGTCCAGAATTCAATTAACCACTAGAAGCAGCCTCAAACCTCATTAGGGATGTAAGGACACGCTCATGCATTTTGAAGAACTGTATGTGGTCCTCCTTTGGTAATTACCAATTTTCCGATTGAAATGCTTTTTAATCGCGTCACATCTAAATGATTACCTTTTTAATGAATGAGTTTAGTGTTTTCTAGCGGGGTGTTCCTCATCATCATGACCACCAGAATGGATCAAAATCAGCCTGAAACTCAATGATAGCTTTAGTGATTAAATTTAAATAAACCTGACAGGGAGGACTGTTTTTTTTTTTTAAACCTCAAGATATCAAACAAGAACCAGGTCTTAAATTCAGCACAGACTGTACTGCTGCAAGATTTACAAACGAACATGTGTGTGTGTGTGCAACTGAGTGTATAAAAAAGTGTGTTCTGGCAGGAGAACAGCAGCTGTTATTGAAGAGAAAGTAAATACTCCTGAGGCTTTATTTATGAATTAAATATTTACCGTCTATATTACCTGCTCTCATTCACAAACCAGAGAAAGTCAGATAAAAAGGTTTTCAGCTATAATGAATATGTTATGGACATATTTCAACATGAGCTGGTAGATATTTTATCCACTAAGTGTTTAACTGGTCCTGATTAAAACATCTTGATGGATTTAAATAAAGAAGATAAGGAATGAAGCCAAACTTTAAAGGGGGGTGCCACAGACTGCAGCCAAATTTCTGCTTGAATTCACTCAATTGTAGTTTTCCCCCCAAAACTAACAGATGCTGTTAAGCTCTGAAAACACTGGAGGTTTAGTTGAGCCCAGAAATCTTTAGATTTTCATCCAACAGCTTAAAATGCTTCAAATTAAAACTTAAAAGTAAAATGAAACATAAAGATTTGCTTGAGTCTTTTGCTTCAGATATGTACACCTTGATCAGCAATAGGATTCTCTGAGTTATTATTTCAAACATGCTAAGAAATGATAATAAAAGTTAAACAACTTAACATTTCATGTTCCATTTCCTTCTAACCTGGTCAAAAAGTAGTAGGTAGAAGTATAAGGTTATATATTCCTACATAACTTAACTTACTTAATCAGTTTTTCAAGTACTAGACATTATATACGGTCTCGAAATGAGCCATTTCTCTAGTTTAAAAAGTTGGAAAAAAGAGAATAATTACAAAACAGAAGTAACAACACAGCAATATTTATTTTATTCATTACAGGAATAAATGGAAAAAGAAAGTTTAGATGTCAGATCTAGCACAATATATCAGAGGAAAGTTTAGCTTGTCAGATCTAGAACACTATATCAGAGGAAAGTTTAGCTTGTCAGGTTTAGAACACTATATCAGAGGAAAGTTTAGCTTGTCAGGTTTAGAACACTATCAGAGGAAAGTTTAGTTTAGCTTGTCAGATCTAGAACACTGTATCAGTGGAAAGTTTGACTTGTCAGATCTAGAACACTGTATCAGAGGAAAGTTTAGCGTGTCAGATCTAGAACACTATCAGAGGAAAGTTTAGCGTGTCAGATCTAGAACAGTGTGTCAGAGGAAAGTTTAGCTTGTCAGGTCTAGAACACTGTATCAGAGGAAAGTTTAGCTTGTCAGATCTAGAACACTGTCAGAGGAAAGTACAGCTTGTCAGGTCTAGAACATTGTATCAGAGGAAAGTTTAGTGTGTCAGATCTATAACACTATCAGAGGAAAGTTTAGCTTGTCAGATCTATAACACTATCAGAGGAAAGTTTAGCTTGTCAGATCTAGAACACTGTATCAGAGGAAAGTTTAGCTTGTCAGATCTAGAACACTATCAGAGGAAAGTTTAGCGTGTCAGATCTAGAACACTGTGTCAGAGGAAAGTTTAGCTTGTCAGGTCTAGAACACTGTATCAGAGGAAAGTTTAGCTTGTCAGATCTAGAACACTGTATCAGAGGAAAGTTTAGCTTGTCAGATCTAGAACACTATCAGAGGAAAGTTTAGCTTGTTAGGTCTATAACCCTATCAGAGGAAAGTTTAGCTTGTCAGATCTGGAACACTATCAGAGGAAAGTTTAGCTTGTCAGATCTAGAACACTGTATCAGAGGAAAGTTTAGCTTGTCAGATCTAGAACACTGTATCAGAGGAAAGTTTAGCTTGTCAGATCTAGAACACTATCAGAGGAAAGTTTAGCTTGTCAGATCTAGAACACTGTGTCAGAGGAAAGTTTAGCTTGTCAGATCTAGAACACTTTATCAGAGGAAAGTTTAGCACGTCAGATCTACACCACTATCAGAGGAAAGTTTAGCTTGTTAGATCTAGAACACTATCAGAGGAAAGTACAGCTTGTCAGATCTAGAACACCGTATCAGAGGAAAGTTTTGCTTGTCAGGTCTAGAACACTATCAGAGGAAAGTTTAGCTTGTCAGATCTAGAACACTTTATCAGAGGAAAGTTTAGCTTGTCAGATCTAGAACACTATCAGAGGAAAGTACAGCTTGTCAGATATAGAACACTTTATCAGAGGAAAGTTTAGCTTGTCAGATCTAGAACACTTTATCAGAGGAAAGTTTAGCTTGTCAGGTCTAGAACACTATCAGAGGAAAGTACAGCTTGTCAGATATAGAACACTATCAGAGAAAAGTACAACTTGTCAGATCTAGAACACTGTATCTGAGGAAAGTTTAGCTTGTCAGATCTAGAACACTCTCAGGGGAAAGTTTATCATGTTAGATCTAGAACACTATCAGAGGAAAGTTTAGCTTGCTTGTCAGATCTAGAACACTGTATCAGAGGAAAGTTTAGCTTGCTTGTCATATCTAGGACACTGTATCAGAGGAAAGTTTAGCTTGTCAGAGCTAGATCATTTTATCACAGGAAAGTTTAGCTTGTCAGATCTAGAACACTGTATCAGAGGAAAGTTTAGCTTGCCAGATCTGGAACACTGTATCAGAGGAAAGTTTAGCTTGTCAGATCTAGAACACTGTATCAGAGGAAAGTTTAGCTTGTCAGATCTGGAACACTGTATCAGAGGAAAGTTTAGCTTGTCAGATCTGGAACACTGTATCAGAGGAAAGTTTAGCTTGCTTGTCAGATCTAGAACACTGTATCAGAGGAAAGTTTAGCTTGTCAGATCTAGATCATTTTATCAAAGGCAAGTTTAGCGTGTCAGATCTAGAACACTTTTATCAGATGAAAGTATAGCTTGTCAGATCTAGAACGTTGTATCAGAGGAATGTCAAGCTCAGGGCTACTCAATAGGACTGATCTGACCTGCAAGCCACATCTTTCAGGCCCACGAGCCATATAATGTTTTCACTGAGCTTTAATTCTTTTCCTAAATCCATGGTTCCATTCCGAGTTGACGCAGTATTGCTTCATCGTTACAAATGAAGACCTGCAGCCATTAGCCTCAGAACACAGACCTAAATAAAGAGGACTAAAGGATCGGTGACCATGGACTTGTTCATGGATATTTCTATATTGTGTAGATTTTTGATGTACAATGTGACTGTTTATTTTATTGTACAGCACTTGTCTTGTGGGTATAAAGTGCTTTATAAATAAAGCTGGTATGTTATGTTTCTGATTTGCAGTTGAGTACCCCTGGTTTAGCTCGTCATAGGAAAGTGCTACTTGTCCGATCTGGAAAGCCGCATCAGAGGAAAGGGAAACCTGGCATCATAATCCACTGGGCAGTTTTGTAAAATTTCAGAATTTAGCATTTGATTTTTTGACATCTCATTAAATAGCAAGTTCTGCTGAGGACTAAAGACCACCATATATTCAGTCATCACTTCATGCTTAAGGGATGACATCTATTTGAGCATATAGTGTTACTGACTGTTGTGAGTTGGCAGCACTTCATCTTGACACGTTTATCAGCTTCATTATGAAATAATCCTGTAAACCTTCAACATTTTCCCTGCTGTTTAGTAGTCATTTCCTGGACCTCGGGTTCAGATCTTTTCCTGGCTTTAAAAGCGACTTCATTCTGCCCGGCCTATTCTCTTTCATCTTCACACACCTGACATTTGCCACCGCTGTGTCACCTCACCATCTGAAAGGACAATCCTCACACGAGCCTCTTCAATATTTCAAGCCTGGTGACATTTTATTAGATGAAAAAGAGTTTAGAGTCCTGGCAAATGCTTCTCCTCACATCTTAGGTGGCCAGGTTAGCCGAGCCGACGGCCACCCTCGGGCGGTAGCTTCGCACAAAAATGCAAATGCACCAACGCGGAGCACGTGTAGCGGCACCTTCCCCTCGACACACGAGCTGGAGGAGTAACCTTTTATGAGCTTTTTGATGGAAGCATCTTTTCAGCAGCGTGTGTGTAATAATAAATCCTGAAGGGTTGATTAGCATTTCAGCCCTCAAACATCGGAAGAAAGGTGTGAAGAGCAAATTCAATTGTCGATATTCCACACAATGCTGTTTGTAATAATAAAAAAAATCCTACAATAACCACAATGCAACTTGATATAGGAAAGGCCACTAAAGGAGGTGAGGTTAATCTAAATGCACCTTTTGGTTCTGTCAAGGGTTGAAAGGAAAGCAGCAGGTTTGGAACAAAGTAAACATGGATACAGATTTTAATCTAAAGATGTTCAAACTTCTCTCTGACTTCTTTTGATTTTGCTCACAATATTGAAGTAAGTGGGCTTGTAGTTTTGTCTTCACAAAACAGAAAAGCTAAATGTCTGTCTACTGCAAATTAAATCCCATTTTTAAAAAGTTCCCAGACAATAACCAGCATTTAAGTTTTTTATTAACTCACAAAAGCTCCTGCAAACAAATTCATTAAATGAGTTGATTTACTTTATTAATATTTGGTTCCTTGTAGTGAATCAGCACTTCGCTTGCTAATGTGCAGATCTCAAAGTAATCTAATATTTTTCATTTTAGGCTCCATTTCTTCTGCGTACTCTGGTTCTCAAGAACAAAAACAATAACTGAATGCACCATGGAAGTTTGTACTTTTCTAGTATAAAGACGTGTAGCTGATGCTGCCACTATGGGGGGTTAAAAGATTAGCCGCCCATCCCCCAGCCAGGCTGCCTGGAATTTAGAATTTTTCTTGGCCTCAAATATACTTTAATTGAAATTTCATAAAATTTAATGACATGAACATTGCACACTTTGCAGATGTCCAAATTTCAGACACTTGAAATTTACAGGATTTACAATAAAACAAAATTTAGACCAATATTGAACATATTGCTTATGTAAAATAAGAAGTAGTAGTACATAGCTAATGTAGCACTGAGCTCTACAAAAACATTTTAAAGCTTAAAAATACCAAATAAATAATTTATTGAATATTTTGTTTGGGTCATAATATCCTGATTTCTAAATAGTTCCTATATCTTAGTGTTGGTTTTCCTCAGATCTCCACACAGTTGTTTAGATATGGAAGTATTAGGTAGCAATATAACATCCATTTTCCTCCGCTTATCCGAGGTCGGGTCACACGAGCAACAGCCTAAGCACAGAAGCCTAGGCTTCCCTCTCCCCAGCCACTTCGCATCTCCTTCAGGGGATCCTAAGGCGCTCCCACGTCAGCTGAAAAACGTAGTCCCTCCAGTGCGTCCTGGGTTTTCCTAGAGGTCTTTTCACAGTTGGACGTGCCCAGAACAACTCACCAGGAAGGCCCCCAGGAGGCATCCTTACCAGATGCCCGAGCCACCTCAACTGGCTCCTCAATGTGAAGGTTCAGCCGATCTACTCCGAGCCTTTACTGAACGACCGAGCTCCTCACCCTATCTCCAAGGGAAAGCCCAGACATCCTGCGGAGGTGACTCATTTTGGCCGTTTGTATCCTTGATACTTATGTTTTTTTTTAGTATCTTGTTTTTTATATTTCAGCTTTTACATAGTCAGTATGAGCCTTCCATACTCTTTTTATTCAAACTTTTTCAAAACAATGACACAGTACTACTACTACTACGTACATTACATTCTGAGTTTTAGGTAGCTGAATGAAAATGTTGCACATTTTTCATAAAAATAACAAAAAATAGCACAAAGATACAACCATTTGAAAAAAATCTTTTGAAGGCATACTATGCAGTTTTGGCTTGTTTTTAGCACCCTCTAGTGCCCGTTTAAATCACTGTCATAAAAACCTTAGCATTGTCATGTGTGAAATATATGTAAATATTATATATTACATATATATGTATATATATTACATATATTACATATACTGTATATAATCTAATCCAGCTCTTAATGTATTTTCTTTGAAAGACTGAAAATACTTGCATTAAAAGGCCATCTATTCCCTAAAGGAGACTGCGGCCTAGAGATCTGCACATGCGTGCAGATATGGCTTGAGGGCCTGAAATATGTGGGTTGCGGGCCGCATATAGCCCACTGGCCGCCTATATAAGAGCCCTGCTGTAAAGGGTCATATTAGCACATACTAGCACAGGAAAAAAATTTAAAAAATACCAAAAAGTTATATAGCGAACACCGTCCACCATATTCCGGGGACTTTTCTGTAGCAGACATCCAAACTGTCCAGTTTGTTTTACAGCAACAGTTTCATGACTAACTTTAAATTTTAACTGTGCTTAAAAAATAGTTGCACACAAAATAATGTCAAAGTGATTATCGACTTCAACTGACTTGAAAAACCGGAGTATCCGGAACTCTCCGGGACTCTCTATACAGTGAAATTCTCTTTTAAGATGTAGAGTTTGAAAAATATAATGGCTGTTCTGAAAACAGACTCACCAATTTATATTAGATGTTACAAATCTCCTTTTTTGTTGTTGTTTTTTTTTTCATGACATCTCTCGCTTTCTTAAAAAAATAAATAAAACAGAAATTTAGTCTAAGCTCTTTCTGAAGTACTTTGACAGTTGGACTGGGTTTCTCAAGAAACCTTCCCAATTTGTGTCCATCAACACATAATAAAACACTTCTTTTTGGTTTTCTAACCAATTTCACTTTTTACTATGAGTTCCGGTTAAATGCATATAAAAAAAAAACACACAAACTAGAGTTGAAGGGTTTATTTTGTTAGAAATACTTTTCTATATGAGCAGAACATAGCTGGAAATCACTTTATACTGAGCTGCAAATGAAGTCCTGGACACATTTGTCACGTTCATACCCCCTGTCACGTTGTTCATCGTCATCTCCACTGTGTTCCTCTGCTCCGTGAACTTTGTGTTGCCATGGTGATATCGTCTCCTGTCTTGGATTGCATTTTTATCATAATAACTTGTAAATTTAAACTAGATATTCTCCTATTTTGGAGTCTTACCCCATAAATTAGCAAATTAATGACTTTTCTTTACTTCAATACCTCTTTCAAGCTTCCTGTTGACTGGAGGATTTGCAAATAAATGAAATGGGGGATTTGGCTTGACTTGACTCCAAAGAGTTTTCCTTCTTTCATTCCTTCAATATTGGTGTTGATGAGAAACCACTGAGGAATGGCCGGGCCATCCCGTAGGGCTTTAAAGCACCATTAGGTGGTAATACGACCAAGCTGGGTTCGGACCATGCCCAACACAGTGCCCATCCTTTTGAGCTCTAACCGTTAAATCGATTTCTCTGTGGCTACCACCTCCGCTCCACTCTGGCCGAAACACGGCTGGATTCACGAGGTGCGCTTGAACTTTGAAGATGTGAGAAAGAGACTGGAGTTTTGTGGTTGCACTGTTGTTGAAGAAAGGAGCTGTCATTTTTGAAGCTGTCATTTGTTTTTCTTGCTAAAATATTCCCAGCCTGGGCTCTTATTGAAGATTTACAGTCCCCAACAATGACTTCAAAACTGCTCGCTACACTTTGCCAAAAAAAATTCAGCTCCACCAAAACAACCCTTCTCCAAAGCAGCTACACCAAAATTAAATATGATAAATATACAATAAAGCATTGAAAGATTTATATTTATTTCCTCTAGTAAAACAAAAAAATGTTGCAGTGTGTTTGATTAAAGCTTGAACATTAAATATAATCTGATTGTCTCCAAGCCTTGGATTCATTTTAGTTGCACATTAATTAGACACCTACAGGAATGACACTTGTGTACTTGTGCGGTTTTAATTAATGACTCAGTACTTAACTGTAGGTAAAGTGAACAACACCGAGCTGCGGCTAAGAAGCTCGCAGATGGCAATATTTTATCTTACCACCACCAACAACAACAACCGAAGCATGATATAATCACTTCTCAGAAGTACATAAATGTGATTAGAAAGGTTTTCTTTCTCCATGGGCATCAAAATCAATTAGCTTCCTGCTGGGCGGTTCTTCAGGCTTCACCTCATCTTTTACAATCATGGAACCTGATTGGGTTGGTGTGGTCCAGCAGAGAGAAGCACCGGTCTGTCGGTTTTCATGATTTTTGTTTATTTTGAGATAGAGCTGTAATGTCAACTCAGATGATCAAAAAAGGACTAGTTTTAAACTTGCCCTATATCGGATAACAACTGCTCTGCCCTGAAGGCTATCGGAGCTCTGAGTTGATGTGGCTTGATGCCACTGACTGCAGTACAGTCAAAATAACTGCACATACGATGTAAAAAAGTATTTGACCCCTCGGTTTTTTTATGTTTAAATATTTTTGGTTCAGATTCAAAATCACCTAACTAAATACAAATTCTAGTTTTCTAAAGGAATAATTTTATGTACCGGTATTAATAAAGGAAAGCTTTTCAAACCAAACTGGAAAAAGTAACTACTATTGTTGTTAAGACCTGTAGAATTAAGAAATCATATGTAGGCTAAAAGATCTCAAAAAGCAACACACCATACCACAATACCAAAGGCATTAAAGAAAAAAACCCAGAACAACATCTAAAGCAGGGGTACTCGATTATTAGGGATGTTCGATATTGGCTTTTTTTACCGATATCCGATATTGTCTAACTCTTAATTTCCGATACCGATATAAACCGATACCGATATAAGCGTGGTACCCCTCATTAAAAAAAAAAGAAAAACTAAATCATTTTTAGGTAATCAGCATCCCATACCTCCTATCTTGCATACATAAACTTTAAATATTATCTGTGCAAAATATGACGACTGCTTCAATTTCAAGTTAGGCAAGTAATGTCGCGGATCGATGATGTCATCAAAAGTTCGCTGATAGATGTTGCGTTCAAGGTTGGCTGGGAAATGCTGAATCCACAGGATTTAATGTAAGGTGTGCCAAATAAATACAAATATCTCAAAAACTGTACATCAGATTTGTTATATTTTTACATTTTGAGAAAGAGGAGAATTAGCTGAAGAGTTTGATGTATAATATGTGCATGGTATGTAAAGGTTATGTATGTAATTACAAAAACCGATACCGATATTTTCCGATATTACATTTTAATGCCAATATCGGCCGATATCGGTCTACCGAAACAAACTCATGGAACCTAAAAAGTCCAGTCTCTCTTCGTTTGAACCCACTAGGTTAAAATTGAGGCAGGCTTGAACAGGTTTTTTACACTGATTTGAAAATTGCATTTAGTATTTGCCAAGATTTTCTTTGTCTGACGTTGAAATTTGTGAGCTGATCTGAAACATTTAAGTAACAATGAAGCAAAAACAGAAGAAATCTGCAGGGAAGCAAATACTTTTTCACAACGAGAAACATAAAGTTACATGCCATGTCATTAAGTAATTTTACTACAAAATTAATGTGGCTGTAATCAGGTTATTTTTCAAAACTAGTATACCTGATTTATGCAAAAATAAAACGGACACACTGACAGCAAAGTGTAGAGGGGAGCTCTATTTTCTTACCGAACTACAACTGCGAAACTGGCCTCGTCCCCTTCAAGTGACCAATAAAAAGAGGTATTCAAGTCTGACCCTAGAGTCATAGTAATGTATTAATTTATTAAAGGCTTTATAATGTTTTGTGTCTTGGAAGCATTTAAAAAATGATGGAATTAATTTAAATGTAATTACTTCCGTTAATAGTCATTGAGATATCAACAGTGCAAAGTTCATCTGAACAAATTAAATTTATTCATGAGTTCCGTTTTTAAAATTCTGAAATAAATTCACTTCCCAGAACAAACTAGTTCACATTCATTTATCAAATTTTCACGAGATAGTCGTTTAAAAAGTTGTTAAATGTTGATCGATTACATCCTGAGTCATTAATTGTGTTATCATGTAGTTTTTGACGTCTGATATCTGACTTTTCTATGTTCTTATTCGGTTTTTAATGTGGGTAAATTCCCAATGAGGCCGTTCTCATTCTCTTCAGTTTGGCTGTCGGCAAACTAAATAAGTCAGATTCTGACTAAGCAGCCCATTAAAATTGAACTTTTAATCAAGATTGTTTTCAAAACACTTGGAGGCTGATGCTCTAATTTAATCAAATCAGATGTGATGATGGTTTGAAACATTAAACAACTTCAAACAGTCAACAAATACTTGCATTTTCAGACAACTGTCGCAGAATATTTAAGGTAATATTGATTTAGACAGTGTGGTGTGCAGCCGTTGGTTTGGTTCTCCATCACACTCGATCAGGACATCGCTATGATCTACGTGACCTTTCTGAATGTGGCTGGATTGCAGCAATATACACAAACCTCTTTGAGTGTGACGGCCATGATTACCGAAAGTAAAGAAAACTGGTGTCGGATCACTAGCTTATAAGCTATCTGCCAGAAATATTCAAATAAAAAATAAAGTGGAGGTTTGCAAGTTCATGTTAAATAACTTTAAAACCAAAGCTACATAAAATATGCCGTAGAGGTGGTTTACACTGTGAAGAAGCTGGTTAAGATATTTTGACTTCATATATAAGTCACAAACCATAAACTGCCTAAAGTTCGATAGTGTGCTGAAGAGAGAGGTGTGGTCAAAACTTGTTAAAATCATCATGAGACGCTGCATGCTTCCTCTGCATCAGCCACAATTTAAAAAAAAAAAACATAAATGACCACAGCGAATTCCTCTAGCAAGCAGAAATAGTTCTTGGTGCACTTCCTGTCCTGGATGGCGACATGTCCAGTTCAATAAACACGATGATCCTGGCCCATCGTGATCCGTACTCGTCACCAGAGAGCCGGAATACCATCTCAAATCATGTCTCCACAAGCAAACCCCATTCCTCCATCTTGTTGACCAAGGATCGAATGTTTCCACCAGGACCATTAGTACTGCCGGTTGACCATTTTCCACCACTTTTCCTCTCTCAGCCTCCTATTATTTTCTCACTCCCTCTCAGGCTTCCTGCCTTCTCTTTCCAAGAGACTCTCCCAAAGGAAAACACACTGAGCGTTGGTCAGAGGCGGAAGCTGATGGGCAAAAAAGTTTTGTGTCCAATATCTCTCCTCATCTAGGAGCAATCTCATGACAATATTGAATTCAGGACCAAGAAAAGGTCAACAAAACCAAAATTTAACTATAAAAGGAGAGAAGTAAAGTCAGACAAAAGGAAATAAAAAGAAGGATTTTAAGATATAAAAATATTGGGATATAACTAAACATGATCAAACATATGGGGGTTAAAGAAACAGGCTGTCAGGCTTGCGCTGGTGCAAGGTATTAGCAGAAACTGGGAAAGTGGGTGTCCCACAGGAAAAAGTGGGTGTCCCCCCCCACTTTTGGCAAACCCAGCAAAATGTTTGAAAAACAACTCTCTCCTGAAGAGATTCTCCTCTAATCGGCAAAGAACTGTGTTTCTAACAAATAACTTCCAGTACTGAGAGCCAATCCAAATGGACGCACTGTAGCGAGCCTGGGGACTCCTTGGAAAACCCCTGCTGAATCTGCCTATTTCCAGCAGTACTTCTTTTTGGCGACCGGCTTTGGCGATATTTGGATTTTATGTTACGTACACAAAATGAAAAATTTGAATTGGATACTACACAAAACTAGGACGGCTTTGCCATCAAGTTGAAAAGTCGTCCCTTGCGATTTAGGACGTCATTTAAAAAAAAAAGTGGCTGTCCAAATGACGGCGCGACGGCTCGCTAGCTAATACTATGCGCTGGTGCCAGGAAAAAAACGTTAAAAAAATTACATTATAAATATAATTATTACAGCTAGTAAGCACATTTGGCATGAGGAGAAATCAGTAGAGGTTCTAGACCAACATTGGGGGGGCTGCTTTTTTAGAGGGACTCATTATAAAATTAAAAAACTACAAACGATGTCTGTAAGTATTTCAAATCTTAGTGTATAATTACAGCGACAACAAAAAAGCAGTGACAACATGAAGCAGCTTGAGACTCAGCTCTTAGCGAGGGGGGCCACAGGGAGGGGGTGGGTGGTAAAGCTTGGTGTCATCGGGGCACTGCCCCCCCTAGAACCACCCCTGGGTGGAATACAGGATAAAACTTACCTGAGGACTTCTACCTGCTTCTAGAGACTCCACCCACTTTGAGTGATGTCACTGGCCTGTATGTCCCTTAGTGTTGAAAAATAACTGATAGAACGACACTTTAAAATGACCCATATATCTTTTTAATACGTGCCTGAAGATCTTTTTCACCCTATACATCATTGTAACTATTTACTTTTTAGCAGGATCTTCATCTTGTATGAAGAGGACCTCATTGACAGTTCCACCAAAAACGTCCTTTTTGAGCGCAGTTTACATGTTTTACCTATGGATGTATGTATGGGTTTTCTCCGGTTTTCCCCTCAGTCCAAACATATGTAATTATAGGTTTACTGGTGACTCTAAATTGGCCGGTGTGTGTGTGTGTGAGTCATCTGGTCTCCAGGCTAGTTTAACTGACTAACATTGAACCAATAATGGTCCCTTTTAAAAACACAGCCTGTACGGTTTCCCTTTATTGCTTCAATTAACTCCCCAAAACATCGGCCTTATTAAGCGGAGTCGAGTTAAAATCTCTTAGTCAGAAAACCGCGGAGCTTCGCCGTGTGTTTGTGCCTCACTGGGAATTCATGTCAGCATGTGGCTCCTCTTCTGAAAGTCAGAACCAGCTAAAATCTCATCCCCCGCACTGGCTTGTTTGGGATCAGCCAGCCTCCATTGTTGTGACTGCATCGGGAGAGCAAAAATAATACATAATTCATTGTTTACCTGATGGACACACAGTCTAATTAAATCTGCGCCGTATCTCCAGCTGTGACGGGAGCCTCAGCTTTTTGCTTCCTCGTGTAAAAGTGACAAAAATGTGCGTCACCATGATGAACGGCAAAGCCTTAACGGCGGTGCTAATCTGGGGTGAGTTTAGTAATATAACGAGGCTAATACATCGGCTTCCTGTTATTAGATTGCAGCGTTAACATCCGATGCGGTATGGTATTTTTGCGCATCCTGAAAAATGATGCCGCGATTGCTTTATTCTTCATATAACAGAAACCGTACAGTCGTCCTTTTGCTCTTAGCCTGTGCAACAAGCAACCCCTGCCACTTATTTTGTAGTTATTGCCTGGTGTGGATTCAGAAAGGGCTAAATCCTCCCTTTACTTGGTTCTTATTAAACCTTTGAAGGTGGAGAAACATCCTTCCTTCCCAGAACCATTACATCGGATCAGCGAGGTGAACACAGGCTGGTGGAGTAGAACAGTATGTCCTCATTCATCCCCCTACACACACACACACACAGCTGTACACCTACACAGTCGATATCTGTCTGTTGGGGAAGTCTCTGTACAATTTAAATGACTTTTCTTCTCCTTATTTGTGTTGATAAAAGAAAAATATGAGTTTTTACCAACGCCTCGCGTCATCTTTTATCTACTTTCAGTGAAATGAATGGAGGGTTTTCTGTAACGCATCTTTTAGCTGGGTCTCATAAAACACAGCCTGCAGGGTCATACAGTGAAGCTTCACTCTTCAATTCAAATTAAATCTGGGTATTCAGACAGGGAAGGTGTCAATGAAACACCTCGCCTGGAAGTCAATCAAGTATCAGCAGCTCGCGCTTGAAAGAAATGTCAACAGTTTCTATTTGACTGAGAAAATGTTGTTTTTTTTCTTAGAATTTCAGCTTTATTTGTGCAGATAATCTCATTACGATATGAGGTTTCATTCTAAAGCAGAGGAGGGCGATCCTGGTCCTCGAGGGTCACATTCCTGCAGGTTTTAGGGGTTTTCAGAGGACACCTTATTGATTTTAAAAAAATAAAAGCTGTTTTTATAGAACCAGTACAAGCACGATCTGTTCAAGAGGCCCAGGAATATGACAAATGATGAGGTTTTTTTTTGTTTTCTTCCATTCGTTTTCCTCTTGTAGTTTGGACCATCAGATCTCTTCAACACCGTAATCATGTCTACTTTGTTTTTTTAAAATATACCGCTGCTTGACTATGGAAAAAGTTCATAACCATGATTATTTAGATCTACTGATTATCTAACAAAGTTAATCACCAAGTTGGAAAATATTTAGCTTTTTTTTTGTTAAAAACACCAGGAACTTTGTCGTGGCTTGTCAAAATAAGAGCATCACAAAAAGCAGCAGACTCAAGACCAGAGAGCTACTACTGAATCTAGTGGAGCGCCCCTCATTCTAATGTGCACTTCCTGTTGAGGTGCATGCTTGAACGACTGCGGGTGCTCACACACGTTTATGGGTCCTCAGTCATCAGCACCTCCCCCCAGACTGCTGACCGGGTCATGGATGCCGATTTGGACCCTTGATGGAATTAGTTCACTACAACTTCTCTTGACCAGAGGTTCCCAAAGTTAGGGTCATGACCCCACTGTGAGTCCTGAATCAACAACCAAGGGTCCTGGGTTGTTCTCCAGAACTGAAAGATAATTTTAAATCCTTGCTAATGTCATATAGTTGCCCTAATTGTTACAAACAGTTGAATAAACATGGTATAATCAGAATCAGAATTCTTTTTATTGCCAAGTAAGTGAAGTTTCACATTACCCGGAATTTGACTCGATGAATTGGTGCAAACATGCATACATACATAATAAGGTTAATTGAAAATAGAAAAATAAAAATAAAGAACAAGAAATGTTAATAATAATAACAATAAGCAGAGACACGAGCTAAAAGTAAAAAGTAAGTGCTGCAGAGCTGCTTAACTATTTACTGTTCAAGAGTCCAACAGCAGAGGGGAAGAAGCTGTCTTTGTGGCGGGAGGTTCGTGTCCGAATGGACCTCAACCTCCTGCCTGAAGGGAGTGGCTCAAACAGTCCATGACCTGGATGGAGGGGTCGGCTATGATACGACCTGCACGCCTCAGAGACCTGGAGACGTACAGGTCACGGAGTGATGGAAGGCTGCAGCCGATCACCTTCTCAGCAGAATGCACCACACGCTGTAGTCTGTGCTTTTCTCTGGCGGTGGCCCCAGCGTACCACACAGTGATGGAGGAGGTGAGGATGGACTCGATGATGGCCGTGTAGAACTGGACCATCATCATGGTCGGCACCTTCAGTTTTTTCAGCTGCCGCAGGAAGAACATCCTCTGCTGAGCCTTCTTGGTGAGGGAGCTGATGGTCGATTCTCACTTGAGGTCACTGGTGATGGTGGTTCCTAGGAAGTGGAAGGAGTCCACAGTTGTGATGGGAGTGTCTGTCAGGGTGAGCGGGGTTGATGGAGCTGACACTCTCCTGAAGTCCACAATCAGCTCCACTGTTTTCTGGGTGTTCAGCTGTAGGTTGGTCGCTGCACCAGGACACCAGACGCTCCACTTCTCTCCTGTATACAGACTCGTCCCCATCTGAGATGAGACCGATGAGGGTGGTGTCATCTGCATACTTGATCAGCTTCACAGAATGGTGGTTGGAGGTGCAGCTGTTGGTGTAGAGGGAGAAGAGCAGAGGGGAGAGGACACATCCTTGGGGGGTACCGGTGCTGATGGTCTGAGTATTTGAGACCTTCTTTCCCAGCCTTACATGCTGCCTCCTGTCTGTCAGGAAGTCAGTGATCCACCGACAGGTGGGGTCAGGCACGTTCAGCAGGGACAGCTTGTCCTGGAGGAGAGCTGGGCAGATTGTGTTAAAGGCAGAGCTGAAATCCACAAACAGGATCCTAGCGTAGGTTCCTGGGGAGTCCAGGTGCTGCAGAATGAAACGAAGAGCCAAGTTGATTGCATCGTCTACAGATCTGTTGGCTCTGTAGGCGAACTGCAGGGGGTCCAGACAGGGGGCTGTGATGTTTTTGAGGTGAGGCAGAACCAGGCGCTCAAATGACTTCATGACTACAGACGTCGAACACTGGTGCCAGCTCCTCAGCACAGTGTTTCAAAGTGGAGGGGAGGGGGACACTCCGTCTGGCCCAGGAGCTTTGTGGGGGTTCAGTCTTTTGAATATGTTGTTAACATCTCCAGTCAGGACCGAGAGGGGGTGGACTTTGATAAGTTGACTCCTGAGGTGTGTGAGGGGGTGGTCTCAGGGGTGGCTGATGGTCCATCAAAGCGACAATAGAACTCATTGAGACTGTTGGCTAACTGTAGATCGTCTGCTGAGTGGGGGGGGGTCTTTGGTTTGTAGTTGGAGTAGTTGTAGATGTTTGCGTTGTCATTATGTCCTTTTATTAGCAGTGTTTGTATTATTTTGCTAGTGATGGTTGAGGTCACAAGTCTCTGCCACTGTTATTTTTTGGGCCCGAAACCAAAATGTTTGGGGAACCATTGCTCTGGACTATATTATGAGGTGAGGCGTCTTGCAGCTAGAAGATTACAGGATCGATTCTCTACTCCGGCTGGGTTACCTTGTCATTGTGTCCTTGGGCAAGCAATTACCCTAATTGCCTGCTGGTGCTGGTGGTCAGAGGGCTGATGTGTCTGGTCGCTTCGCCTCTGTAGCTCCATCAGATTGTGAATGACTGACTGATGTAACACAGTTTTTCATCCTAATAGGTTGTTTTTAGTTTTAGCTAAATGTCTTTTAGATTTAATCTTGAAAACACAGTTTTAATGGAGATTTTTTGATTCCGTAAACATCCGACACATCTTGAGTTCACGTTTTAAAGAGACTGGACACTTGATTTCTAACAGCAGGTGGCAGAGTTGCTGTAAAAGAAGAGAAGAGCTGCTATAGAAGCCCAGATGTCCAAACGTTGAAGCTAAAAAAAAAAAGTTTTTCACCTTTTTATTTTTATTAGGAGCATCAAAACGTTGAAATCAAACTGCAAACACATATTGCAGAACACCACAGAGTTTATGAGGGTCAATAAAAAAAATGGAGGCATATTGTATCTACGTGTTTTGCCCTTGTTCTGTCATTACTAGTGTTGACACATGAGTTTTGCCTTCAAAGTTCTAGAAGTGCGCGTCATTCAAAACAGCATGCTAACAGGCCATTTTATTGATGATTACATTGTGTTTGAGCTTATTTGTCTGTGAATCTAATACCAAACCCGCCGCCTCACCAGATACGAGACTATCTCTTTCTGTGAGGTCAAAGTCCACCGTCTTCCTGTTAATGGGGTGACTGCGTCCCTCTGAGCGGTGCAGATGGCCGGCCGTAGCTCGTCCTTCCTCCGAGGTGCTTCTGAAATGTTCCAGATGTGGGTCAAACAGCGTTTGGAGAGAATTTTTAGCCTCTCCTTGATCTTGTTTGGGACAAGCAGATGGCTGCTTCGCCGTTTTATTCATCTCCTGGAAGTAAGACGCGTTTTCACCATAAATCTGGACGAAATGAAGTAATTAGATCAGATTTACCAGTAAACTCTGGTTGCAAAGGTGACATGTTCAGAAACGGTTTGTAAAAGGGCTAATTTAGTGTTAAATGTTTAACTCTGATGGAAGACAGGTGTACGTTTCCATGGTTACAGCAGAAAACAGACTGGAATGATGCAGCGTTCCTTTAACATTGCATCACTGTAATACCTCCATCTTTATGACCTTTCTATGACTAAATAAAGATTTTTATTGTAAAATTGTCATATTTTATTTGATCCTATATGTTCAATGGAAGTGGAGGAAATGACACTAATGATTTACAGTGAAGTGTGCGCTTGTGTTAACACGCTTCAATCAGTTTGTGATGCCAAAGGGGAGATCAGGGAGCACAAAGAGGACTACGTGGCCTAGTTGTGGTGTGATAACCACTGGGGAGCTGACACAAATATACTCCTTATTTTCTCCAAATCTGGTGGAACAAACTTCATCAGCTGCTGCTACGGCGTCATGTTCCTACGTGGTGATTGGTTGAGAGGCACAGGTGGTGTCTGATAACTGGAAAATGTTCAAATATCAGTAAAGAATGGAAGAAGATGAACATTTAAAATGAAGAATAATCATAATTAAGATTAAATCTCTACTAAAGTGAAGCCTAATTAATAGAGTAAAGTACAGTATATCTTTTATTAACCAGATTTTTATGTCATGGGATATGGAATCTACAAACCTTCACCAAAAAGCAGATTTGTGACACTATTCCTAAAACCTGACTAAGTAGAGCATGACCAAAGGAAGAGTTATTTCCCAGTTTGTTGCTGACAACAGGCACAAACCAGGGTTCCCCTAGGGTCCTAAAAAGTCTCAAAAGCATTAAATTTATGTATTTGGAAACAATACCTTAAAAAGACTTTAAAAGTCTTGAATTTTGATATCTGGGTCTTAAAATGTGCGCTGTATGTAACTTCTCCGTATCACGCCGCAAAAATGTGTAAGTTAGCGTAAATAAAGAGTGGTGGCGCCAGGAGCGCCTTCCTCAGTTGCTAACATAGATTTTGACATCACGCTGCAAAGCACCATGGGATTTCTTTGGGCCAAATCATGATTATTTAATATTACTCATTAAGTTGGGAAACATTATGCAGTGATCAGTTTACGCCACTAGGTGGCAGAGTTGAGCTGTTTGGTTGTGATTAAAACTTATGAGACCAAAACTATTTCTTTATAATAACATAAAACAACTTAGAGTCAAGTTTTTTCAGAATAAGAATCCCTGTTAGATCCAAGATGATCTGGTTGCAGACAACAAAATGGCGTCTAAGATGGCGTCTTCACCATGACCGGAACTATCTCGACTGGAAGAAGGGTCATTACCTCCAGCGGAAGTAGTCTTTTTTTCCACTAAAACTTTATTTAAAATTGCAGACATGGCGACCTTTTAAAAATCTTAAATTTAAGAAAAGATTTTAAAGCATTTAACAAGCAGAACATATTTAATCTACATTAAAATCTTAAATTATGACAGAATATTTTATTTTGAAAAGATTTAAATACAATTACCCATAGATATCTATGCATTTAACAAGTAATCTACATTTAAATCTTACATTATAGCAATGGTAAATTCATTTGTAACTCAGACAGTGAATAAAAATGTATATGTAAGCAACATTAAACCAGGCATGTCCAAAGTGCGGCCCGGGGGCCAAATGCGGCCCTCGGAGTGATTTTGTGCGGCCCTCAGCTGCATTTTAAAAATTATATAATGTAGTTTTCCTGCAGGATTTTGATGCAGAGAGACGCTTTATGACATTTTTTTAGATTTTTACTAACATGAGACCCAACAAACAAAAAAATCCATGTAAATTAAAATCTTTTTAAATGCTAAATTTTCCATTCAATCAAAATATTCAACATTTTTTTGAGACAATTCAAGAGATCTTGAGATTTCTGACTTTATTTCCTGGTATAAAGAACCGCAAATCCTCACTGACTTTTACCAAAACGCAGACTTGTGAGCTCTGTTCATAAAGCCTGACTAAATCCAGCAACAGAGAAAGACCCAGATCCTGGTCTTGTTGCTGAGGATGGAACAAAATGTAGTTTCTAGAAACTAATCGACCAATCAGATCCAGTGATGCTTTTTATTATTGAGTCAAACATACGAGATCCCTGTCGTATTGACAAAGACTGTTCATTAAAATGCTGCATTTATAATGAATTTTTGAGCAGAACAAAATATTTTTTGCTTCTTATTTTAAAAAAATACTCTAATTTTTGTGGCCCTCGAGGACTTGACACTTGGTGCTTTTGGCCCTCATGTCGAAAAGTTTAGACACCCCTGCATTAAACTAACAGACTTTTCCCAGATAAAAAGTACTAGTACTGAAAAACTTAGCAGCACTCCTGCTCCCTCACCTGCATCAAAAACTTGTTTCAAAATATCCATAACTGGGTAGTATTTCAGTATTATTTGGCGTGAAAGACAGTAAAAAAAAGAAACACTCCATTTTACAAACATTTTATTTTGTGGTTAAAGTAATTTTCTGCAGCATGGCACTCTCAGCTGCATATCACCTCCCATTTCTCCAAGACTTAGTCACCTGAAAAACATGGACACAGGGAATAATTCACACACTGTCAAGGGTTTTATAAAATTACTTACAGAAATCGTGCTCTTTATATGTTTAAGTTATTTATATATAAAGTTAACGTTAGTTTCACAGTGTGAGCAAACAGGCTGCAGGACTGAGCGCACGGTCTCTCTCCAAACAGGGAGCCCAGGATAAAACAATTAAGTGTTGAGTTTCAATAGCCAGTAGCTTTATTGTTTTAGCTTTAGCGTTAGCTCGTGCATAGATTAATATTAACACAAATAGCTATAAAACCTGGTGTCTTTGCTATACGTCATTGTTATTCTCTGGTATAAATATAAGTGTATATAATGTCACTTACATTTAGGGAGCTAATAAGGTTAAAACTGAAATTAATCCAAGCCTTACCTCTACAAATCCCGCTGAGTGTGGTGGAAGCTAAACGGCAGCGTTGCTGCTTAAAAACAGTTCCATAACAGATCACTTAACCCCCACCCCCCACCCCCTGGAGACGCCGCAAGTGGGTCCGCCTCCGATTCTTCGGGACTTCCGGGTCATTTTCTGCCGACTAACGTGACAAACGTCACTCCCTGCTCTGTAAACTGGTCAGGGTTGCCAGATACTCAACGTTAATCCACAAAAAAGTCCATGAAAACCTGCTGCAACATGAAAACCTGCCCAAGCATAAATATAGACACCAATATAGACACTAATCCGAGGGTTAGTTTTTTTTTTTAAATGTTGAATTTCGTGATAGTTTTAAGCCAAAATCAAAACACTAATGAGATTAGTTTCCCACCCTAATGCCAAACCCCTTCGACGTTTTCTCCCACAATGATGACTAAGGCCTTTAGGGGGCGGAGCCACAGTGATGTCTACGCTTCATTTAATAAAGACTTTTTTGTCAGAAGCATGTTTTCAGATGGATTCACCAGCAGCAAATAGCCAGAGGCCCTTCCACTGTAGATGGCTTTTACTAAACAGAGTGTAATGAATTATTTTCCAGCACATTTATTTCCCAAGAGGCTGAAGATGTGAGGCTTCCCCCTCAGAGGTGGGCTTGACAGCCTACTGAGGCCTTCGTATTCCCAGCACAGCGCTTGGAAACGGAGCATATGGGAGATGAATGGTCAGCGGGGATATGTGCATCTGCATGTACTCGTGAGTGTTTGCTCATGCTGGCAATGCATTCGTCATGCCAGGCGGGCGTAGAAGGCCTTTCTTCTTCTAATCAGACCCCACAAGGTAATTCGATAATACAGATGGGAGCTGTCAGGCTTTTCCCCCCCTGAAAAACAAGACGGGGAGGAGGAGGATGAGCAAGACACAGAAGGATGGAAAAGAAATTATCTGGTCTCTGAGGATCACAATTTCTCCATTAGGAGTGTAAAATTGAGGTTAATAGAAAGTTGGATAGGTGGATGGTTTATTGTAGGGAGAATCTGGCTTCCTCTGAACTTTATTTTTACACTTTGAGAGGTGGAAAACAGCAAAACACGCTCTGAGATGAAGAGAGACGCTGTAATAACCGTTGTAGCACAAGAACCTGCCGTGCGTTGTTCGAACTAACACCTCGTAACAAAAGCAGAGCAGACCCGACGCACCTCCAACTCAACCTCACATCTAAAGGGTTGAATAGCTGGGAGTTATCGCCAACACTGAGGCCATTCTTCAGCTTTTCCTCATTTCAAAACGCTGTGAAGCTGAATGTATAGAATAGATCTGTTTTGTACCATATTTCTAGAGTCTTTCAGCTTTTTTTCCACTCTTTCCTGTTGTAAATTGCTCCCCATCACCAAGGTTTCCTCTGCTTTACGGTACAAAAGATGCTTCCCAAACGTGTGAATTTATCCTGGACCTGCAGCGTCTCTAGGGGTTTCCGGCTAAAGGAACAATGAATCCAAACGATGCATCGCTCCACATTTTATACATTGTAATTATGTACGAGTCCAGTGCCAGGTTTCTCCAAATGGACAACAGAGATTTGGTTCTGAGCCCAAAGTTGGGCCTTGTGCCCGATAATGGTGCTAAATAGAGCTCAAACGAGGGTTAGAGACGTTACCCAGTGACCGTAGACAACACTATGACTTCAATTAACTGACTTTTTCCTCTTGCGTGTCCAAATTTTTGTGTGTTTTTCCAATGAAGAGACTTGGTTCTAATTATACACCGTTTTGCACCTTCATGAGTTTGATCAAAACCACAACGGCCCTAAAGACAACCAGGAAGGACAATAGTAGAGTGATTTGTGAGCTAGCTTTCATCTTAAAAGCGTGGTACTTTGTTCTTTTGATCTAGAACTGGTGAATCTCCTTGGATGAGAAGCAAAACCTTTTCAGTTCCTGGAGTACTCTGATATAAATGTAGCTTCTAGCTTCACCTGCTAAAAGCTCATAAAGTTCATAAAGTCTCAGGGCTGCCTGAGTGCAACAGCTTGTCCTTTAATAAACCAGTACTTTGTCATTTTTGTGAAAATATTTCTTTACCACAGGATCGATCTAAAAGCAAGTGAGTCCTTTAACTTTTAAACATCTTGAACGGAAGTTGTTCGTAAAGACTTTTAAAAGAAATTGGTACAAGTCCGGAGATGTAGAGCTGAGTGTATGGTCCGGCTCCGCCTTGACTTTTATTTCTCTCTTTTCCTGAAACTGAGAAAATTCTGGCTGCTAAATAAAAAGAATTTTAAAAACAACAGAAATATTCATAAAATGCAACTAAATAAAATTTTAAAATGTTTTAAAACTACCAAAATGTACAAGTTAAAACATACAAACGTTTAAAAAATTAGACTAATTAACTAAATAAAAATGAAAAACATATGGAAACTTTCTTTTTTATTAACCCTGAATAACATGCACTTTTAAAACGTTTAATTTAAAGTATTTAACACCAATGTGTTGACAATTTACTGCTACTTTAACAACAGGCACTGGCGAGGGCAGCTAAGTGGTCTTGATGCAGTTAACACAGTCGCATGTAAAAGCAAAACACCGACTCACTCTCGTCATTTTCAATCTCTACTAGATATTTTTCACTTCACCTCCCTTTTTAATAGTTTTCATTTGGAGCTGGGATTGTAATAAACTTTTTAGCTAGCTCCGCTTGTTAGCTTCCCATCGTAGGACGAGAAGTTAGCATACCCAACATTTCTTCTGAGTACCACTAGAGGGGGCTTGTGTACCCTAGTTTGAGGATGACTAAAACTGTTAAGGCTCAATTCATTTTGATGAATCTTCTGCCAACGGGTTATAGATATGATGAATTTCTACATAAAGTTCCAAGATAATTTTGTGTCAGACGCAGGAAATGAAATATTAAAAACTAAATATAGGAGAATAGAAATCTAAAGGTTGTAGTAAACTTTAAGAACAGTCGTGCCTTATACACCCCAGATATTAAAAAAAACCCTCAATTTTTATTAAAAGTCAACAAACTCACTTAGCACTAAGTAGCTACATTAGCTTTTTGGACCATTTCTACTAGAAATGACTTGAACTAATTGTTCTTGACCTGTTGCTCTTAGATTGTTCTGAAAAGACTTTTGACCTGTTCTACTTCACATCCTATAAAAAACTTGCATTTGTTCGACAAATATTGGTTTTATTTACCAAATTACCAAAATCACAACCAGCCAGGTCTTCTTCATTTATTCCTAAAAATGTACTCAAAAGTACTTTTGTTTTAAAAACACGATTGTATAAAAAAGTCTTGAAGTAATCAGATTAATTGCAGATACTGTCAGAAAACTAGTGCAGTGCAGCAGTGCATTGTTTAGTTAGTGGAGCAGAACAATCTGCTGGAACTGAACCAACACCTCCCAGCAGGCCTTCACCAACCGCCGCCGCCGCAGCGCCGCAACTCCCCGGGGAGGAAACGAGCCGACGTGCACTCGCTCCCCAACTTTCCTGGTCGCATCACAGAGCCGATTTTAAAGAAGTCACATGACTGCGACAACAAAGAAAGCTGTGAGCGTCGGTTACCCACCGGGGCAACAGAATCAATGTGATACGGGTTATTAATAAAAGAAGTGACTCGTTTCATGACATGAAACTGCCATCTGCTTTGGCTGACGGTGTTGATATTTTATATATAAACAGAAGGATCTATTTATAGCCAAGAAGCACTATTTTAAAAGCTGTTTGTTACATAATATTAGATTAGACCCAAGAAAACGAAAACTTTGTAATAAATTCCATTTAAATTATAGAGTTCATATTTATGTAAAGCTAAAGTCAATTATCAGAACAAAATGTGTGATTAGTTATGAATGGGATCAAACTTCTTTGTTTTAAATTAGGGTGACCAAACGCCCTCTTTTCCCCGGACATGTCCTCTTTTCTCGTTCTGTCCAGGGCGTCTGGGCGGGTTTCACAGATTAATGACAATGTCCAGGTTTTATAGTTTTTCACTGGAAATGGGCATGAACTTAAATTAACTGATGTGACTATCCCTCTCACAGCGGGTCATAGTGTTTCATTTGAAGTATAACAACTTCAAACGATTTTCCTGAGTTTGCTGGAGGGAGGCAGTAACTCAGTGGGTTAAGACGTTGGTCTTGCAACCCGAAGATTGTAGGTTTGTATCCCGTTCCCGCAGGATTACCGAGGTAAAGTTTTGTACTTGTTGACTTGTGAAAGCCTATCTTAAAGTAGTTACTTAACTATTCTTCAAAACCACAGAGACTACATACTTTAAAATAGGTTTAAAGCAGCAATGTGGAGTTAAGTATCCTTTTTTTGGAAAATCAAAATATGGTCACCCTAGTTAAATGTCTTTTTCCTAATTAATAATGATGCGTGGATTTGCATCACATGAGGGATGCAGCAACTAGCTAGCTAAATGCTAACTTAAAAATCTTGGTGGTGTGTGTCACTGCCCGATCTGTAACCGGAAGCACGAACAGTTCTGCACATGCGCGAAGCCTACATCGCTTCCTCTTTTCGCCAACTTAGCGACATTCAAGCCTTTTGAATGGGACAGCTAGCTCCCAGTTAGCTCTTAGCTTTTACCAAGAGCTTAGCCTCTTTCTTGACTGCTCGGACCATTTAAACAATGGATACCTACGTGTACACTGCAAAAACTGATTTCTAAGAAAGTAAAATAGCCTTGTTTTTAGACATTTTGACTTATTTTTGTCTAAAAAGAAAATATATTCTTACAGCCCTACTTGAAACAGGCCAAATCTTCTTAAATATGGTCAAATTTTCAAGATTTGAGCAAAAAAATCTGCCAATGGGGTAAGCAAAATTTGCTTGTCTAGATTCCTTAAAAAATTGCAAAATTTTCTGCATTTAGAACAATTCGCTAGTTTTAAGGAATCTAGCCAAGCAAATTGTGCTTACCCCATTGGCAGATTTCTTTGCTCAAATCTAGAAAATTTGACCATATTTAAGAAGATTTGGCCTATTTCAAGTAGGGCTGTAAGAATATATTTTCTTTTTAGACAAAAAAAAAAAAGTCAAAATGTCTAAAAACAAGGCTGTTTTACTTTCTTAGAAATCAGTTTTTGCAGTGTATAAACATTTTAATACATTATGTATGTATATAGATTTATTATATACTTGTTAACACCTTAAAAGATACTCTGAACCGTAACTACCGTAAAATACTTCACTGCGATTACACGCGTTCTGCCCATGTGCAGAACCGATCGGGTAGACCTGATCTGTAATGTCCGACTTTACGCAGTAAGGATCGGGCCGTCCTGATTCGTAACTCCCTTTTTATTTTTTATTTTCTTCGACGTTGTATGAAACGTTGTCATTATTGCAAACTTTTTAATAAATACTTATTACTGTTAACATCTTAGCAGATACTCTGACCCGTAATTGCCGTAAAAAGCTTCAGCTGACTGATTTCGCACATGCGCAGAACTGATTGGGTTTCCGTTACGGATAGGGCAGCGACAGTGTGAATTGAAGCTCCCTGAAGTGGCCACGCCCTCATGTGGGGAGTCTTTGTGTGTTGTTTTGAAGTCATTTAAAATTGTACTACTATTATTTTGACTAAGGTTGACCTAACAGCTACTGGTTAACCTGCCATAAATATGCTAGTTAGCATGCTGTGTAACAATGATTGAATCAATTTACTATTATTCAACAAATGGCAGGTGACCAAATTAACTAAATAATGCGTCTTTATTGGGAAAACGTTTTCAGCAAACACCTCAGGATATCCACTGACTGCCCGCCTGAGTGAAGGAGTTGTTTTCACCTAAGAAGAAGTGGAGCATTGAGCAGGGATGGACCCTGAGCCTATCTTTTAATTAGTCATCATTATTTTGCTGCTACTTTAAGATTTTACACATTTTACAACAGTTTTTAGTTTTTTCCAGGTTTCTTCAATCATATTGCATCCTCTGGCTCCTTGCTAGCTGTTAGCGCTATAGCATGCTAACAGTAAAAAACATTTACTAAAGCAATGATTTAATGTGGCACTGTTTTAATATAATTACTACTTTTACAACATTGTTTCTTTTAGTGCTAGTGTCAATTCAGTGTTTTCTGTTGCTATTTCCAGAATTAAGCTAAATTAAGCTATGCTAATTAGCCCATGATGACATTTTATCATTACTTAGCATTTTATTTCTACTGTCCCTTTAGGATTGGTTTGCTATTTATCTACTGTGTTCAACATACAGTAATACTGTCTTATAGTGAAGCTGATTTGTTAATCTTTTCAGTTTCAGTCATCAGACACAAACTTTAAATCTAAAGTTTTATGCACTGCTAGATACTGGCAGTGCTCTCATGCTAGCTAATGCTAACGTGCTAGCACACTAGTATGGACTGTTTATTTTCTAATTCAGGCTGATAAGTCTTTATTATCTCTTAGAGGCAATAAGTTTCACAGGAGTAATGGATACAAACATGGACGACATGCATATCAAATTACAGCAGGCCGGTTACAGTCTAATCACTGGCAGGACTAATGAGTCCTTCATCCTATTAGTACCTGCAGTTTAGTAATAGATATCTGCATCCAGATGGTATCAGGCTCAACTCACCATGCTGTGGGTGGTCTGGATCAGTCTGGACCTCCTCTGGACATCTTATTTTTGTTCTTACATGTTAAAAGTCTGAACCAGAAGAAACAAGTAAGTGAAGACTCAATAAAACAAGAATAAAACATTCAAACCACTGTGCCTTTCTACAAAATGAGTCCACGTGTCAATAAATGCATAGAAAACCAGTAAAACCTAATTTAATGAATAAATTAAGGAATTAACCCACCTTTTGATTGACGCATATAAACCAAAGATCAAAAGAATGAATGTTTTCATGTCTACATATTAAAGTCAAATGGGAAAATGAAGCTATCATATGTGAAGAGGTCTGGAAAGTCATTTGTAAAACAATTAAATCCTCAACTTCAGGTCACTGGAAGGAGTTAGTTTTTATCACTACCTCTAAATAAAAACAAAAGGCCCATCAAAGTACCGGGACACCTCAATCAAACCAGTTTGTCATGATCCAGCCTCATTGAGTCAAAACAGTCAACCTCAGGTTGGACTCTAAACTTAAACATCATTTTTTCCAGTGTATCTGGGATCCTTCCACCTCATTTACTTCCAGTTACCAATGCTGGATCAATGTAGCCAGAAAAACCCGATAAGAGGGCCTCCAACTAAAGAAGCATGGGTTTAAAGTGTTGAAGGAATTAATGAAATGTTGGTAATTGTTGAAGCAAATTGAGAAATTATCCACAAGTAACCAAAAATATGAATTTTTAGATGTAGTAAGCCAAAATGTGTAAATAGTTTTTGATCTTTCTCTTATTTTTGAAATTGTTGAAGGTTTTGCAATTGTTTTAGAAACCTGGAAAAGTGGATGTCCCTGTTGGTGTGATGTGGACTGAACATAGAGTTTTATGTAGGGCTTACTGCTCGTATGGCAAAATTAAAAGGTATACAGTTCAACTAATGAACCAGATACTTTAAGAGCCGTTATCTGTACTGGTTTTATCACTACTGCTTCTGATTTTATACTTCTTATTGATGTCCCTTTTGTATTTTTATTCTTTTTCTTTTGGGGAAAAAATAAGAAATTGCACTATAAAAAGTAAAAACTAAAATGACGAGAATAACAGGGGAACAAGAACACATCCCTGAGGAGCCCCCTTACAGTTAAAAGGCAGAAAATAAGTCGATAAAAAAAGTAATTTTACAAGTTTTAGTACCTTTTTAGAGGCCTAAAACCATATTGGGAGTTCCTGTGAAAAGATAGCTGTTAGCACTATAGCTAAGATGTAGCCATTTGCTAAAGCAAAGGTTTAATATGGCAGTGATTTTATGTGAAATACAGTTTTCATGGTTTGAGTTAAGTCAGTTGTGGATCTGTGTCGTTGTTTTACAGCTACATATTTTCATTCAGCTTTATGTGCTTCCAGCGTTGGTTTGATATTCTAATTATCATTATGGGAAATACTATTTAATATTTTAGTTAAATTTAACAGATAAATGGTTTAACACGATAAATGTTACTGGAGAGTGTCGCCACAGATCGTCGTAACATCTCTAAAAAAACGGTTACTTCTTACATTTTTGTATTTTTTAGTACAAAACAAAATGGTAACATAGGAGAGTCGGACCAGAACACACAAGTTAAAAAGGAGATGCAGTGATCAACAAATCTGGACATGCTAAGAATGTTTTGGTCATCACATGCCCCCAATCCCTTAAATGCATCAAAAACTATGACATCATCATATCAGTTCCTCTATCCATATATTTATTTTCATATTTGATCCCTACCCTCTGCATTTACCCGGGCTTGGGACCGGCAAAAGTAGGACACTGGCTGATGTCCTGTTGAGGCTGACCTCATCTGGTTAGGTTTTGGTTTGTTTTGTTTTTTTTCTTTTTTTTTTGTTATTTTTGTGGGTTTTTGTTGTTGTTATTTTAGTGTTTTTTTGTGTGTTCTTTTTGTGTTTTTGTTTTATTTTTTGTTCTTTTTGGTTTTTTTTGTTCTTTTTTTGTTTTGTTTTTTGTGCTTTAGTCCTTTTGTGTTTTTTGTTTTGTTTTTTGTCCTTTTGTATTTTTTGTTTTGTTTTCTTGTTCTTTTTTGTGTTTTTTGTTTTGTTTTCTTGTTCTTTTTTGTGTTTTTTGTTTTGTTTTCTTGTTCTTTTTTGTGTTTTTTGTTTTGTTTTCTTGTTCTTTTTTGTGTTTTTTGTTTTGTTTTCTTGTTCTTTTTTGTTTTTGTTCTTTTTGTGTTTTTTGTTCTTTTTGTGTTATTTGTTTTTTTGTGTATGTGTGTTTTTTGTTTTGTTTTTTTGTTTTTTGTTCTTTTTTGTGTTTTTTTGTGTTTTTTTTCTTTTTGTGTTTTTTTGTTTTGTGTTTTGTGTTTTTCTTTCTTTGTGTCATTCATCAGTAGCTATTTTGAATGAGGACAAATGGAAGAGAGCGCTCAGTCTGACCATTTTTCACTGAAATATTTTTGTAATTTGGTATTTCTGCATGCAATTGCATTTGGGGGGCAGTCATGAAATTTGGGGGGGGCAATGCCCCCCCTTGCCCATGCCTACATCCGGCCTCGATGAAAATCATTGTTTTGTACTTGATCATAAATTTGTTTTGTGCTCTAAACAAGCTACAGGATGAGAAAGTCGGTCTTATGTTCTCACGTTTGTTCCCTCTGGCTCGTTGCAGAGAAACCGACCGTCATCGATGTGGGAATATACATCAACAGCATCGGGCCCGTGTCATCCATCGATATGGTGAGTCGTGTGTATATGTGTGTGTGGGGATCATCACTCCTTCCCATCATCTCCTCCATCCTCCCACGCATTTGTTCATTATCGGACGTAAGCGTCATCAAACACGAGCGCTGTCATTCCTCATGGAGGTCATCTGGGCTGCCACAGCTGTTTGTGTCGCACAGCGAGCCAAGAAAGACAGGTGTGGAGGCCATTTATTTATTTAATTCCTTTAGATTTCTGCGGATCAGCTGCAGTTAAGCTCAAGAGAGTTAAAGAAAATGATAAAAGCTGGAGATGTGTGCTGTGAAATCTCCAGCTTTCTTGTTTCTTTCACATCCGCATGGAAATTCCAAGAAAAAAAAACTAAAAAGTTCAAGCGAAGGAAGGAAAAAGCGGCTCTGGAAAAAGACCAGGATGTGGATCGATGCATATTTCATCGCGGGGGAGCTCGATCAGATCCAATAAAACACAAAAAGCCTAAAGTGAAAGCCTGATTCGTGGCAACGAGGAAATAGCTGCTTGCTTGTGAAAGCGCGAGCAGTCTCCTCCTCGGCCTTGTGTGAAGTGCGGCGCGCTAAATGGATGCAGCCTTTCAGCGCTTATTATGCAGGAGTCTGTTCAAACGCTGTCAAAACGGTCAAATGAGATATTTATTTTTCTCTATGATAATTCTCCCTCACAACATAATAAGTGTATTGCATATATTCACCAGGCTAGATGAGATAAGGAAAAGGAGTCTATCTCTGAACTCTGAAGTTGAAATGAAGCGGTTGCTTGGCAACGTAGAAGAAATGGAGATAAAAAATCAATTTGGTCTTTTCTTTTTACTGTCAGCACGGGCTCAGGGCTCGCATTATTCATCTAAGAAATGAACTTTTAGAAGTTTATTACAGAGCGGAGGGATTTTTCCCGCTCTTCTTAGAAAGTTTGAATTCAGCTTGAACGGCTTGTTAAAGGTCAAAGGTCAAACATTCACTTTAAGGAATTTCTGGTAGAGGGCAGCAAAGCAGTCCCAGACCATAACACTACCAGACCTAGAACCGTGCAAATAATCAGATTTTGTTTAATTGGTTTTTAGATCCGAAAATGATCACATAATCAACAAAAACAACTCCAAACTTTTTCTTTGTCTATCCTTCCTAAAAACATTAACTTTCACTCCTTCCCAAGACCAAACTCGACTGTCTTTGTCAGTCTGATTTATCCAATTCCAAACATCAAAAGTCCATAAAAAAAGCATAAAAATATGCTGACTTCCCGCTTTGACATCCGACTTTCCAGAGCAGCTTTTCTCTGCTTTATTAAGCATTCAGCAGAACTATCTGTCTGTGTTTTGTTCATTACTAATCGACTAAACTATGCCTCCTGCTGATGTGAATTGGTAACCTCAGTCTCCTCAAAATTAGAATTGTATATTTTAAGCTTTACAGAATCAAAAAACTCTGCTTTATGATTTCTAAAACAACCCATTGGTGACCATAGCATATACCTCTGAAGGTATTCTAAATATAGGGGTGGAAAACTGGTGAAGAGATGAACAATCTAGTGCTTCTCACCCCCTGAGGTTTATTATGACATGGCAGCTTAGTAAGTTTTTGTCTGAAGGTGGGAAATGAGAGCAGTGTTTCCATACCCCATGAGTGTGTGAAATAATCAGGAATGTAACTTTTCCATAATGTCACGCTCCCAGACCATCACTACCACCATGTTTGACTGTTAGTCTGATTTTTGAAACCCAGTGTTCGTTTTACTCCAGATGGACCGAGACACTCACCTTCCAAAAAGTGTTATTTTTGTGTTACGCCCCTCTGGAGTTTCCCTGGTCAGGTTGTGATGGTGCAGCAATCTACATGGCCCTGATTGCTGCACGGACTGCACCTGTGACAACTGACATAAAACCTGCTGGGATTTTAAGGGAAATGGCTGTTTTTAATAAAAATATTATCGTCTGTGGTCAGTCTCCACTTCATGTTGTGGCCCAACGAGCCGGGTCGTTACATAAATGGGGGCTCGTCCGGGATCTCTTTATTCCCATTAGCATGTGGTGGAGTGAGTATTTTTGCGTTGTTTAAGTTGATGTCATGTCAGCCATGTTTGATTTGCAGTTGTTTTTAGCAGCGCTGTCTCATTAGCCGGTGAAGGGTTGCCACAAACGGGACTTGCTGCTGATTGCGAATCACTTCGGACTAACATTTAGTCTCGTCAGTCCTCAGAATATTTTGATCTGGGTGTTTCTTTGGTAAAGAGATGGTTTGTGTTCTGTTTTTTCTCAGAGGTTTTGGTCTGGTTTTTGTTCTTTTGGAATTTCAGAATGAGGCAAGATGTGTTGCTTTTTGAGATCTTTTAGCGAACTCCATGTTGTCAGACTATACATATTCACATATGGCCAAGCTCGAAATTTAAAAAGTATTTTCTGTTTTTACTCAGTTTATCTTTATATTGGGATTTATTTGCTGATCCAAGTGACCAAAAAAGGACAATCGAATACTTTTTCTCATGATTCAAATTTTATACCCAGTGTGAGTTAAAGGTTAATCACTTTTTAGTGGATTCCAGTGTAAAGCTGGACAAGTTGTCCATAACAATTATACCGACTGAGAGTGAATTCAATTTGAGATGCTAAATGGTGTAGCTCAACTCACAGTTCATTAACTTGATTTTCCATCCGGTGCTCCGAGCAGCCAACAGGAAATGCACAGTCACTCTGACAGACGCTAAAGTTTTGCAGTCACTGTAGATTCCTGGAAGTCTTATTAAGATTACTGAAGCGCCGCAGAACCCGGCCCCCGTTTGACGACTCCTCTCTGACTCGGCTGGCCTGTTGGCAGCATTCTGCGGTTTCAGCTGAATAATACAGGGACCAAAACCAGGGAGGCGGAGGAGCAACTGGTGTAATTTGTTAGTGTGCAGCAGAGAAACTCATATCATCTAGAATTAGCGCATTAGATTGTGTGGTTCTGTGATGCGTGTCATGTAATATCCTGTGGAAATCTGAGGTAACTGATAAAGAAACGAGGCCTCTGGAGCTTCTAAAGCTTCATCTAGATGGAAAAATGTTGCACGAGCTGTTTAGCATAACATCACTGCACAACAAAGTGAGTGTCTTCCAATAAAGCCTGGAACAGGAAGTCCTGCTGAAATAAATCTACATAATTACTTTCTATAATGACAGTTTGTTCTTATGTTTTATTTAATTTTTTTTCTTAAATTTAATAACCTATTGCTGCAATCTAATTCCCATTTGGGATTAATATTGTTTTGTTCATTTCAATGTGACAAAAAAAAAAGCAATTTTCCACTAATGACACCAATTAAAAGTGTTTCTATTCACAGAGAGAACGTTATTAGGGTTTAGTAGGTAAATATTTTGGATTTTCACTCTAAAAGCACCAAAACGGTCAGACATTTTAGATGGACCATAAATTCTAGACAATAAGCTGTCGCTAATACACGTCGCTAATTTCTGAATTTTTATTGGCCCACAAGTTTCATGCTTGGTGAAAAATTATTTACCGAAACTGACAACAGCGAAAAAGAGAACGAGGAAGAGTGTGACGAAGTAATTCCCGGTTATTTTTGCGATTAGTCGACTAATCGGATCATGCGAACATTGGAAGTAAAACTACAGCTTATTGCACCAGCATGCAGCTGCTCTTATATAACCATCATTAGCTACAGCTTGAAGGGTTTAATGTATGTGCCAACTAGAAATAAAAACAGGGTGATAGTTTATTAAACTTTTAATGAAATGTGCAAACAAATCTTTAACTGTAGCAGAAAGTGCAACATTCCTGAAAGTGTTCAAACGGTTGTTCGCCTCACGGAGCTGCAACACAGAGTTTTGCTACGCCGGACCTGCAACTTGGAGCATCGCCGCTTGGAGTACCGTGGCTCGGTACTCCACAGCTCGGGGCTCCGCAGTTCGAGCCTCGGGGCACCGTGGCCTGGGGCTCCCTGGCATGGCAGGATGAAACTCTGCCAGGCCTAGAGCAGCTGCAGGTACGGACGACAGAAAGGCAATGAAAAACACCTAAAAAAACAATTAAATGATGCGTCGACTACTAAATTTGACGCCAACAATTTTATTAGTCGACTAATCATGTCGGTCTGAATTCTGAGGCTGGTAAATTCCGACACTGAAGAAGACGACTTTAGTGCTTTTAGCGCGCAGGAGGAAGATGAAGATCAGTGACTTTTCCCAGTAGACCGTGCCGGTATTTTTATTTTTGTTAACCAGACGTGTTACAGGCACTGTTCGGAAAAAAGTATTAACTGTACCTATTTATGAATGTTGCCAGAACGTATTTAATTAAAGCTACAGTTCTGAGTATTTGAGTGAGAGAGACATTTTTAAAAATCCAACGTCCCAGGGCCCCTCCCAAAACATCTCTTCACTCCCCACCTTCCCGCTCCCTCTAACCCCACCTCTACAATTGTACACGTGCGTTACTCCAGTCTCTAATGCTTCTTTCGGCACCTGGCTTTTCTTTGTTTTTCTTTCTCAAGTTGCTGTAACCCTCAGTAGCTGGGGAATGGCTTACTTTTATCAGAAGTTTGCTCCGACCTCCTTCACCCGCCGTGTTCTTTCGGTATGGCGACTGTAAACAGGAAGACACGGAGCGTCTTGTGCACATTCTATTGGCTTAAAAAAATTGGTGGCCAGTGTAAATTCATAGGGTCTATGGGAGGAAGGAGGGACTTAAAGCAGCATTTAAAAACATTCCTGCGTAGCCCTCTACTGCCCCCTACTGGTTAAAAGTGTAATTTCAACTGTCGTAAATCCTCACGCAGCCTGCTACGGCTCTCGATGCTTTTCATCTAATAATCTCGTCAGAAAAGGTGTTGTATTGTACATTTTTTGAATGTATGATTATTTTCTGTTCAGAAACAGTCTCTCTCTGCCTCTCCCCCTTTCTCTCTTTTTATCTCTCTCTCTTTCTCTCTCTCAATTGACCCAAATCTGACTAAACCCGGAAAAGCTTGTGTAGGTGATGTTTTTGTGCAGGTCGAGCGTAACCAGCTGATTTATTTATCTATATACCTGTCAGGTGGTCTTAGAAAGTCTGTTCCGGGACCAGCGTTAGCCGCTCCACTCGACCGAGACCCGACCTGGTTATCAGGTCGGCGTAGGAGAGATTCCCCCAGGTGTTGCGGTGGGATGATGCCTTCCTTAGGGTCTACGCCGCAGAAAAGATGCTGGGAGTCAGTGCGTGGAGAGCGGGGAGCCTCCGCTGTCCTGACCGGGGGATTGGAACGATCTGTCGGCAGCAAGGCTGCTGCTGCTGCTCTGGTCCTCCATCGACATGATGGCCGTGGGGGTCGAGCTGTCCTCTTCGTCCTCCTCCTCGGGTACGATGTTGTTGCCCTCCGGCGTCACCGTGTTTGAGTCGGGTCGCGGCAGAGAAGGCATGCAGGTCTCAGTCAACTGGCGCAAACCCTCCAGGATCGAGCCAAGTTCAGGCGGATTTATTTATTTATTTATTTATTTATTTACCTGTGAGGAAGTCCTATTCTTCAGGACATACTTTTACAATATTTCCCTACGTGGTTCATAGTCAGACTGGTTAAACCGTGAATCCCTCGCTGAAACCATCACTCCTCCCAGACCGTCGCTACACCTGGTAACTATGGCCGTAAAGCAGGTAGTGACATCATCTAGGAGACCTACCCGCTCCTCAGAACTGGTTAGTGTGGTTTCTGTCCAGTAGAGGGGTGTAGAGTGGTGGCAAATATGAAAATGGTCAAGTTTCTAACTCAGAAATCAATTAAATCCATTTTAATGCTCTAGCTTAAAGTGTGAAAAACTATTTACTGCTGCTTTAAGAAGAAAACAAATGTCGTCGAACTGTATCCATATATCATAGTTTAGAACTGAGCTATCATTTGAAACAGTTCAATAAGTAAATACTCAGGACTGCAGCTTTAAGTTTAAAAGTAATTCTGTGTAAATTCCTCACACCTGTGACTAGAAGTGTACAATTTATTTATTTATTTTTAAAGTTAGTGGGTGTGGCTTATATTCAGGCATCCTCAATAGTCTGGATATTACTGTAAATGGATGATTGGAGGGGAAAAAAATTAGGAAAAAGAAGGAAAATTAAATCCAGGTGGAATTGGGGAGTACTCCTACATCTGAAGGCAGTAATGGAACAAGAACAAAACCCAAGACAATAACTGAATAACAAAACACCCCAAAATAACCACAGAGAGCATTTTCTTAATATAAATTATCAACTCAACAAAGACCGGCTCTTCCCCTAAAAGCACAAAAACAAATCAGCAGCTGAGCTTTTCTCTTTGATCTTTCCACACAGTTGCTTTTATTACATCCTCTTGACTATAACGCTGTAATTTCCTCAATAAAACGATCAAGTAACCCGGTGTTGAAGCTGAAACCCCTGCAGGGAGATTTTACCGGTTAAATCAGTGGCTTTAAACCAGCGAAGGAGCTGGTTTTACTACGACGTCCTTCCTGCATCGAGCTGCTGTTTAATACAGCGCTCGGATCAATCCAACACCATTGAGGAAACCAATAAAGATTTCTACTGTGCTGAATTCATCTCGCAACACTGGCCAAACCCTGAACTTGAGTAAATGTTTTAGTTTAGTTTAGAATGTGGGTGGATGAAAACCCAAATCTTCTTAGAAAAACGACATAAAACATAAATAATTGTTAATGAGCACGAGTTGTTCAGCCTCCATGTACACGCTGTCCTTGTTTGACTCGGCCCCATTGATCAAGACTTATTAAGTGGTTCTTTGTTGGCTCTGGGGATGGATCCTTGAAAAACAAAAAGAAAAGAAAAATCATCAAGTAGCACAGATTAAATTAAAGCTCGCGTCTGTCTCTCTCTCTCAAGAAAAAGCTAAAACAGTATTTATTCTCGGCTGTCCTTTGTCCCTCGAGGGACGTCACAATAAACACCTTTTACTTCTCCAGGTTTGAATTTTCACATCCGTCTTTTCAGCTTTGTGGTTCTAATCAAACTGTTGGTTGTCTGCTTCTTGTCTAGTTTTGATTTATCCCGATAAAATACTTAGTTTTACTCATGAATCCAGTGATTAGAAGTCATTTCTGGAAGACGTTACAAAGAAAACCAGTTTTAATGGGAATCAGAGATGAAAGAGCATTGTGCTAGAGATGGTTGTGAGTGAAAATCCCAGTTTGTGAAACACTCACCACCTACAGGGGGGTCCACAGTCCCTACTTGAGGCTCAAAATAATTGTCCACTTCATTGTTTATTTCACAAAATCAGTGTTCATTACATATTTTGAACTGATTCCAGCAATAAAATGATCTCCAAATGATCCATTAGAAAAAGTTGTTTTTGGCGGCCATCTTGGATTTATTCTTTTTGACGAAAATGTTTATTAGTCACATTTTAATCATTTCTATATGGGATTGTTTTAGTACAGATTAAGTCTAAGAAAACTCCAAAAGGTAAGCTCTAGTCTTTTAACTAATTAATTTAGATCAGTTAGTTTAAAAATGGAGTCACTTGCAGCCTGACCTCAATTCAGGGAGGGAAAAGACATGAACTGACCAATCAGAGGACACTATAGATCAGCCATAGGTTCTAGAGATTCAAAAGACTTCATTTGAGCGAAGACTGAGCACGCATTGAGAGAGTCAAGCGTGCGCGCCGTGCACTGTAGCTCATAGTTGAGCTCCTGGTCAGTCACCAGATGCTTCTGTGCTGCAAAAACTTGTGCTCTCTCACAGGGCAGAAATACCTTCTCGTGATGGTTATTTTTACTTATAAGTCATAACTTCCTCTCTCGTATCACGTTTACGAGCTTGGTGTTGGGCGTGTGAGTGCAAAATATGCGTTTGTGAGTTTTGAAACTAGATTGCGTTTTTCTTTCTGATGGATCTGATCGCTTTGTCGTTTCCGATTATCGAGACCCTTTGGTCCCATCAGCAGAAGTGTTGTACAGAATGTGAAAATACATCAAATCAACATCAGAATGTACCACAAAGCATATATGTGAATGTTTTAAATGTATTTGCATAATTAGCAGGTCTGACAGTTTGTATAAATATAGAATTCTTGTGTATATTTAGTTAGTTCGTATGTAAATAAATCTAAAGATTCATTCAAAAAGAAGAACTTCCAATGAAAAAGGACTACAACCATGAATTGGTCTGGACAAATGATGATAATAGTTATCAAAATTAATGATATGAGTAATAATAATAAAACTTGTAATATAAATAGTATTTAAGAATTGTACAAAGGGTGATGAAAGAAGAATGAGAGAAAATAATGAGCCAAACCAACCAGACCTAAAATAACAGATGTTTTCAGTTTTTGGATCAGTCGATCATTAATAACTGTTGATATCATGTACACTTTATTTACTGGACATTGCTAAGTCACTCATTCATAAAGTAGTGATGAAGTTGTGAATTAAACCTCCTCTTATAGGAGGTCAGTGGACCATGACCAGACTAGGAATATTGTAGAAGCTCTGAACTGTGGAGAACACTATCCCATTGTGACATTCCCGTGAAATTCCCTCGTTAGCGTGGATTAGCTCCACTCTGTAGGGATCTGTGTCTGCCGGTCAGTGGAACGTGAATCCCCAACCTCCCCCTCCGCGGGGGACAACTGGACACACATTAGTACAAAGTCACAACAGTTTTATGTCTTCTACTATTTTTATTTTTGTCCAAATCGTCTCTGGACTCGAATGTCTCTCTTTTCTCGTTCACGCTCGGCTGCGCTCCTCTTTCCCCGGTCCAATCTATCACGATCTCTATTAAACATGTTCGCTCGCTCCTCGCGTCTGAGACCTCCACACGAAAAACCAGGTCAATTCCTCGAGGTGTGTTAGATCCATATTGATAACACACACGTACAGGAACACACACGCGGTTCCACCCGACGTCATCAGACACCAAACGGCAGGACGCTTCTCGTCTGCCTTTGAACAAAACACATTATCTTTCTTCATTTGGTCCCGTGATAATGGGCCCTGGCTGGGAGGACGCAGCGGCGAATGAAGCCACCGGTAATTTGGGACCCTGTGATGAATGGTGGAGTGATTAACCGACATTAGCTGCTTTAAAACTGGGGGGAAATGTTGGGTTTTCGTAGGCTGCGCTGGGAGAGGCTGATAACAGTCGGTGAATTAACTGACAAAGACACACTTTGACATCGAGTCTGTGTTTTGTAGGCGATGCTCCGGTGAACGAGTGGGTGGTTTCTGCATCCTGCAGCTGAATGAAGCCAGTATTTATCCACCAAGCGTAGAAATCATTACAACTACCTGATCTGTCTGCAGCACATAGCAGGAGCAACGCTTGGTAGCCAATTTATAAGTGGTCCAGGCTCTATATACAGTAGTGCAATTTAATTATTTTACTACAATTAAAGGCAGGTGTTGTTGGGTTTACCGTCTCATCTAAACTGATATTTGATCAAGCAAAATTTTAAAAAATTAAATTTTTATTTTATTACCTGATTCTGATGTATTGCGCCTGAAATTACAATATCTACTAAATATGTTAACGAATAAAACAAAAGTTTATTCTGTCTTAAAACATTCTTCAAAGTTCGAGAATTTCAAAGTTTTACGTTTGTAAAAATTCACCGGTGATTTTATGAGAAAATGATAAAAAATAAGTTAGGTTATAGCAACAACTGTAGAAAATTTAGGAAATGGAATTGAATAGAAAGTTTTTCTTTTGTTTAAATTTTTTCTTTTTACAAAGACTGAGATGAAGAAACATGGGCGATGTATGTCCATCCATTCTGTCATTCAAAAATAAATCAATGATATCCTGTTAATGGAAGCTGCACACTCAAATAGCTAATTACAACTGAACATATGAGAAAAACTAATAGTTCAAAAAGGCAGAAACGAGGTAAGATCAGTATGAATCCACAGAAGTTCACACTATTTCGTTTAAACGGAGAGGGCGGGGCTTAACCTTTTAACTTCAACTCCAAGACAAAAAAAAAACCAAACTTTTTTCAAACTTTTTTTCCCCTCTTTGTATTAATTGGATACAATAAGACTTGTAATTTATTCTAAATGAATACTGCAAAAATAGGTATTATTTCCATTATTTAAACGTCTCCAAATTTGTTTTGTTTTATATAGTTTTTTTTATGTATTTTGTTTTGTTGTTTAATTTTTTTTTTTTTTGATTAATTTTAAGAGGAACTTGAGTGTCGTAAAGGTGCCTGTAAATAAAATGCATTTTTATTAAAATATAGTCTCTAAAATGTGCTCCACAAAGTGGTTGGCATGCTGGTTAAATGCGTTAAACTACAGCTGACCACAAGGGGGAGCCAGTTTTTTTTTTACTTCATCTTCTACATCTACCTCCAGTAATAAAATATGTCATGGTTTATGTTCACTTCTTTAGCATTTAGTCTTTTTTTTTAATGATTGTTATTACTAAAGAAAGAGACAAGAAAATTGTTGCTAATAGCATTACAGAACACATCCAAGCTAGCATGTTTTATAAAATTTTAAGAGTTATAAGATTTTATTTTTGACTACAGAAATAAAAACATGACATTTAGAAAACATTTCTATAAAACTAAAACACCTGAATTTACAACACTAATGTCTTTGTGTTGTGGAGAATCTAGCAGATGCTAGCTAAAGAATGCTAACAGTGTGTTGACATAAAGCTCACTGGTTTACGGACACTTTAAGCCTTAGGTTTTTCTAACAAGGTATGAAATAAAACAAATCTTAATGTAAATAAGTTATAAATAGTTAGTTTTTCTTGTAAAGTCATTCAGTCTGTTTCCCGTTCATGTTGCACCGTTAGCCCCACTTCTCTCTTGCTAACTATTAGCAACCAGTTGTGTTGGAAACCACTTGTAAATATTCTAAATTTGGCTACTTTTGTCCTAATAATGCTGAAAAACTTGTGCTACATTCAGTTGTCATGTTTTTATGAACAACTTAGTTAGCATGAGCATTATCTTTACCGTTAGCCTCATGATTTTTTGAGTACTGGCACAGAAAATCATTTTTAAATAAAACAGTTTTAGATTTCTGAATTATTTATTCAAAGATTCAACCACTCACACGGCGAGTTGTCAGTGATATAATTTTATGACATATTTGGGAAGAAAATTAGCATTTTATTTTGCAAAACTAAAATGATTTTTTTAGTGTGTTTTATGACATATCTCAAATTCGTTGATTTTTCAGTCCCATAATTCTGAATAAATCAGGTGTCGTATAATCTCTAGGGGGCCCTTTGATGTGCTTTCCATCCACTTTCTAATCTCAGCTCACAGCTGAAATATAGCATAATTTCTCTAAGTGTCCTTATCAGTAGCACCTGCTCCACATCCACAGAGAAACAAATTCTTTTAAAACACCGCTGCTGCTCCTACCTACACATGACTGAAGGGTCAAAGCAGATGATTTTATCAGCGCTGAGGAGAAGAGCCCCTGGCTCATCACGGCTCGCCGTCTTTTTTTGATCAAATTTAGTGGAAACAAAAACATCTCGTATCTCTTCATGTTGATGCTGCCGGAGCTCGCTCGGGGCTCAAACCGGTCATGATTCGAACACGTTCTCCGTCTTCATTCAGAGCTTAACTCCAGCAGCAAATTAAGGGTTTAATGATGTAAAACTGTGCAATGACCTTCTTATCAGAGCTTATTGCAATTCACGGCTGTGCTTGTTCAGGTACATTTAAAGAGCTGGATATAAACACAAACATTTAAACAATAATATCAGCCAACGTAGAATTAAAATGTAGGAGACGGCTTTTTATTTTAACACAACCTATCGCCAATTAAAATTAGTAATCAACATTTTGAAAGGTATTGGATCAGGCTCAGGAAATGCAAATACCAACAATAATTAAAGACTTAGACCAGGATTATGGCCAGAATATTTCTCCTAGTTAATCCTCAGCAGCTCATGCTATTTTTTTTTTCCACTGCCAAACTAGTCAGCTGGAAAGCAAACAAAGGAATGGGTTTTATTCCTATAAAATGTCCATGACCTTTGACCTCTGTGGCTCTCGGAGTGCTTTAGCCTCAACTACAATTCAAGAATGTTAGAATTAATTTTAACTGCCACAGAAACACTTTTATGATCAGATTTTTATGAATATGAGGCCTAAAAAATATGCTAATTTAAAGTGGGAAAAGGTTGAGTTCAACTCAAAGTATTTACTTTTTAAATTTTCAATTTGAGGTAAATGGAACCAAAAATCTCCAACTTTTACTACAAAGCAAACGTGTGATTCATACAGCTTGACTAAACACGGCAAGAACACGGAAGAAAAAGTCACTCATGTTTTTGTTCCTGATGAATGCGAAAGAGTATAAAGAATAGGAGAGTGAATGTGTGAAAAGAAGTGTGATCTGGGTGATCAAGAGCAGTAATCTGATAAAGTTTAAAGGTAGTAACAGATGTCAGAGTTAAAGTGGAAGGATTTATGGCCATAGATGGTAGAGGTGTGACCGCGTGGTGTCTCGCCTTAAAATTGTCTTGTAGACAAAAAGAAGTTAGGAGTCTATGCCTGAGCTGTATCAATAATTTGATACAGTCAGACCTCCACATTTTACCGTGGTGTACGGTATTATCGTGAGTCCGGGTCGGACTGGGACCATTATTCAGCCCGGGCATTTTTGGCCACTGTAAGTGCATGTGAACACACCCGCAGCCATACGAGTTTTTGCCGTAACAGGAAGTGCTGATTAAAATGAGCTGCTCAGATCACGGGCTGCGCAACCGGCCCATTCCGGTCCAGACTGGCTCAAAGTTACCACCGGCCCACCAGCAGTCCAGCTCTGACCATGCATTTGTTTCATGGCAGTATTGAATTTAATACCATTGCTATGTTTAAACACTGGATGTATATGGTATTATCATCAATCCTACAGAAGTATCTGGGTATGAAGGGAGGGCCGGCCCACCAGTTCATAAAGATCACAGTGGAGAGGTTGGAAGCAGAACTACAGCTGACTGGAGATTGTAAAATGCTTGTTTTTCACAAAAACGGTGGAAATACATCAACACACTTCCCTCTGAGTGCTAGAAGTTCACCTTTAGATTGGGCAAATTAAAAAATATATCAGAATTTCCTCAAATGCCTGTAAAATACATGCAGTATTTAGCCCAAGGGTTAAAGTTCTCCGTCGTGGCGACGGATTTCCGTCAATTGGAAAAAAGACAAAAAGTTCAGATTCTCTTTTTTGCTCTTTCTTCTCACACGCTCTCTCTCTCTGTATCTCTCTCTGTCTCGCAAATGAAGATATGTGATAATAGTGACTGTCATGGGCGTACATTTAGCATGGACGGAGGAGACGTGTCCTCACAAATGGTCTGGATCAACCAGTGCGACCCCTCACTCCAGGATGTATGCTAGCGGTCTGCAATCCCTCCACCTGTATAGAACTTTGCTCTGAGCTACTCACGCCGATGGCACCTGCCCTGGGCCTGGAAGTGGACCGAACTGGCCTATATGGTAACTCAGGGCTGGGCCGGTTGCGATCTGAGATATTCTTAATGTTGCCCACCCCCACCCCGAGAGACACATTTTCTGTCGGATGAAAAAATATTTTGCCTCAACCCCTGATTTAGCCTTTCTAGGCAGATTAATGTGCTATACCGTGGTATACTTTTAGGAAAATTTGACGCTATTAAAAATGAGTCCTACCCAATGCTGCTGTATTTATTAGATCTATAATGGATGTTGAACAGTAGCTGTAGAGGTCTCAGTCTTAGCCAGCTGTAATATGTCAGAACTGTGGATGTGTGTTTGGACTTTGAAGACATTGGAACAAGAACATCTCATTTCTTTATGCTTCACTGTTTAAGCTAATCAACCCACTGAAGTACAAGTTGTTTGAATGATTCCAGACATTTCTTTCTCCTGCTTCTCGTTTCATCTGCTCATCAAGCCCTCTTTTTTTCTTGTCTAATTTCCATTTTTGCTGCTGATGGAGGCTTCAGAACTCATTTTTCTTTCTTGTTGTCTGAAATCCTCACTCATCCAGGTTTGAGATCAAGGCTTCAGAACGACGAGCCGACCGGCATTTCAGTCCTCGACATTATCGACGGCAAACGCATTTATCGTGGTGTAATTAAAAGAAAACGAGATCCAAAGACGAGGGACGGTGACTCAGATGGAGAGGGCAGATTATTAGTCCCACTGGCACGCCATCAATCCAGCACAGCTCCCAGTCGTTCTGGTAAAGAGATCCAGCATCTATTAGTCAGCACGAGCATATCCAAGATGTTATTACTGACCCAAAGCAGAGAGCAGGTCACAGCAGTGCAGCGGAGCCGGGCTTTTAATATGTTGAGATGGGGCGCTGTCACTTCACGGCACATTGTTGTTGTGTTTACTGATTTCAGCGACGAGCGAGAAGCAATCAGCACTGTAATTATTTTACAAGGCTGAGTTAGGGATTAGTGCAGAGTGAAAACAAGTCGTTGTGTTTTTAATTTGATTTATTTTCAATAATAGCGTTTTCACTAAAAACACAGGAGAAGATGGTTGGAGCCGTACAGCTACACTCAAGAATAAAATGTAATTTTAAATAAATTATTTGGAGAAACCTTTAAACTACACAATGTTTCTATATTTAACAATAACTGATCAAATCACTTAGCTAACCACCTCTGTAAAGCAGTATTTATTGGTCTGGAGCATACAGTCGCATGTTAGCACGATGCCCAAGAAGATTTACATCAGCAGGTGTTGCTGTGCATTCAATCTGGGATCAGTTAAAGATCATTTCCAAACGTGTGCAATGTTTGGTGTCCATCTTTCTACAGTGAGAAAGATCATCCAGTGAATAACGTTTAAGATGGCTGCCAGTTTTCCCAGGAATGGATGTCATAACAACTTTACCTCAATGTCAGATTGTGCAAAAGTCACAAAAATGCAAGAAACCTACAAGCTAAATCAATGGCAATGTAGTTATGAAAATATGAAGTACACACGGTGTGTTTGGAAGAACTGCCCAGAGCAAGCCTTGTTTTCTATAAATGTCTGACTAGTAGAGGTATAACTGAAGGAATGAGTCACGGTTTGGTATGGGTCTCAGTTTGATACGTCCTTCTGTTTTTGGTTTCTTACCTTAGTTTTGGGTTTTTAATTAGATACAAACTTTGGTTCTGGGTCTTCAGTTTTGGTTCACAGTTTGATTCATATTTGAGAATAAAAAACTAAGAGATGTCTTCAACTAAAACCCCTAAACCAGTTTGACATACACTTCTCCTTTGGGTTCATGGTTTGAGGCGTACCTTGGCTTTTGGTTTTCAGTTTGATAGGCCCCTTTGTTTTTGGCCTATGGTTTGATGTGTCCCTTGGTTTTGGATTATAGTTCAGTAGTATAGTAGGGGCGTCGTGTAGCTTAGTTGGTGGAGTGGCCGGTCTGGTAATCAGACGGTCGCTGGTTTGATCCCAGTTCCGTCTGGGATACATTGTCGTTATATCTTTGGGCAAGACACTTCACCCACCTTGCCTACTGGTGGTGCTCAGAGGGACTTGGAGGGCACTGGTGCCATTTACCATAGTTTAATATGGTCTTGGGTTTATGGTTTATATAAGTTTCTTAGTTTTGGGGTGTGGTTTGATATGTACCTTGGTCTTGGGTTCTTCGTTTGATATGTCCCTTGGTTTACGGTTTATGGTTTGATACGTTTCTTGGTTTATGGTTTGATACGTTTCTTGGTTTATGGTTTGATACGTTTCTTGGTTTATGGTTTGATACATTTCTTGGTTTACGGTTTATGGTTTGATACGTTTCTTGGTTTACGGTTTATGGTTTGATACGTTTCTTGGTTTACGGTTTATGGTTTGATACGTTTCTTGGTTTACGATTTATGGTTTGATACGTTTCTTGGTTTACGATTTATGGTTTGATACGTTTCTTGGTTTACGGTTTATGGTTTGATACGTTTCTTGGGTTACGGTTTATGGTTTGATACGTTTCTTGGGTTACGGTTTATGGTTTGATACGTTTCTTGGTTTACGATTTATGGTTTGATACGTTTCTTGGTTTACGGTTTATGGTTTGATACGTTTCTTGGTTTACGGTTTATGGTTTGATACGTTTCTTGGTTTACGGTTTATGGTTTGATACATTTCTTGGGTTACGGTTTATGGTTTGATACGTTTCTTGGTTTACGATTTATGGTTTGATACGTTTCTTGGTTTACGATTTATGGTTTGATACGTTTCTTGGTGTACGGTTTATGGTTTGATACGTTTCATGGTTTATGGTTTGATACGTTTCTTGGTTACGGTTTATGGTTTGATACGTTTCTTGGGTTATGGTTTATGGTTTGATACGTTTCTTGGTTACGGTTTATGGTTTGATACGTTTCTTGGTTACGGTTTATGGTTTGATACGTTTCTTGGTTTACGGTTTATGGTTTGATACGTTTCTTGGGTTATGGTTTATGGTTTGATACGTTTCTTGGTTTACGGTTTATGGTTTGATACGTTTCTTAGTGTACGGTTTATGGTTTGATACGTTTCTTGGTGTACGGTTTATGGTTTGATACGTTTCTTGGTGTACGGTTTATGGTTTGATACGTTTCTTGGTTTACGGTTTATGGTTTGATACGTTTCTTGGTTTACGGTTTATGGTTTGATACGTTTCTTGGTTTACGGTTTATGGTTTGATATGTCCCTTGGTTTTGGGTTCTCTGTTTGATATGGTTTACTCTGTTTTAGGTTCTTGGTTGGAGATGTACCTTGATTTTTGATTCAGTTTAATATAAATTTGATAAAACCAAATTATTACAATTTGCCACTTTTTCTTTTTTTTTTTTTTACTGATAACATTCATATCCTGACTGCTTCTTTATTTACCAACATTTTCTCTACCAGAGGGTTTTTCAAAAAGCACAAACTATCATGTATTTGGAATGTGAAGCAGGACAGTGATCCCAGACATCGAAGCAAATGTTCAACAGAATGATTGATAAAGAAAATAATCAGGTTGTTGTAATGGTCCAGTTAAAGTCCAGACCTGACTGAAACACTGTGCTGGGACCTATGCCAACAAACTTTAATGGATTCAAGCAACATTTCAGAGAAAAGAGATTGAAAATTCCTCAGAGTCCAATAGAAATCAATCACTTTAATTTATTTAAACTGAGGCTGTATTTGTCAAATTTTAAGACTAATTTTCATTTAGTCAAGAATTTGTCCTAACAAGGAAAGCTCTAGAATCAAATCGTCTCGTCTTGTCTTCTTCCGCTTATCCGGGTCCGGGTCGCGGGGGCAGCATCCCAATTAGGGAGTCCCAGACTGTCCTCTCCCCAGCCACTTCTACCAGCTCCTCCGGCAGGATCCCAAGGCGTTCCAGGGCCAAACCAGAGATATATTTTCTCCAGCGTGTCCTGGGTCGACCCGGGGGCCTCCTGCCGGCAGGACATGCCTGAAACACCTCCTTGGGGTGGCGTCCAGGGGGCATCCTAACAAGATGCCCGAACCACCTCAACTGGCTCCTTTCGACATGGAGGAGCAGCGGTTCTACTCCGAGTTTCTCCCGAAATCGAATAAAATCAAATAGAATCAAATAGTATTTATTGTAAATATTGGTCTGGTTTGGAAACCATCCAATATGATGTAGTTATTATATCCCAGGGGTAAAAGTGGATTTCACATGGTGATTTCAGGTAGGAAAGTGTGATTCAATAACAATCACACACATCGTTGTTGAGTTGTAATCCACCGTGACAGTGAAGTACCAGCAATTTTAATTAATCCTCCTTGTTTCTGAGTTGAAGAACAAAGATGATGTTCCTTATCTTATCACATTTCTCCGCTGAAAAGGAGCAATTTTCTGCATCTAATTTTTTCAGCCACTTTGAGCTCCTTACATCTCAATCAGAAGCGATGGGGAAGCTTTATATCTTGCAGCCACACTTACGTGATCAAGGCTGATAAAAACAGGTGTGTTTTTGCATAAAAGCCTGCTTAGTGAGGGCAAATGCTAAATCAGTGGAGAAACCTGAATGTCCCTTTTGAATTATGGATGAAAACTATGAAAAGAGGAGAACGCAGAAGGAGCAAGTGCTCGCTGGATGCACGGCTCGTGGATTCTCATTTTTGTTTGATTCGTTCCTTTCACCTTTGGTTTCCCAACAAACCCGTGTTTGTACTTTTCCAAGCTGAAACAGCAGCCGGGTGGGACTCGATGAATAATTAAGTCCATAGAAATAGAAGGACCTCCTGACCCTCCGAAAACACTAAAGGAGCTATTTTTGCGGCAGGGACACTCACTTACGAGGAGCGCACGGATTCACTTAGACGCCCATCTGAACGCAGCCATCCATCTGTCTCAGATAAACACATGTTCATACATCAAAGTCTCCGCCGTCTTCCGAGGAGCTGAGAAAAGGGACGCTGTGCTTCTCTGCATCGACTCCTTTTCTCTTCGCATTTCCTCGTCTTTACACTCGCGTTATTTCAACCGCTCACTCAGCAGATGCATATTAATGTCAGACTGGAGATGTGTTTTGGATCTATATTTTCTACTATTTTTTATGTTCCATTCCGGAGAGAAAATACACATGAAATAAACCCACACTGTTGAAAATAGACTCGCTGTCAGAGAGGTCACGCAATGGTGCTAATTTATTTCATTTCCTGGAAAATGAAAGCTACAGCTCTTAAAACTGTTGGTCTGAATCAAAGTCAGAACTTTCATTAAAAAAAAGGGTTGCAATTAATTGGTAATCACATGCATTTGATTAGCAGAACCCAGCTGCTTTTTAGCATCTTAATTTCTGTGGAAAAGTTCAAACATGTCACTGCTTCTTTTTAGCAAGTAAAACATATTTATTTGGTGATTTTTTTTTTTTTTTTTGGGTAAAGTCACAAACTTCGGAAAAAAAAGATGAAATGTGAGGAATGGTGTCAAAACACTGAACAAGTCAAAAATCGCATTAGCAACTTCTGAGTCTCCAGTCCGATGCCCCTGAAGTCTCACAAAATCACGTATCTCGCGAGGGTTAGGCTAACCCAATGTGGCTAGCTGTTATGCTAGCGCCGGAGTGTTTTTAGCTCATGATTTCTGCTTTTTCTAATCTCTCCCTGCTTGAACACAGCTGATTTCTTTGAATGAGTGATGAACCGCTCCAGTAGAAAGCTATGAAGGCTGAGGAGACATTTCAACAGTTAGATTTAGGTGTTTCTGAGCAGAGACAATGCTAACACTTTAAGACAGTGACTTAAACTGGACACTAGGGGGTGCTAAAACAACTCAAAACAGCATAGTATGCATTTAATTGAATGTCCCAAGGGGGAGTGGTTAAAATACTTTACCTCCATAGCAGCAGAGTCAAACTAGACATTTTAGAATTTGTTGCATTTCTACCACTTTACGTCTACAGTACACCCCCCTGAATGAATCATCAGACAAAGCTAAGTTAAAGAATAAGTTGTCTCTATGGTTTCCCTCAGACTTAACCCTGTGAATTAGCAGGTCTGACTAGACGTCATCACTCTAGTTTTCCCTCTCAACACCACAAATACGTCTTTGGTCAGGACTGAGGAAAACCCATGAGCAGGGTTAAGAAGAGTAAAGGATGAGATGTAATTCAGCCTCATAAGTTATGGTAAGATAGCCTGAGCACTAACCTTAAAATGTAAGTTATTAACAGAGCCCCCCCCCCCCCAAAAAAAAAAAAAATCATGACCTTTTTGATTATTCATTACCCTAAAATGTTAATGGACTTTAGAGCAAATGTTAAAAGTAAAGGGTTACCAAAGAAGAAACATCGAAACAGGACTTGTTCTTTTCCTTGTTCCAGTTAGGAATTTTGCTGTAAATGAGAACATTTATTTACAAGTATATTTATATATATATATTTTTTTTAAATATTAATTTACATGTTTAGTGAAAATAAACCATTTTGGACAAGCTGTTTGCGCTGACTCCTGCATATTTGAGTTGTTTTCCTGCTCCAACATACCAGATTCAGTGGTTGACTTATCCCTTCAACATGTCCTCAAGTGCTACAGCAGCGTGTCAGTTATCCATTGATTCAAATCAGGTGTGCTGGAGCAGAGAAACATTTAAAACATGTATGATAGTGGCTCTACAGGATTGGACACAACTCCACTAGAGGTATAGTTGGCCAAAACTACACCTAAGTTTGTAAAGTCTAGACTTTAGAGGTCTAAATGGTCAATTTGTTGTCTGATTTATGGAGTTTTGCTGTTGGGACAATGATTGGACATTGACTGTTTAGCATTTAATTAATCGAGTTTACCTTATAGCCATGTCTTCATTTTTGCTAAGTAAAATGGACAGTTTGGAAAAATCAGTAATAAAAGAGCTATTAAGTTGAATGTCATCTGCATAAATGTTGAAATTACAAAAAAAAAAGTGCTAGTGGGAGTAAACGAAGCAAAAACACGACGGGTCCCAGAACGGTGCCCTGAGGAACTCCACCTGACAGACTAGTGATATTCATCATCATTTGGTTAATGTGAACACCTTAACTCCCATTAGAACATTACAGAGCAGCACTCAAAAAATTATTTAAAGACTCAAATAAGGTCTAGCAAAACCAGAACTCTACATTTATTAAGAGTTTTACCATCATGATGTCACTAGATGTTCTAACTTGGGCATTTTCAAAGGAACGGAAACTATTGCATTTTGTGAATATTAGTTTAATAATGTCATTTTTACATAAAACATTCACTTAAAGCCTCAAAGCATGCTCGTGTTAGCGCATTAAAGGTAAATGCACCAGTCTACTGACCCGGAGCCAAACTCCCACCGAGTATAGAGAGGCCTTAGCGCTATACCTCCACAGCTGCCTGGATTATTGATTATCTGACAAACTAAAGTTTGTGAGTCTGTCTGAGGGAGCGGTCAGCAGCACAGGGGCAACCCCATGAGGGACTGTCCTCTGACCGAGTCCAACTCAGAGTCCTGTCAGCAACGGATGACTCTGCAGTAGTGTGTGTGTGTGTGTGGGTGGGGGTGGGGTGCAATCTCTACACCTTCTAAGTTAATACATCAGAGAAGAAAGCTCTGGGTTTTAGGAAGAAACACTTTTAATCTGAAAGAAGAGACTATTCACAGGATGAACTTTTATGTTTGCTGAAAAATGTACTTTCTACAAGTCTGGTCAAGAGGTCAACACATGACTCATAGAAGCAAAAACGTATAAAGACTCTGCAGAAGTCGACACATCTTCTATGGAACAAACAGATTAAACAGTGCCTTCAATCAGAAACTTTCACACATCTCGGTAATCTCTAATATAATATAAAGATTCATTATGTTAAATGTTTTTAATTAGCATTTGGTTTCTAACTTCCACCTTTAAAATGGCAAACAGGATCCAAGTGTAGACGCCAACAAGGCGGGTGGTTCGATACAGTTTATAGGACTTCAGATTGAACAATTTACCAGATGGCAAGAGCAAAATAACATCAGGAATATGACTGGCACACTCGTTTGACAGATGGCTAGAAAGAAACGGCTTGTATTCTCTCACTCTGGCAGCAGAACAGTTGAGCTTGGGAAGTTGGCGACCTCAGAACCCGATGATAGAAGAAGTTGCTCTGATTGACAATCAGAAGACAAACAGACGGGGGGGGGGGGGGGGGGGGGGGGGGGGGATAGTTATTTGCATTAAAGATCCAGGAGCTTTTTTTAGACCAAATGGTTTAAATGGTTCTATGTATGTTATGGAAACTAGAAACATATCTTCACAAGCGTTTTCTCTGGTTCCAGTTCAAGTTAATGGGACCAGCTAGTCCTCCATGTTTGGGTTTTTAGTAGGGATGCACCGATACCAATATCAGTATCGGCCCAATACCAATATCGGTATCGGCCCAATACCATAAACTTGTACTTATTCAAATTAACCGAAAATAGAACCTTTCTTCCAATTCATTGCATTTTTTTGTGCAGTAGAAGTATTGGTACACAGTATCGGAAAGTACTCAGATCCAAGTATCAGTATCGTATTGGTTTGAAAAGAAGTGGTATTGTCCATCCCTAGTTTTTAGATCAGATTCCTTTCTGAGGCCGTTTTCCGACTACTTTCATGGGTTTCATAGATTTTTCTTTCTTGCTTGAGAGTCAAGGCTTTCTGGGCTCAGCAGGAGCCCAAAAGTGATGTAATGGGTTGTAATTGGTCCAGCCGTAAGCATGTGGTTATTTGGTTGGACAGGTGGTTCAGAACTCGACACATTTTAAAGTGTATCAACCCTCAGTTAAACCCCGAAAATTAAAACAATTTTAAAAAATTAGTAAACCAATCTACAAACTACAACCAGTTTTCCACTTTTCTCTCTTTTTTAACCCTTATTTATTCAGGTATTATAACATTGACTAGTATTCCATCGCCATCCATGAATTATTTATCAGTAATGAACAAATCTGGCACCAGTTCTGCATAACACAGGCGAATACGATACAGAAGATGACTTCTTACGCTTGAGAATTCCGGTTGGAAGCATCAAAACATCCGAGGCTGTTGAAGTGGCTTCAGAAGGAGGTTCAGTCTGAGATAACAGGCTCAGAGTCACCCTGTAGGTGATAAAGAATGATCCAGTTTGATTTAATAGTTCACTGATAAAAAGCTGAGGCTGGTTCAAAAATGTTTACTTTCATAAATTTTAATTGCTGCAACAAAAATGAATAAGAGCAAAAGGATTTTGAAAATGCTTTATTGACTGCTCTGTGGTCTATAATCCAAACGTTGATGATTATTTTAGCCTTTTAGAGCTTCTTCTTGATACTTTAAGCCAGTGAGTTGTAAATAATGGGGCGCGCTCCCCTGGGGGGGCGTGGTGTGGTATCAGGGGGCGCGAGAAATATTTTGGATTAGTGCCTGTATTCATGCTTGGGCAGGTTTTTGTGTTCCTGCGGTCTTTTATGGACTTTTGTGCTGAATAACGTTGAGTATCTGGCAACCCATTGTGGTTTGCAGAGCGAGGAGGAGTTAGCTGGCAGAAAATGACCCAGAAATACGGCGAATCGTATGCAGATCGTTTCTGTTCACTCTCAGAGGTATTGTTCTAGCGGGAGGGGTTAATGGTTTCAAACAAACAAGAAGCTCCGATTTTAGTTGTTAGATTTTTTTGGCTCGTTTTTTTTTTTAAGTGAAAATAAGAAGATGCAAGTCCAGGAAGTACAAAATGTGTTGATTTAGAAATATAATCCCGAAGGTGATTCCTCCTGAGGAGGAGTGATTTTGTTCTTCATCCCTTAAGGCCTGCAGCTCATTCTGAGAAAACTTCTTCTTTTTATCTACTAAAACCTTTGTGTCCATCTTCAGTTTGTGCAGGGCAATCAGACGCTAAACAGGTGCCAGTTGCTCCCACCTCATGTCGATGTTTGCACCGTGAAGCTGTTGCTGCGGAGCAACTAGCAGGAGGAAAAAACTAGCACAATGTTTGAGAATTAAAGCTTTTTAAAAGTCCTTGTGTAGAAAGAGTCAAAATGTAGGGAATAATGTGTGACAACAACCTTTTGAATATTGGTAAAAACATTTATTAGAGGCTTATTTAAACCACACTTCTGAGAACGGGGCAGATTTAAAGGTTTATCAGGTTTTTAAAAATCCAAACCAGGACACTCCTACATCATGTCTCCCTGGCGTTTTATCTCAACCAAAAAGCTCTAATTTGCGGTCTGTCTCCATCAGCTCTGGCTCGTCCCTACCTGTTGGCTCACCAACTTTCTGGAACAAATTGCAGAAACTTTCAGGAGTGGCTGTAAAGTGTCAGCTCATTAGAGGACGAGGAAACAGGTGGTTGTGGGAGTCGGGTTGGGCTCAGCGGTGCCGAGGGTGAACCGGTGGGTGTGAGGACAGCGAGAGTGATGGGAGACGGGGTCAAATGGTAAAAATAAAGCAAGACGGAGACAATCAGACCCCGAGAGAGGGGATGTGACACTCGAAACTGTCCTTCAGGAGTCTCTGAGCTGTAAACGGCTAAATCCAACCGCCTGAGTGACAAAATAAATGTCGGAGGCTTCAGCACACGCTCCGAAGACTTCATCAATCTGCGTCAAGAATCCCCACACTAATAATTTTATCATCAATAGGAGAGTAAATCAATTTAGACACAAAGAGGCACTTTTCAGGATGTTATTTACTTAATGATCCTCTACGCCCACACAGGAGATCGCTGCCTGTCTCAGGTCCCTCCGTTCCTTTTGTTCTCCGTCTTTATGGAGATAATAGGAGAAATTAGAAAGATCTGACAAGTGTTGGAGTTCTGCCGGAGCGAGCGTTCATGATTCAGAGCAAACAACATCTGGAGCGGAGAAGGCTCTGCTGTTGGACAGAGAGGATCCCCCAGATGTCACGCGTCACTTTAAAGTGCCCTTTAATGTAGTGAGGGAGCGTGGGCGGGCATCTGAAATGTTCCCTTCACAGAGGTTGATTTCTTGTAACGTTCCCATGTTTTGACCTTCAGTGATGTGACTCATATTGGTAGATGGGAGCGTGAAGGAAAGGTTGTCTAACTGCGGAGCAGAAGATCAACAGATGATATTTTCATTTTTGCACTTTTTCATGATGTTCCTTTATATTTATATGATCAGTAAGATAAGAAATAATTATAAATATCAGTTAAACTCGATATGATGGAATGTTTGAAGGTATAAATTAGGAAATGCAACCATCTACAACATTTTCCTGATAACAAAAACAATATTTTAATATTATAAAAAAGTATTGAGCTTCATGTTCTACCCGTTTGTTCTATTGTTGGATTTTTCTTATGGCTAAATTACACTAATAATAACTTATCTCCACCGCTACCATGGATCCAGACCCCTGAAACTTTTCATGTTCCTCATCCTACAGTCAGCGGTTAGTCTGAAGATGGTGAAATAATTTTGTCTTTCACTCCACGTAAACTGTATATTCTAAGGCGCATCTAGCCATTAGCCTCTTATGCTAACGCCAGCCTACTCAGGGTCAATCGAAAGACTAGGAATGCTAATTATTAGCATCTCCAATGCTAACTTTTCATCGCCAGTGTTACACCAGCCTATCATTGTTCAGATCAGTAGCTAGCTTTGGAATTGATATAGCCTCTTGCTACAAGGACGTAGCCGCCACTGTGTGCACAGTTTTGCCCCAATGCCGCACCGTTGGGTAAATACTGAATAATACTGCTGCCTCATGGTCAAAATAGGAATTTCATATTTTTGAAAATGATAAATTTCACAAACTCCTACTGCCAGCTGAAACGTAGCCATCCAATGGGAGGCTACGTGTTGAGGTGTTGAGTTTTTTGGTCCAGGTAATCATTTCATTGTATAATGTGACACTGGCCCTGTCCCAATACTCGCACTTCCACCCTACGGTCCTCTATGAAGTGCACTTGGAATTATGCGTAATACCCTTTAGCAAAGTCTGTGGCCGGGTCTCAGTACCCGCATTTCCACCCTTGCGCCCCTCAGTTGCGCGTTCCCGCGGAGGTCCGCGAGTGCTTGGGGTGTCCCGATTCTCCTGGCTGTAGAATCAGGACCTTGACCCCGCCCCCTTTTCCACCTTCGCTACACACTTCGCCGAAGTCCGCATGAGTGCGCACTTCAGCGAAGGGAATCACCCATAATTCCAAGTGCATTTCATTGAAGACCGTAGGGTGGAAGTGCAAATATTGAGACGCGGCCTGTAGCTAGGGTGGAAAAGGGGGCGGGAATAAGGTCCGGAGTCTCCACCCAAGAGAATCTGGACACCCTAAGCACTCACGCACCTCTGCTGGAACGCGCAACTGAGGGGCGCAAGGGTGGAAGTGCGAGTATTGGGACAGGGCCACTGTCTCTGGTACATCTGGCAAAAACTTAGAAACTCAAGTTAGTCTCATAATTTCCACAAAGCAGCTCAACTCTGCCACCTTCTGATGTAAATCAGTAACTGCAGTGTCTTTAAAAGGTGAACACAACTAGATGAGTAATTGTGATTTCATTATTGACCAAAACAATAGTGATTACGATGTTTTCCATAATCCAACAGCCCTAGTATAGACGTGTTTTTAGAAGAAAATAAAAAATCCAGAATCTTTACTGTTGCCTGGTTTACACTTCTAAAAAATCTAGTCTATAAAATCAGCATCGTCCTGTTGGTGTTCATCTCAGTCATTCAGAACTTTGTAATCCTGATTTTTTTTAATGGTTCAAGGATTGTGAGAGTTCACATGAACTCCCACACTTTTTAGTCTGAATTGAAATCTTGGTTCAGAAGAAAAACGTCTTTAGAAATAAGATAAGAAGTCCAGTTGTGTTTCAGAAGAAAACCTCTTAAGTTCCCAGCATCCTGTATAAGGAAACTCCAATTATAGGCGTCACACTGGTTTCCCAGGCGTTGCTTCTTCTGACGGAGCTGCAGGAAGTGTCAGCAAATATCTGCAAAAGTCTAGAAACTAACACGGCTTTGTGACATGATTTGAACAGTGTCGATGCTTGTAGACATTTGTTCTCACGGCTACCATTATTCTAACAATCTATATGCTTGAAATCCTTGAAAAGGCACAAAAAAAGTATTTTTATGGGACAAGAAGGTGAAACAACAGTTTCCAGTATAAGTTCTTGTAGAACTATCATTTACCTCAACCACCTCGTATCCATTCTAGAAGATCTTAATATATTCTAACTATACAAATGGGTTAAAAACTAGTACATATGGAAAAATACTAGTGTTAAAACATTGCTGTACACAAGAAAAGAAATTGTGCTCTGAATATACAAGACCCAACCTTGAGCTTTTTTAAAACCCAAATCAGCCTTAAGCTCATGTCCTACTGAGTTGGCGACTAGTTTGACTCAACATTGTGAGAAAACACCAACATTTTTAGTCTGAATTGGACTAAATTGGTGTGTACAAGTGGCTTACATGATGACTAGACCAAACATTTTATCTATTGATCCAAAGAAAAGCCATGATATCCCATTTACAGGAGCTGCCCACATTCAGTTATGTTGTTATTTAAGAATCAAATAGCTAAATACAGCTGCAAAGTACGAACTATGCAATCATAACATTTAGTTGTTTTTATTGCGATGTTTGATTACCAAGTGTCTTAGTTAGGGGTTTTCGATATTGATTAAAACATATATCATATTTTTTCCATTTTCCGATATCGATATTATGATGGTATTTTAATAACCTAAAAAACGTGTTAGCATCATGTTCTACCTGTTTGCTCCTAATAGGATATTTACCATTGCTGAATAATATTTACATAAATAACTCATCTTCACTGCTATTGGTTTTGCTCCGTCTGTCACTGTAACCACTGTTCAACATAAAGGGCAGATGGTATGGGGGGGCTAGTCCAATAGCAGCTAATGACTAGCCTTTTCAATGCTAGCGCAGGCAAATCTGGGCTAATGGACAGCAGAGGAGAGCATTTAGTTACCTGTATATTTAGCATTAGTTATTAGCTTCTCCAATGCTAACTTAAATGAGCACTCTCCTTCTCATTTGCCAGCACCAGCCACTCAGTTATCATAGCCTATCATTAATCAGATCAGTAGCTGGCTGGATGTATACAAGGACTTGGCCGCCAATAGGTGCACAATGGTCCTAATTTTGGCCCTAATACCACACCATAGCCTTAACACAAAGTCTAAAGGGGAAGATGGTGAGGGTGACGTCAAGGTGCATTGATTTGGAGCAGCAGAACCACAAGTTTGACTTCTGTAGCACCATGTAAAGGACATGTTTCATGGTAGTATTCCTGTGCAAAGCGGGGTAAGTACTCCATAATGCCTGCTGCCAACTCAATATTATTGAAAACGACAAATACAGTGGTGTGAAAAACTATTTTCCCCCTTCCTGATTTCTTATTCTTTTGCATGTTTGTCACACAAAATGTTTCCGATCATCAAACACATTTAACTATTAATCAAAGATAACACAAGTAAACACAAAATGCAGTTTTTAAATGATGGTTTTTATTATTTAGGGAGAAAAAAGATCCAAACCTCCATGGCCCTGTGTGAAAAAGTGATTGCCCCCTGAACCTAATAACTGGTTGGGCCACCCTTAGCGATAACTTGCAACTAGCCTGTTACAGCGCTCTGGAGGAATTTTGGCCCACTCATCTTTGCAGAATTGTTGTAATTAAGCTTTATTTGAGGGTTTTCTAGCATGAAGCGCCTTTTTAAGGTCATGCCACAACATCTCGATAGGATTCAGGTCAGGACTTTGACTAGGCCACTCCAAAGCCTTCATTTTGTTTTTCTTCAGCCATTCAGAGGTGGATTTGCTGCTGTGTTTTGGGTCATTGTCCTGCTGCAGCACCCAAGATCGCTTCAGCTTGAGTTGACGAACAGATGGCCTTCAGGACATTCTCCTTCAGGATTTTTTGGTAGACAGTAGAATTCATGGTTCCATCTATCACAGCAAGCCTTCCAGGTCCTGAAGCAGCAAAACATCCCCAGACCATCACACTACCACCACCATGTTTTACTGTTGGTATGATGTTCTTTTTCTGAAATGCTGTTACTTTTACTCCAGATGTAACGGGACACCCACCTTCCAAAAAGTTCAACTTTTGTCTCGTCGGTCCACAAGGTATTTTATTTTCCCAAAGTTTTGACAATCATTGAGATGTTTTTTAGCTAAATTGAGACGAGCCTTAATGTCCTTTTTGGTTTGCGCCTTGGAAATCTGCCATGCAGTCCGTTTTTGCCCAGTCTCTTTCTTATGGTGGAGTCGTGAACACTGACCTTGATTGAGGCAAGTGAGGCCTGCAGTTCTTTAGATGTTGTCCTGGGGTCTTTTGTGGCCTCTCGGATGAGTTGTCTCTGCGCTCTTGGGGTAATTTTGGTCAGCCGGCCACTCCTGGGAAGGTTCACCACTGTTCCATGTTTTTGTGGATAATGGCTCTCACTGTGGTTCGCTGGAGTCCCAAAGCTTTAGAAATGGCTTTATAACCTTTACCAGACTGATAGATCTCAATGACTTTTGTTCTCATTTGTTCCTGAATTTCTTTGGGTCTTGGCATGATGTCTAGCTTTTGAGGAGCTTTTGGTCTACTTCTCTGTGTCAGGTAGCGCCTATTGAAGTGATTTCTTGATTGAAACAGGTGTGGCAGTAATCAGGCCTGGGGGTGGCTACAGAAATTGAACTCAGGTGTGATAAACCACAGTTAAGTTATTTTTTAACAAGGGGGGCAATCACTTTTTCACACAGGGCCATGTAGGTTTGGATTTTTTTTTCTCCCTAAATAATAAAAACCATAATTTAAAAACTGCAGTGATGTTTGTGAATGATATTTTGGAAACTCCTCTACAAATCCTACTGGAAATGTGTCACCATCCGTCACTTGTGATGATGCTTTTAGTCTAAATTCAACCCAAACCAGGTATTTGATGCACAAATAAGAAGTTAGACCAAATCTAGAAGTGAATGAAAGACATTTGGATTTGAGTCTAGACGTGGAGTTCCATAGCTGAGCGAGCTGCTGGTATATGTGCACCATCTGCTCCATCCTCGTTAGACAAATAAAGACTTTGGGACTAAGAGTAAATCCTTTATTGACTTTGGCTCCATCAATATGAACGACTGTAAACAAACCGCTTGTAGGTTAAGTACTGGCGCTAGCTTGAGAAGATAAATGTGGTGTTTTCTTAATCCCAGACTTCAACCTTACTTAACGAGAAGACGTAGATTTTTTAGTCTCACCTGGTAAAGCGCTTTACATCCAAACTGAGGCCTCAGACTATACGGCTGCTGGAACACTGCTTCTATTTTGGGTTGTTGCATGTAAAACAGTTGAGGGTTTGTGAACAACCAAAGAAAGACGTGTCTAAAATTAAACACCTCAGTCTGTTGAGACGTTGGGTTTATTTTTGGGTTCCTCAGCATTTGGCAGGTTTTTTTTTTCTACCCGTAGAAGTTTTGTGTCTCTTATCTTCAACTAAGCCAAATAAAACCAAGTAGAAACCAAGAAAGATGTCCTATGGATGAAGCGTTTCCACGTAGAGATCCTGTAGAGGTCTGGACGGTACGGACTTGTTAAAAAATGACGGGCGATTATGAGACTGGGCACGTATCGATTAACTGACACAGGAATACGATCCCCAAACCCATCATCCGTTAGGAGACTCTCTCCTCCTCCAGAATGTCTCACTTCCATTTTAAATCTTTCACTCGATGCTTCTAAATTAATTCATCCCTTTTTTTCAGCCCACCTCTTTTTCTCATCTCATTTTCCCTTCAGAATCAATATATACAACAGTTTAGCACCAGAGGCATTTAATTGGTAAATAAATTGAATATTCTTGTTGGGATTGAAGGATTCATAACGTCTGTTTAGGTTTTTCTAGAATAAATTTGACAAAAGCTTGAAAAATAAGCAGTTTCAAGTGGATGTAGGATATTAAGGATAAAATAATTATCTTATTGAGATTTGCATTGAATAGCTGTAGCCTCAAATGAATGATAAAAATCAGAATGTGAAAGTTAATTTGACTCGGATCACCATTATGATGTAGGAGAGGTGACTTCATCAAATCAGGGGTCGCATTAACGAAATATTTTCCGTCATTGACATTTTTTTTTTTACTTTGACAGACAAATCTGAAGGACGTTGGCCATTTTGACAAATTGCAATCACACACCTGTGTGTGTGTGTGTGTGTGTGCGCGCATGCACAGTAGGTAGGACCACGCTGTTACGTAGAGTGAGAATGACAGCGAGCCGCTGCAGCTGTAATGACAGGCTGAGAGATGTCCGTTTCTCGCTCCGTGGCCGTTGTAGATGGACACCTGAGACTTCATTTATAAAACTTGCTCATGCAAAATACTGGTCTGAAATTTGTTTAATTCACTTTTGCCGCAAAAAGAAAATGTGACAGAAAAATGTAACTTTATGCAGACTTTGAACCTTGCATATGCACATTTTGGAGACGGTCAGTCAAAAAAAAGTGCGTTCAGTCAATATAACAGGTTTTTAATGAGGCGGGACAGTTTGGTGTGGGTCAGAAGTTTTCAAATGTGCAGGACCAGCAGTTCGAACCCCCCTCCCCTCTAACCCGCGCCATGGGTGTAGATTTGGCATGGACGTGTCCCCACCAATAACTCGATCCAAGGGTGCAGAAATAGCTCTGCATCCCCACCATACATGCAGCTCAGCAGACCAAGGTGTGTGCAGACCTGTGTCCAGAAGAAGGAGGTGTGTCTGGATTGACCGGCGGAAGCACCACCGGGATGCTCACTGCTCCCAGACACGCCCCCTCCCCCTGGACAGTGACCTGCACCGAACCGCCCACACTGACGACACCTGCCCTGGGTCTGGATGTGGGCTGTGTACCGGGCTGCACTGGTAATGGTAGCTTTGGGATGGTCCGGACTGGGGTGGGCCGGTCGCACAGCCTGCGATTGATCCTGTTATGGCTCACGCTCACCCCCCCCACTGCCCACATTACATCCTGGTCCCCACCAATATCACTATCCACCACCACGTCTTGTGGAACGGGAACGGGACACCCACCTTACAGAAAGGTCTGCTTTGGTCTTGTGAGTTCTCAGAAAAATTTCCCAGAAGTCTTGTGGGGCACCAAGGTGTTTCTTGTTAATGTGAGCGGGGTCTTTGTGTTGTTTGTAGGCTAGGAGAGGTTTTTATCGTGGAGCTCTCTCGTGGAGGGCATTTTTGTCCCGTCTCGTTCTTATTGTTGAGTCAGCCGAGGCCTGCGGGGTTTTAAATGTTGTTCTGGGTTAATTAGCATGCTGTGTTGCTTTTTGAGGTCTTTTAGCCTACTTGGTGTTTTCAGACTGTCAGGCTGATTTAAAAAAAAACTTTATTTAAAAATTGCATGTATATTTACTCAGGTGTAGAAATGAGTTTGCTGATCTGAAACATTTCAGTAATGGAGAAGCTAAAACAGGTTGTTTTTTTTAACATCCCTGTATTTGCTGAGCAGATTCTGGTTGTATCTGTGTTATAACCTGTGTCTGCTTCGGTCCCTGGTATTTTCCAGTTAATAGTGGTTCTATCTTTTTCATTTGAAGGAGCATCAGAATGAGGGGAGCTGAGGTTTAACCCCCACACGGTCTCAGTCCAACCATAACTAACTCTGATGCACCTCTCTCTGTCTCTCCACTATACCCCGTCTTTATCGGCTCACAGCAGCCAAAACACTAGCAAAACCTGATCAGTGGTCTCACATTTGCCTCCTCCGTTGGTGAAAAGTCACATTTAGATTTCAGAACGTTGTAGGTTGAGGGACTGCATGAAGCAGCACCTGGTTGTACAGCAGAACCGAAGCTCTGATTCCAGTGGACGGGCTCTTTGATTCTCACATCAAAGCTGCTTTATGGTACCCTGATCCAATTTCAGAACCAGAGGTTGCAGAGCTGTTCAGGTCACAGCACTCTCCACCACAGCACATTCAAGGAATATTTAGTGTTTAAATCTTATTTCTGGTAAATAGACTTCTGTCTATGATCGTCTTGTTTTAAATATATGTCAGTCCCAGTGGTGTAAAACGTATTTTTTTAAATTCCTTTATAAATACTTGTGTTATTTTAACATTTCCATACACTGTAGAGCTATTCAGAGGCTGTTTTCTTGCCCATGTGTGGATGTTGATGGTTCACTTGAAATTCTTGTCACTGTAGTACATTTACTTGTCAAATGTGTATTTTAAAGTTTGAATGCACATCAACCTGAGTGGACATTTGAGTGACTCTTCATAAAGTAGAGTAGGAAAAAAAGTCATAAGGTCATAACAGTACGGCAGCACATAAATAAGGAAAAAAGTTTTGTTGTTTCTTACTCGAAAAACAAGTCGATGTTTTGAGTAAAAAAGTATTTGAAACATGTAAATGTCTCGCTTTGTACGGCGCTTTTTGAAGTCATGGACTACAAAGCTCTTTACATCAGTTAGTCATTCACATGCTGATGGAGCTACAGACTCAAAGGCACCACCAGCACCAATAGGCAGTGGGGGTTAAGTGTCTTGCCCAAGGACGCAATGACAAGGTGGGATTTGAACCTTCAATCCTCCTATTTTAAGACCAACACCTCAACCCACTGATCTACTGCCTCCTGCTGGGTTTAACACATTTTTTTTGACTTGATTGAATGGTTGAAATTAGGGATGTACCAATACCACTTTTTTCAAAACCGATACTTCAATCTGAGTACTCGCCGATACCGAGTACCGATACCGATACCTCTACCACACAAAAAAATGCAACAAATTGGAATACAGGTTTTATTTTTTTCTTCTCTGTTTTTTACAACAAATAACTGAGTTAGATAAAAAAATAAAATATATTAATAAAAATGATCACAAAACTAAAATATAAGGTGAAAAATAACCATTTTCTGTGATTTCACAGTGAAATTATTGCAGTTTTCCACATTTTAACCAAATAAAATGAACTATTTGGCACCATCTCCAGCTCTCAACCCACACTGTTCCTCTTTAGCTCAATACCTCCCCCTAGTGTTCAATATAGGAAACTACAACAGAAATCACAAGTCACAGACAGTGAAGCCACTGGTATCGGTTCCTGGTATCGGGTAACTTTAACCGATACTGGTACCAGTATCAATATCTGTGCATCCCTAGTTGAAATAGATCAAAATGTAGAGAACAAAGCAAAAATTTTCTTTTTCTGAGGCTTAAATAAGAGTTAACATGTTTTTAAATATGAATTTTATGTTTTGACAGCTTAGGCAGATATAATGGTGGATCTGAGTACCATACAATGTCTAGATTTAATCTGCAACAAGAAGAGTCCTTGATACTCCTCCTGTTGTGTAGTTTACTTTAAGTTCATGGCATGATGGACCACGTCTGGCTTGGGCAACAGAGTGGACAGGCATAAACTAGGACAAATGGAGAGGGAGAAAAGGGGGAGGGGGAGGGAAACAAGGGGAATAAGAAAAATAATAATGGAAACAAAATGATGCTGAACCAAAACAACAACAAACAGGACAGCAACTGTTGAGTGCAGTTTATTTATTGGCTTGGCTTTTGAGATCGATTCTACCAACTGCAGCATATCCGACCCTAAGAACGAGAGCTGATTGCTCGTTTCTATGTCAGGTCGATGTTTGTTGAATTAATGGTACAGCTTAAAAATATTATGCAACAAGACGAGACTTCAAACAGTCTCTCTAAAAGTCTAAGACGGGTTGGGTCAAGCATCCAGAGAGGGCATCAGATGAGTCTTATTGTCAATCAGGACTGTCGGTCACGAGCCAGGGCGGAGACGGCTAATTATTTCTGTAAAAGCTTCACTTTTCATCTAGGATGACATTTTCCAACAGCTCAGTTGTTAAAAAGACCTACGTTTAGTAATGAGAGTGAGAAAACGATGGATTGGTGCTTTTTGAGTGATGCCAGCACCTAGGGCCATTGGATGCATTGTAATGTGAGGTATTCAGCCTTGAGCTGCACCAGATGCTGCTTGGCCACAACAGTCTGCTCTACAGCAGTTAGCATAAACACTTTAATGTGCTTCTCTCTAGATCATTACAACGACAGAGAAACAATCAAACAACTCAAAGTAGGACAGTGCTCTGTTTCTCTGTGTGGATCTCTTTATCATTAAAGGGATGTTTGGGTCATTTTGAAGTGGCGTTCTGTAGTTATATTGCTGGTTTTCTCTCACGTGACCTGGAAGTCGCGCGGAACTCAAATGGGGGGCAGGAAGTGTTTTGTGCCACAACAAAACGCAGCACAATGGATGAAAGCAGCTATACTAAGGCTTTAAATGAGCCGGCACAGACGCGATATTGTAAAAAAAACCATCTTCATTTAGGTTATGACCCATATAATTTTTAGAAATCTGCCTTTATATACAGTCTGGAGGATTTACCCAGCGTTGGAGCAATCGACATAAACTCTCTCATGCTGCATACCTCGTATTACACTGCAAACCAAATGACAGCCTTCAAAAGCCTGGAAGCTACAGCTATTTTATTTCAGGTTAGGTCGACCGTTTGAGATCCAGAGAAGCTTTAAATGGCCGTCGTTTTGTTTTGATTTGTGCTACTTTAATTCGTGATTATAATGTTATCGCTAATGCTAACAACCAGTGTGTTTATGTGCTAGGATCTACTAGTAAATCATTTATTATGCCTTTTTAAATTTAAATTTCTGGTAGATTTGTTTAATTTTAAGTCATTTCTATACTATTTGCGGTACAATTAAAGCGGCTCTCTGGAGCATTTTTCTCTGTGTCAAAGTTTTCTAAATGTTTTAAATGATATTTCAGGTCTAAACTATGATCTATGGGTTGAGTTCCACAACATCTGTCATTCTGATGAAGACCCTCCTTCCTCCTAGAGACCCCTTTCCATTATTTCTTGCCGCCGACATTTTTCAGCCAATGAAATTCAAATTTCTGCATTCTCTCAACATGCACGCGCATCGACCAAACCTGTACCAGTAGGGGGCGCTGTCGTACAGGACGCTCCGTGTGTTTCTCTGTTTGCGTCTCAGCCGTTCACTGAGGACTCACGGCTCATTTCTACTAAAAACCTACCCATTCTCCAGCTAAAGATGGATTTATTTTTATTTTTAAACCTTTCACCTCACAGAATGGCAAGGCTTGACAGGATTACGCGTTTATTTTGGTCAGAAAGTTCATCCAGGGCCGAGTCAAGTTCAGCTTCAGAGTCCAGCAGCAGCTCTCTGCTAACAGAGCTAATATCAGAAGCAGCAGGGACAGAGAGGGCTCATCAGACCCTCGTAGTGTTGGAATAAGATTGTGAACTGTGAGTGATTAAACCCTACACACTGAGCTGTACAGCTCATGTCCGAAGTATATGCGCCGCGTGCACGCGCGCACACGCGACCGGACGTGCGTGTCGAGATGTTTTGAGGAGGAGCCTTTGGACGCTAGATTCAAAAACTGCTCTCCTGATGAAATCCTCCGGAGTGCTGCTTTAAGTTAGGACACACGAAAACAATATCAAACTTGTTTACCTGCCGTTTTTATAGACGTGTTTCTAAGTTAATGTTCAATAAAATACTAGAAAATAACATTTAGTAAACCCTTACCTGTTAGAAAGTGATCGCCGCAAACTCTAAACTGTCTGCGCCTTTTCTTTTTCTTTGTTTCTTTCTGTTTCTGCGCCTCTTGTTTTTACCGGAGATTACCGATCCACTGCTGCCGTCTTCTTTCGGTAAGTTTTTAAAATGAAGTCCTTTGTGGCACACGACTTTCGGGACATGAAAAAAAGTTTGTCTTTCTCCCGATTAGAGTGGTTGCAAGTTGCAACAACCGTAGACCGCACAGAATTTGGTTATTTTGAAGCAGAGTCAACAGCGAAAATAGGGTTCTGTGCAGCGACGGTTACTTCCTGACCCCCATCTGCATTGGGTGACATCAACGCTACGTCATGTGAAACCCAGGAATACTGTACAATAAGGACCACACCCACTGGTGACATTACTCAAAGCAGGAAGTAGTCCTCTGACAGGAGCAGTTCTTATAGTTATTCAGATCAGGAGGAACGCTGCTGCGGATCGGCTTAAAAATTGTCTACTGATGCATTAAAACGTTATGTTTGTAAGCTTTTTTGTCATAAGACGGTTTAGTTTGTGGCACATACACTAGCATAGTAATTCAGACATTTTTAGTTGAAATCAATTCAACAGTCTCATCCAATTTTTGTTATATATCTCCATTCATAGATGTAGAAATCCCCCAGTTAGAAATGGCGTGCTACGATTTTTGATAGCAATACGGTGTTAGTTTAAAAAAAAAAACTTTTTTTTACACAAAATGTAATCCAGTAATTGACACACATCAGTGTCTTTGGAGCTCTATAGCTCAGGTAGACTTCACAGTAGAAACGTCACTCAAATACTTAACAGGTGGCCAATTGTTTTAAGGTTTTAAAACAATCGTTTTTCACATTTTTACTTTATTTTTATTTTACAATATGTTTGACCTTGTGTGGTGATGCCAAACTTTCCAAAAATATTTACAAACTTTTTAACTCTATTTACAAATTATACGTCAAAACGTTCGTCATCTTTCACCTAATGCATCTCTCACGTTTTTGTTCAAATAGCGCCACAGCGCACATCCTCAGTCTACAAGAGTTCAGTCATACTAGAGCTCTTCCTACTGGAAGTGAGGGTTGTTTTTAATCAGGTCTCCTACAGAAAACACTGCAAACACAACATTTTTAAAGGTGGGACCCATAGGGGTGTGTATTGGCCAGAATCTGGCAATATGATATGTATCACGATACAGGGGCAACGATATATCTTGCGATACTACAAGCAATGCGATATACTGATATTTATAAATGTAATTGTTAAAACGGTCACAGCTAAAGCCTCAGTTAGTCTCTTTAGTTGTCCACTGAGGAGGATCATTTCACTCTAGGCTAAAATGAGCTTTTATTGCTACGTCTTCATGGTATCACGCCACATGTTCTCGCAAATTTGTTGTGTTGCCCGAGATTTAGTCTGCTGCTGTTCTGTCGTGAGATCTCGATGTTCCGTGGAAGCGGAGGACTGCTGAGGACTAATGACTGACTGAAACGCAGCACCAAAATGAACTACCACTGTTCATTTTTGCATGTAAATTGTTAATAATAAATTGAAATTGTGCTTCAGAACATCAATATAACATTGTGACATGAAATATTGCAAAATATCAGTGCATCAATTTTTTTTTTCCCCACTCCTAGTGACAACGGATTCTTCCGACACTAACGGTGACTGTTTAACCCAGGGTCTTTCCTGTGTTCAAATTTGCGTGGTGGCCGCCTCCAGCTAATTTTGTGCCGCCCCCGCCTGATTTCACTCTGCCCCCAGTTATATGGATGTTATTTTAACTGCAGTTGCAGCGTTGCGCCACTATAGGGGCGCTGTATCAGCGGCAGTGCACCGGAAAGCGCTAAAACAGCTGCAGAAAAAGATCAAAAATAGCTTTTCCCGCTAGTTGGTGCTATCTAGGGCTGGGCACCGAAACATGGTACTAGTCTGAAAAAACACGGTATCGACTTCGGTACTTTTACTATGAAATCCCCTGTAAATAACCCGCATCATTTCTCCACTGGCGCTGCTGCACGGGTGGAGACACAAGTGAGACACGTAGGAACAGAGAGAGCCCCTCCCCTCCCTTTCAAAAATAGTTAGCGTAGCGGGTTTTGGGTTAAAAATTCTGAAAAACTCTAAAGTTTGGCTGCATTTTGGAAAGGTAAACGGGAACAGTGCAAAATGTAACATATGCTATGAGAGCTGTGCAGCGAAAAACAGGAATTCCAGCAATTAGTCAAAGCCACGCATCACGACTTGCTGCTGCAGTGCCGTGTTCAGTCTGACTCTGAGCTTCCAGCCTCTGCTGTATCGGGAGGTGTGTGAGGGGAGAGACAGGGACATAACAGGAAGTTCAATAAATACCGGTAATAATAGTAAATGCATAAATATGCTATAAAACGATGGTTTATAAAAAGAAAAAAACAATGTTTTTTAATACTTATTATTACTTGTTATTTTATCTCAGAATTATAGGTACCAAAAAGTTATTTTAAAACATTATTTTGGTCATTTTTCCAGATCTCAAAAACACAGAGCCAGTGGTTTGACAAGCACTGGCTGATTCAATTTACCTGGCTCAGGGATACTCAGGCAATCTGATACTATTGGTGAATTAATCAACTTCCACCTTATATCTTTTATTGAAGAGACTAAAGACACCAGACTTTACTAACTAAACTAAGACAAATTAACATGTAAAATATGACATGACCATAAAACTAAAATTTAAAGTAAAAAAATGAAACATTTTTTGTGACTTTATTGCAGATTTATCATATTTTAAGTATCGGTTCATAGTATCATGTACATTAGACGGTATCGGTGCATCCCTAAGCAGAACGCTTAACTAAAAAATATTTTGCCTTTAAAAAAGCGAGGCAGTTGAATGCACAGAGTATGCATGTGCTGGCGCATGGTCAGGATGGTATCACCTCTGCCTCAACTTGAGCCAGGAAAAACCCCTGGTTTAACCCTTTAGTTTTAAAAACATGATATTTTATTTGGGGCAGTAATGGTTATTATCAGGGTTTTTATAGGAGCTTAAAATAAAAAAAATACATATCTTAAAAAGTCATTGAAATGGCTTGAAACAAATTTGTTGTAATGGTATAACATTTAATTTAGTAGGACAAGGAATTTTAAATAATCATTTTGTTCTTATAAGATTAATTTTGTTCAAAAATTATTAATTTTCTATTAAAACATCCTCAGATTTTTAAAGATTTTTAAAACTAGTTGTTCTCAGTTCAGAGGTTTAATAGGAGTTTGGCCTGCCTGTTAAAGACTTGACTCTCGATTTTTGCTTACAATAAACCATGTGGTTGCCATGGTGACCTAATGAGCTACTGACGGCATCTTTAACATTTCTGTTGATATTAGTTTTCTCCACTAAAATGTAAGGAGTTTGTCATGGCTTAGATTAGTTCTCTATCACTCCTATTTTCATAAAAAGCTGAACGATATCAAAAAGCAAAATCAGTTGATTTCAGTTCAGTGTCTTGTGACTCATTTAAAGTTGATATATACACATATATAATACATATATTAGGAGAAAAATATTCTAAATGAAGCTAAATATATTTTTTAAAGTTAGAAGAACCAAAAGTCTTTGCTGTAATTTTCTGAATAAGTGAAAAAGTTTCAAGTTTATTTAAAATCAGACCCATTTAATTTTAAGATCTCTCCATAAAACATGGATGCGTCCATATCTGCTAACCTGTCACTGCATAAATGACCGTTCCTGCTGCCACGCTGACAGAATAGTGCTCCCTGCCCTCACATTAGTGTAATTAACATCCCAAAACAAGCACAGCGTTAGCCTTGGAGTGAGGACCGCAGGTGATGATCAGCATCACGTTTTCCTGCATCCTCCTCCCCCTTAAGCAGACATCAAATAAACAGCCAGGTATGCAAATCAGTCTCCTTTGTTTCGTTTTCCGTTTGATTTTCAGAAAGACAAATGGCGTGTTTGTGAAATTGGCTCCACACACACAAAGCGGTCTTGAAAATGCCACTCGTATCCGCCGGTGCCGCGCGGCGTTTTGTTTATTACACGTGTGACAGAAGTTCACTGTCGGCCTTCAGCGGCGGGTGATTGGCTGTTTACCTTCGTCGCTGCCCGTCACACTCGTGGAGCGTCACTTTGAGCGTCACAGGGGCTCCTTCCAGCTCAAAACTGAACCGTTAATATAATTCCGTCCTGATGAGACGACGCCACAGACCCACGACGAGGAGAAATCCAGCGCTCCTCCTGTTTATCTTTAAACTCTACGTTGAGGGATTTGAAATGTAGACCAGCGCCTAGTTTTCTCAGGTCTTGGAGATATAAATATTTCACATGAATATTTATACCAACATTGCAGCATCGGTTTGGCCTGAAGAAACACATTAGTCAGTGATATGTGCTTAACTGGGGTTTCCCCTCTGCAGAGTCCGGATTCTACTTAATCAGCAGTGAAAGACAGTGGTTGTTTGGATAGTTATGACGACTTTGACTCAACGTTTTATTTTTAAAAACAGCAGCAGAGAAGAAAACTAAGGGCCACAAGTACTTCTATTGTACTAGGTTATATAATAGGGCTGGGACGACGCGTCGACGTTATCGATGACGTCGACGCGTAAAATACGTCGACACAAAAAATGTGCGTCGATGCGTCACCGCTTTCAAAACAAACATGGCGCCAGTGAGTAAATCAGTCCACCCGGACTCGTAGTTAAAAAGTATGGGACTATTTTAACAGAAAAGGAAGCGAATCAGTCGTTAGTCGGCTTTGTAAAATGGAAATGGCCGATCATAAAAGCACGACGGTGCACCAGCATCTCAAGCGGCATCCAGGAGCAGCTTCCGCAAATGACAAAACACCGAAAGTTTTCTACTTTTTTACTAACGCTGGTTTTTACTAGGGGCGCAACGGATTGTCACTGATCCAGATCCCTATGGATCTCCCTCTATAGTTTGGAACGCATGTGTTCCGGACGACGCAGCGCTCGCTAAATCATCTCCGACACTCTGCTTATATGCTTGCGCGCTCTGAATCTGCAAATAATTCCCCTCTGAGAAAGACGTTGGTTTTGCCATCACGTATAGAGGTTCAGGCTGTTGGAGTCGGTCGTTTTAGTTCACCAGAACAAAGATCCCTGATCAATATCTGGTCAAGTCTGTTGCGCGCCCGCGGAGCAGCTGATTCCTCTGTCTCTCTCTGTCAGCTAGGATAAATAGACAGATAGACAAACCAGACTCATCTATTTCTGTCTAAGATAACGTAGTATGTTGGGCTTTTATACGAGCTAATGGACGTTAATATAACCGGAGTTCTAGCAGGAGGCTCAGAGCAGGAGGCTCAGAGCAGGAGGCTCAGAGCAGCGCCTGGAGCGTCACGCCCCTCCGCCCAGCTGTGACCGCTTTCACAGAAACAGGTCTGTGACCCCGGAGATCTGCATTTAAGTCCATCTCCCCCATTAATTAGTTTTAATATGATTCAATATTATTATTATTACTATTATTATTTATTGGTTAATATAGCCCTTTACAACAGTCAACTAGACAGCCAAAGTGCTTTACAAGCATAAGTTAAAGCAACAATACATATAAAAGAATGCATTAAAAACAAACAAAACTAAGAATTAAAAGGAATCAGAAAACTGGAATAAAAGTCAACACTACAGAGTGTTAAAAGCCTTCCTGAATGAAAACGTTTTAAGATTGAATTTAAAAAGGCCCAGGTCAGTGACTAGTCGTAGGTCCAATGGAAGCTGGTTCCAGAGTCGGGGTGCCGCCACAGAGAAAGCCCAGTCACCCCAGTGTTTATATCTGGTCCTCTGAACTTTTAGAAGAAACTGGAATGAAAATTGTATTGAAGCATTGGATTGACATCTTGAGTTAAATGTTGTACTACTACAAACTTTATTTTCAAGTTTTTTATTAAAATGTGTTCAAATGAAGAAATTTGTGTTTATTTCATTGAGATACTTAAAATTAGTGCTGTCATGCGATTAAAAAAATTGTGCGATTAATTAATTATGATCTGTAATTAATTAATCTAATTAATCGCATTTTTAATCGCATCTACAGAAATGGCTAAAGAAAGCCCTCCTCTTGAGTTATTGTCATTTAAATTCATTAAATGACTGTTTCAGACCAGTAGATTGATATAGAACAACATAAAGTGTCTATCTGAAGTCATTTATTGTGTTTAACAGACCTGAACAGATTCAGTCCCAGTGCAACCATTACTTTGATCAGTGGACTCCAGTAGCAGCTCTGTTAACCCCTCATCTGATTTTAGTTTATGTTTTATTTGCTGTAAAGCACATTGTGTTGCTCTGCAGGAAATGTGCTCTATGAATAAAGTTGATTTGATCTTCCACCAAGAATGAAATTTAAATTTCAAAGGTGGGGGGACACAACTTGAATACAGGGGTGGGAGGAGGTGGAGAAAAGGGTCTGAACTGTTTAAAAAGAGCCATAATATCAACCCTACACCTAAAAACAACAGCCAGGATCCATTTAATATAGAGCAACATTGTTTTAGACAGTAAAAACTACAGGACTCTAAACTGACTTTAAAAACGAGCAGAGGACACGTCCCCCCTGCACCCCCCCCAAACTACGTCCATGTCTTCCTTCGGGCACCGCTGACTGGACCGGTTCATAACACCGCCAGTCCAGCGGTGTACTAGGCCTACTGGTAACCAGTGGTCAGCGCTGTGCTGGACAAGCGGTGGAAGCTGTGAGCCGGCCGGTCGCGCACCGGACCAGCTGATATTTAAGGCTGAAATACACCAGCGATCAGCGCTGCGCCACGTCGCGCCGTTACTTTGAATATAAACCGTTGTAGTCCGTCAGATCACTCAGTGTAGGCTACTAGTGATCAGCGCTGCGCTCCACAAGCGGTGGCAAGCCGCGTCGCGCACCGAACCGGCTGACAGTTACGTGTAATCAGTGATCAGAGCTGTGCTGGGCTGACGGTGGTCATTCCGGTCGAGTAGCTCGTGAAATGAGCAGGTCGTTTTAATTTGCACTTCCTGTTGCAGCGGGGTCAGATAAATAGCGCTCTAAAAGGTGATGCCGGTTTCATAACACCGCTAAGGCCATCAGCTGTTTGTTTTGTCTCAGCATCATGCGTAGGTCACGTGATCACTTCCTGAAAGTGAGGGGCTCTGAGCCTCACAGAGCTGCTCAGTGACACACAAACACCGCGAGGAGACCAGCTCAGCACACACACATCACTGCAGCGGCAGACTGCAGGCAGAAACGGTCAAGCGATTAAAAATGCGATTAACGCGATTAAAAAAAATAACGCGTTAATTAGGGCTGTAATTAATTAATCGTAATTAACGCGCTAATCTGACACCTCTACTTAAAATATCAAATGTCAAATTACTATACAAGTCAAATAATGGGGAAATAATCGGTAATCGAATCAAAATCGAATAGAAAAATGAATCGTTAGATGAATCGATTACAAAAATAATCGTTTTGCCCAGCCCTATTATATAACATACTTTAAAGCATTAAAAGCATCTTAACAGGTTTTAAAAAAGGAGAAATCTACGATGTGATAAGAGGTTATGAAATAGTGGTAGTTGGTTCTTTGAAGGGCCTCAGTTTGGAGAAATGGGTTTCTTGTGACCAGATTGATGAGCTAACGGCTAGGCACACTGGGGTCACGATGAGACGAGATGAAATGATTTGTTTTGAGCTGGATTTTTAGTTGTGTATCCTGTAAGTTACCTTCGCAACAAGTGGAAAAGTGAGTCATTTAAAGGCATACTTTGCAACATTTTTCCTTGAGCCAGATGTGCTAATATGACTCTTTACATGGTTAACGAAAAGTCACTCAGCCCCATCTGCTGCTTAGATCCAGAATACCACGATTGCAACTTATGAGTCTACGGTCCGGTGCCGCGGAATTCTCCCAAAGCCGCCTATCTCGCGACCCAAAGTGGCTAACTGTTATGCTAGCGCTGGAGTGTTTTTAGCTCATGATTTCTGCTTTTTTCCCCATCTCTCCCTGCTTGAACACAGCTGATTTCTTTGAAGGAGTAAATAACCGCTCCTGTAGAAAGCTACGAAGGCTGAGGAGACATTTCTACAGTTAGATTTAGGTGTTTCTGAGCAGAAACAATGGTGCTAACGTTTTTTCGGCAGTGATTTAAAACGGACACCAGGGGGAGCCAAAACAAGCAAAACTGCATATTATGCTTTTAATCTAAAAATCTTTTCTTTTTAAGGAAATGTTAAAACATAAAATATTGACATATATTGTTTATATTTCACAGAAAAAAAGACCTAAGTGGATTGCTGCTATTTAATGAAATAAAAACAATTGAACAACATTATTATTATTATTATTAGGGGCGTCCCTCAGGGTGGTGTTGTGTGACCTGTGACTTTTTTCTTCTTCTTTTTTCTTCTTTCTTTTACCTTTTTTCCCCTTTGACTTTTTGAGTGTTAGAATAGTAGAATTATGGCCCTGTGGCATACAGATTGACACTTTAAAAATAATTTTGCACGAGAATTTACCAAACCACCCAAAAAATGTAATCTTTACAAAAATAGCAGAGTATTTGTCTGAACCACAATTATAACCTTTATTTTAATAATCGTGTAGCAATTAGCTTGTTGTTCCTTTCAAAACAAACCTGTTTTTCTTTAAAAACCTATCGTCAGCAGGTCAGATATTTATTGTTCATAATTTATTTTTCCATAGAATTTCACTTCAAAGGATCAGATTTATCTTGCAACGGTGAAAGTTTTTTTCCTAAAGACACTAAAACATCTATAGAACCTTTTTCTGGGTTTAATTAGTTTTATGTACTTTTTCCTTAAAACTTTCGTGTAAACACAAAAACTGTTTTTAAAATTCTTACCTAATGACCTACATGCCTGAAAATGAACCTAAAAATATTGAAAAAGCAGACGTGATGAATCTCCATGAAGCGTTTCTGGCTCCGCCATTGGGGGATAGTTACCTGAATTTTTTAGCCCTCAGTTTTGTTTGTCAGGCAATGTTCCTACTACAGTTTGAGAGGGTTTTTAAAAATTGACACTTTACTTTGATTTAGTTCTCCTAGAAACTGAGATTTTCCTACTTTGATCTGAAAAAGTCACTCACTCAACACAAAGCGTTCGCTGTGAGCGGATCGTCTCACCTGCCTGAACAGAGACATTCACTGTCTTGCGTCATGTCCCTTGTTAAATAAATAGTGCAGCGCGTGCTGAAGTTTCCTGGCGGTGGCAGGATGCCTCATTACAGTCATCTGAACTTCAACATGCGGGTACTCAACGATCACTTTGTTGTCAGGTACTTTCTCATCTGCTGGTCCAGAGGGGTCTCTTTTGAAAAACCAGAAATGGTTGCATCAGGTTCTTTACTGGTGGAGTGGAGAGTCCTGAAGCTTCATTCTGATTCAGTGACTCCCATCAGGACCTCAGTGTGGCTCACGAGACACCAAGGAATCAATTAAAACTGAAATGTTATATCCAGTAAGATCAGTTTCTTTCTTATTGATGTAAAACTACTAATATTATTGGCCATAAAACGACATAAGTAGTACAATACAAGCTTAGGTTGTCATGTTCTTGTTTATGTAGTTCAACTGCTCATACTTGGGTCTGCAAATCCTTGCTTTTGTAATTTTGTGGATCTGAAGCCTAGTATGGTCCTGGCCATGTCTCCCACTGGTTTTTAATTAAACAAAACTTTTAAAATCTAGAAAACGATGCTAGATGTGACTGATTCCTCAATTTTAGGGCCGGTACCAATTTACGTGTCTCCTGACCTGCTCGTATTGATGTACCTCGGAGAAATATCTTTAAAGGAAAATTAGGTTTTTTTTACGATTAACTAGAACTTTTTGACTGACAGTAAAAAATGTCCACATGTAAGATCTGGTGTTGCTAGGGTGAATTAGCACTTAGTGAGGATTCATTTTACACTCTGGGAAAAATATCAGATATTTTTTTAACAGATTGGCAATTGTGTATTCACATTCTAGGGGAAAATTATGTATCCATCCGTTTTTATCCGCGTTATGTTTATTTACTTGGCAGACACTTTTATCCAAAGTGACAGGCGATTTTTACACCCCCACCCACCCATGGAGATGTGGCATGTTGTGATCTGTGAGGGAAACCCAGAGTTCCCGGAGGAAACCCATGCATGCATGGGGAGAACATGCTAACTCTGCGCAGAAAGGCTGCAACTGGGATTTGAACCTGCGACCTTCTTGCTATTAGGCAACAATGCTAACAACTGTTATAACCATGAAGCCCAACCCTCTGCCTAAACCAGGGGTCACCAACTGAGAGCTACTTCATGAGTACTGAGCCATAGAATAGATCAGATTTAAACTAACTTCATGTGTTTTTTAAAGAAAATTGTAGTTTTTAAATCTATATTAATGCATTTATGATTAAAAATGATGGCGGCCGTTTTTATTGTACTTTATTATAGACTTGTGCTATTTGGAGAAAAGGCCTGTGGGCACCTTGTATGGTTCCTGGGGGCACCAGGTTGGTGACCCCTGCCCTAAACATGCCGCAGTTTGTTCTGGGGACTTGAAGGGATTCCAGAGAGGATACATCATCCCTTCAGTGAGTTCTGGGTTTCCCTTCCAGTGGAACGTGCCTGGAAAACCTCCAAAAAGAGGCACCAGGAAGCATCCTAATGAGATGCCTGGACCACCACAGCTGACTCTTTTTGATAAGGAGAAGCAGCGACTTTACTCCAAGCTCCCGCCGGATGACGGAGCTCTTCACCTCATCTTGCTGAGCCCAGCCACCCTATGAAGGAAGCTCATTTCGGCCACTTGTATCCGGGACCTTGTTCTTTCGGTCATGATCCGCGTATTATGACCAGGTGAGGGTAGAAAAGTAAATACTGGTATACGTCTGGAGATACAGATTTTGGGTAAAAGACCAGCTAAACCAAAAAAACCTGAATAGATAAAACTAGGGATGTACCGATACCACTTTTTTCAAAACCGATCCGATACTTAAATCTGAGTACTCGCCGATACCAAGTACCGATACGATACTTCTACCACACAAAAAAATGCAACAAATTGGAATACAGGTTTTATTTTTTCTTCTCTGCTTTTTACAACAAATGACTGAGTTAGATAAAAAAAATATGTATATATATATATATATATATATATATATATATATATATATATATATAAAAATGATAACAAAACTAAAATATAAGGTGAAAAAATAACCATTTTCTGTGATTTCACAGTGAAATTGCAGTTTTCCACATTTTAACCAAATAAAATGAACTATTTGGCACCATCTCCAGCTCTCAACCCACACTGTTCCGCTTTAGCTCAATAGCTCCCCCTAGTGTTCAATATAGGAAACTACAACAGAAATCACAAGTCACAAACAGTGAAGCCACTGGTATCGGTTCCTGGTATCGGGTAACTTTAACCGGTATCGGTATTGGTATCGGTGCATCCCTAGATAACATTTCAGGTTTATTGTCTGAATATTTGATTTAGATTGCAATTTTCTGTCAGTTTATCTCATACATCGTAGAAATGTACCTAATTATTCAAAAAACAACTAAACTCATTATTTATGAGTAATTAGTGGTTCAGTTGTTACCTTAACAATGATAAAATCAGTGGTCAGGAGAAAACCGTTGGAAATGGTGACTGATTTTCTTTTCTTTTACTGTCTTTTTTCTTCCTCATTCATAATCAGGTAATGAACCAACAAGTGGTTAACGGCGATGAATCACTGTAATTACTGACTTGAAAAACATTAATCACGAGAAGCTGCCGGTCTAGACGGATTTACTATCTGTAGGTTGAAACTTCAAGACAAAACCATGCTTGACTCTGGGAGCCTTTAATCACCGCTAAGAATAAAGTCTGAGATCTAATATCTGGCCTTTCAGGAGGACAGGTTTTGGTACATGAGTGTAGAAGAAAGACGTGTAATTGGTGAGGATGGAGCCGCCGCGGTCTGAAAACAGTGACTGGATAAGGACCGAGCTATTTATTGTGACGCTGTTAAAGTCGAGATAATTAATTTCAGTCAGACGAGCCTCGCCGTCGCCGTCCTTCAGCTTCAATAATGGATTCCACCTTATCAGATTCCCACTGGATTTGCATTTCCGAAGAGGCTAAATGTGTTGATCTTTACCAGGCGTGTTTGTTTACCTATAAACTGGAGATGTCACTTTTTCTTCCTGTGGTGAAACGGTAGCGCTGTAAACTTAAGGTGTTAAATATTTTCAAATGAAACGATAAGTTCTAATGACCTGTATAGGAGCTTTATTCATTTGTGGCCATATGCTGTAGCTGAATTAGGCTCCCCAGAGAAATGTTCACATTAATTATGGTTACATCTGTGATTACTTCTCTTACACGCTGAGCAATGGAGAAGATTTAAACGGTGTCTTCTTTTAGGGGTTTTCCATCTGACGTTCCGGCTTTAAATGCACACCATATGTAACTTTTCATGTTCTTAAATCTTTTTCTTGAGCCAGAAAATTGCTTGTATTCAGAATACCATGTTTGGTCTGGTGTCCTGAAGTCTCACAAAGTCAAGTATCCCGTGAGGGTTAGGCTAACCCAATGTGGCTAGCTGTTATGCTAGTACCGGAGTGTTTTTAGCTCATGATTCCTGCTTTTTTTCCCATCTCTCCCTGCTTGAACACAGCTGATTTCTTTGAATGAGTGATGAACCGCTCCAGTAGAAAGCAGTGAAGGCTGAGGAGACATTTCAACAGTTAGATTTAGGGGTTTCTGAGCAACGACAATGCTAACGTTTTTATGACAGTGATTTAAAACAGACACCAGGGGGTGCTACAACAAGCCAAAACCACAAAGTGTGTCTTTAAAGCTGGTTCTTAAAGGTATGTTTGGGTTATTTTATATAGACGTTCTATCATTTATCTACAGTAAGGACCACACCCACTGGTGACATCACTCAAAGTGGGCGGAGTATATATAAAACAGGAACAAAAACAAGTCACTTCTCATGGGCATCAGTTCGTATCTGGTGCAGTCTAGATACTACTTCTAAATAAGATGTATTTCACGTCCCCTTAGGGGCTCTGTACCTTTCAACTTTTTGCCCTTGTCTTAAAATGTTTGGACACCACAGTCAGACTTTGACTTTTATCCAAGCTAACTTTTAGCTTGGTGTCATGAACCTCGTCTCAAAGCGCCCTACCAATCAAGACTTCATTTCCCATCATCCCACCAACCATTGCACGTAGCCCCTACATCATCATACTCTCCTATAAATGGAAGCCATGTCTGCCAGTCGCCACTTGGTCATCGATTCTTCTAATCCATGCCAAGAGTTCTGAAGCTTTTAGCCCTAGCTACCAACCTTCATCATACCACTAAGTCAATTCTACCTACCTTCAAGAACGTCTATACGATCTTGCTGTCCAGCCAGGCTTGTACAGGTGTTCCTAAATGAAGTGTGTTTTAGTGGTTCCCAGTGTTTTACTCTACAACTGAACTCCCTGTACTCTCAGTCCACTCCCCTATTGAGTCTGACACTTAGATCTCACATTTTCATTCTAACCACATTTATTAACCTTAAACATGAGTAATTATAAAGTGTGTGACAAAAAATTCAACAAATCAAACCACAAGATAGAAAGTTTTATGTTTTTTTTTTTTTTAACTTCCACGGGATATTGGGTATTGTTCTACCCTGAGCTTTGCACTAAACTTCACGGTTTTCAATTTTTTCTGGAGGACGTTGTTGTTTCAATGAGACTTTACGCCATGGCAGACGGTTTAGTTGTCTGGTTTTTGTCTGTGTGGAGAGGAGAGCCAAGCAGAGCCCTGCATAACCAGGCAATGATGGGTACGGTGGCTGCAGTGGCCAAAATACCTTAGAAACCATTATGAACTGTTCCTCACTCGCCGATACGAGTGAATTCTGTGAGATTCCGCGTTTTATACTGGATTCCATTTTGTTTTTTGAATTCCGTGATTCCGTCTGTGTTTTCCGCATTGCTGTGATCATAGAGCTATACTTACTGGATGTTTTTTAACTAATAAATGCTGAAGAAATGCCCCGAAACATTGTACTGGTGCTGTTGCAGCATATTTTCTTAGATTTCTGAAGAATCCAGCTATAATTGCCTTTCCTCTCATCTCTCACCGACCAGGCTGACCCACACATGGTCTCACATAAAATAAAGTCAGGAATAACGATCTCCTATCAGCAAGGACTTGTATCTGTTTGTGACCTTAGAGCTGGAGAATCTACAATCTATAAAGGAGCTCCGGCTGGTGCTCTGACCTTCTGTTGGCCATGTCTAGGCCCCGAGCAACGGGAGAACAGCTGAGTTCCTCCTCCGTCCGAGTCAGGAAGATAACCTCGGTGTTGGTGTTTTTACATAAATACCATGTAGTCTATCTGAAATTGTTTTATAGTGACAAGGACAGATCTACGCCCCTAGTTTGTTACTGTGAGGACAGTAGTGGGGAGGGATAATGACGACTCTACCCGGGTGGGAAAAGGACAACAGACCTTGCGGCCTACACTGAAAAAAGAGAATAGTTGAACCAACTTAATTGAATTTTGTCAACTGGTAACAAATAATTCAATTAAGTTTATCCAACTTAAATGATCAAGTTTGTTTAACTTGACAGATTTAAGTCAAACTTACTCAAATCATTTAGTTTCTTACAAATTAAAAATTCAAATCCTTCTGACCTAAATTTATGTAAAATCAACTCAAATTTTTAGGTTTTTCCAAATGAAAACACTGAACTATCAAAAGCACATTATCAATGACTTCAAAATTAAAAGAGACTGGGGTTCCCAGAGAAAACTCACACATGCATGGGTAGAACATGCAAGCTGGCCACAGAGCCAGGAAGCAAACCCACAACCTCCTGACTGTAACAGTGCTAACAACATGCGCCACCAAGCAGCTCACTATTTCATAAGATTTCAAAAATAATTATGCAGTGAACACTTTTTTATACTTCAAAATGTTTTCCTATTCCTTGAAACGAGTTGACTATTTATGGATACTTAGTTTTTGTCACTAACCTGCTAGCAGGGCTTAGCTATTCATAAATATTTAACTCCATTCAGGGAGTAGGAAAGTATAAAATAATGTTTATTGCATAATTACTTGCATTTGTGCAAAATTGTTAAATTTGTGATGTTCTCACAAACTTTAAAATGTTCCATCTCTGCAATGAATTGTTTTTTCTTTTTAGCCAACTTGAAATTCTAATTACAATGGAAGTATTTTACACTAAAAACTAAAATAACACGCTAAAACACACATTTAAGATGCTTTACATTTAAACAGTTTTTTGATAATTCAGTTTTTCAATTTGGAGAACTTAAAAATTTGAGTTGAATTTATATACATTTCAGGCAGAGGGCTTTGAATTTTTGATTTGTATGAAACTAACTGATTTGAGTAAGTTTTGACTTAAATTTTTCAAGTTAAAAAAACTTAATAATTTAAGTTGGATAAACTTAATTGAATTACTTGTTACCAGTTGACACAATTCAATTAAGTTGGTTCAACTTATCTTTTTCTTTTAGTGTGAATATCACTGATTTTACATTGATTGAACCCAAAAACTTAAGTTGTTCTGACTAAACCAAAATAATAGGTCAGATTTAGGTAAATAAGTCCATCAACTGAACTAGAGCCCAAATACTCTTTTTAGAGTGTATAGGGGATCTTTAGTGGAGTTGGTGGTTATGAAATGATAAAAGAACAGTAGTGGTGCAGAGTATACACAGGGAGAACAATATGTGAGCTACTTGTAGGTAAGATTTTATGTATTTTTGTTCAATAAATTCAAAAATACAAATATTGCTTGAAAAATGTAAAACACTCAACCATATGGGGTTCTTCTGTTTTTTGCTTTTTGTCCCAGCTAAAGGTTTCTGATCAGTAAACAAATTTTAGTAATGCCGTTTTCAAATGATGCTTTTGTTTATTAAAGGAAAAACGACTATCCTAACCAACCTGGATCTGTGTGACAAAGTGAATGCCTCCCTGGGTAAATCATGAATTCATTGTGATTGACCACATTATTCTGAAAGTTCAGTTCCACCAGACACACTCAGGCCTGATGACTGATAGAGAATTAATACCTTTCCTCAATAAAGCCTGTCTGACAACATGAAGTAGGCTAAACGATCTCAAAAAGCAAAACAGTCTAAAGAAATTAAAGATCAAAAGAACCCAGAACAACATCTAAAGCCCTGCAGGACTCATTGGGAAAAGTTAAGGTCAGAGGTCATGGTTCAGCAATAAGGAAGAGACGGGACAAAAATGTCCTCCGTGAGAGAGTTCAAAGGTCTGACCAAAAACACAAAGCTAATTAGCTAAAAACGTCTTGATTATCCCCAAGACTTCTGGGAAAATATTCTGTCAGCTAAAGAGACAAAAGTGGAACTTTCTGGAAGGTGTGTGTCCCGTTCCATCTGGAGTAAAACTAACTCTGGTTTTTATTAAAATAGTCAGACGTGGTGGTGGTAGTGTGATAGGTCTAGGGCTGATTTTGGGGCAAATACTTTCTCACAAATACTGTTTCAAACTACGTCAAACACAGTAAACGTCAAGAATATGGCTGCAGCTATTGAATAATCCATGGTTTCCTCCAGTACTCTGGTATAAATGTACAACTTTACATAACAGCTACCAGAACTTACCACTCTGTCCAACAACCAGACCTCAGGACATTCATGACTTTAATTTTTTATTCATTTTAGGATAATAATGTCTCAACAGGTAGCAGACGTGAGTCAGAGAATTACTAAAACCTCTGCCTGACCACAACAGTGCATTAAGTTCAGTGTTTTATTAAGATATAAGGACTAAAGTGTTCTCTACCCAGTGGATAAAGTGTTTTTCACACTGGAATGCTTCATTCCTAAAAAATAAACTTGACGTTATCCCACCATTTTGCCATTGTGGTCTTATTTTAAAAGGTTCACATGTTGGCGTCATGTTTAGAGGCGGGTTTGTGGCGGTCGATGAAAGAATCAAATATCCTTGAATTTTAATAGTATTTTTACTTGCGAGTGTACTTAATGATCATCCCCTCTGGTGGAAATCAAACCCCCGTTTTCCCTCTGAGCCCAGCAGCCACACCTGTGGATCAGGTCTACCATGGCATCATGGGAAAGTTTGAGATCGCTACGTATTTAAATCCATTCTAAGGATTTTCTTTAAACCCTGACGAGAACACACTAACCAATATTCTCTATTAGATGTACAGAAGTAGCAGAATAAAGCTCTGATTTGGTGGTAAAAAAAGAAAAAAACTTCTCACAATTAGAACAAAGGTCACGTCTGAGGTGAAGAAAATGTGCTGAAGTAAATAGTTCAGGAGATGCTGTAATTTAATTTCCATATCAAAAGCAGGATGTGTACTTCCAGTGAGTGCTGCTCTGCTTTTGGGTTTTCTTTGATGTGGACACATTTTGCGCCACTACGGCACTCAGAGCGCCGACTCCCTCCTGAAAATCTTTTCCTCTCAGTGTATGTGACTAAAAGGCCTTGTCGGATCAGTGTATTGACTCTGCTTCTCTCTCTCCAGGAGTACCAGATCGATATCATCTTCGCCCAGACCTGGGTGGACACCCGTCTGCGCTACAACAGCAGCAGCATGCGGATCCTAACCCTCAATAGGTACAAATACACCCAGAGACGCATTTGTAACCCTATGTGAGCTTCGTCAATACCTATTGATGATTTTATTTCAGGCTTTTAAATGAACTCCGACCCTTAGACTCAACCACTTCAGCTACTATTGTTTTAGAACATTTTCATACTGTGAATGTCTCATTTGAGAACAATATCCTCCTCTGGCTCAGGGAGAGGCTGGTAATTAACGGAACAAATTGATTGATGTGCTTTGTTTTCTCCAAGTCGCCTGGGTATTTTATTATCCTCTTATTGGGAATGGGAGCGGACTCCTTCGTTCCAGGGAAGTCTGTAGGAAGGGTTTCTCTACAGAGCCCTTAAGGGGGCGAGGAACAATACACGTTTTTTTTTCTTCAGAGTTTCTCATGTGCACCAATTAGAATCTGACGAGTAACAGATTTGATGGGCACTAGTTAGTATCTCCTGGGCACCAGTTAGTATCTCCTGGGCACCAGTTAGTATCTCCTGGGCACCAGTTAGTATCTCCTGGGCACCAGTTGGTATCTCCTGGGCACCAGTTGGTATCTCCTGGGCACCAGTTAGTGTCTCCTGGGCACCAGTTAGTGTCTCCTGGGCACCAGTTAGTATCTCCTGGGCACCAGTTAGTGTCTCCTGGGCACCAGTTAGTGTCTCCTGGGCACCAGTTAGTGTCTCCTGGGCACCAGTTAGTGTCTCCTGGGCACCAGTTAGTGTCTCCTGGGCACCAGTTAGTGTCTGGTGGACATCAGATAGTACTTTTAAATAATATTTATTAGTCTTGGGCGGTATTACGGTAATACCGTATACACCTGGTATTGATAAATAGCAACGTATTCGTTTCAAAACCGTCATGAAAAAATGCTCGCTCAGCGCTGGACTGCCCGTGAGCCGATGGTAACTTTGGGCCGGTCTGGGGCGCTCTCACAGCTCGCTATCCGAGCGACTTGTTTTAATCATCACTTCCTTGTTGCTGCGTGACCTCGTATAGCCGGGTGTGTTCGCGCGCACTTAGGGCTTTAGTCAATAGTGGGATCTTCCCGTTTGGCCCTATTTCCGATTTTATTTTGACAAGGCAAAAAAAAAAAAGGCTACTTGCCTAGTTCCGGTTGTTCCGTTTCCCTCTCAGAAATGAAAGAACAAAGAGTACACGGATTGCCCCCTTCCTTGTTTTCTCAGCATTTCCTTGTTGCGGCGGGAGCTCGTATTGTATAGTGGCAATTGTGTTCGCGAGCTTACGGCGCTTCAGTCAACTGCGGTAGTCGTCCAAACCGAACGTCAGCTGTAAGTGCTCATGGTGGGAGTCATAACGGAAAATGCCCATGCCGAATTATGGTCCCAGTCCAACCTTGGTCACAGTAATACCGTATACCTCAGAAAATGTGGAGGAAGTTTCACGGTATCAAAATTTGGATACCTCCCAAGCCTAATATTTATTCCATCCCCCATTAGGGACTCTGTTTCTCACCTGCCGAGGCGCTTTATTTAAATTCGTCTTCTTCTTGTTCAAACAGCAATATGGTCGGACTGATCTGGCTGCCCGACACCATCTTTAGGAATTCTAAGAACGCCGACTCACACTGGATTACAACGCCCAATCAGCTGCTTCGGATCTGGAACAACGGGAAAATCCTTTACACGCTGAGGTAAAACCATCACAACACACTGTAGAATAAACGGAGGGGGGATGGAGCAGGATGACTGACAGGAAGGGCAGCAAGTCCTTAAATGTAAATAACTTCAGTGTTTGAGGTCTTTAGTGGCAGCTTCTCAAAGAGACTGAAATATGTAAGAAGTGACATAAAACATGATGTCAGGTTTCAGGTTTATATTCTACATCGTTACCAGTTCAGACGATGTAATAAAAATGTCTATATTGTGGGAAAAAACATGAGCAGAAGGTGTTTTACCACACGTCTCATTAAAGGGATATTCAGGGTATTAATTTGAAATAAAATTTGTATTAAAATTTTTCTTCTTGGTTATTTTCCATATATTTGAAGACTCCTTTATGGTGCTAGTTTTTTGTTGTTGTTTCCCAGAAATGAGCTGTTTATATGACAGTATTTTGTATAAATGAAGACTACCAGCCAATTAGCCTGAGGTTTGCATGTAAAGGATATGTGGGTCACTCTGAAGTGGCGTTCTATCAGTTATTTATGTTTTATTAAATATTCAGGTTTTTTTCTGACCACGTTTTTAATGCAGAGATGATGATTTCCTCTCTATCACTATAGCTATTTATCTACAGTAAGGACCCTACTTATCAGTGACATCACTCAACGCAAACTGGGTCTCTAGAAACAGGAAGTGGTCCTCTGCCCTCATGTCATATTTGTTATCCCTTCTTTACAAAGTCATTCAGACAAAATCACAACAGAAAACATGTAAAATCAGCCATTTCCATCAAAACATTAACTCAAACTCAACTTTCTTTTTTAACACAGAAGTTAAACTATATAGTTTAGTTATTCTAATCTGTTTTCACCAAGAACGTTTGGTTTTCTCCTTATTTTGGTTTAATTCTGCACCTAAAAATGGTAACGAGATACGAAGTCAGAATAAAACTTTTAAATCCATAATTTATTCTTCATTTGAAGAAAAGGACTGGAGGCTGCTTTAAATTAGGAGCCATCATTTTTGTAATCTAGAAAATGAAGAATTCTGAGCTCTTGGTGACATTTTATTGTGATTTATTCTATTTTATTCTAATGTTTGTGACCTTGATGTGTTCTATTAGAGGCATTAATGCGTTCTGGCCTGGAGAGCATTCATTTAATCTTTTTCTTTTTAAATACTTCCAATAAATCATCCACTGCTTTAGAAGTCTGCTAACTGAAATACATATGGAGTTTTTATGATTTTTGCTCAGAATTGCAGCTCTTGTTTCCCTTTTAATAAAAACTAGTTTTCTTCTCATCACTCGGACGGCTGGCCTGAACTAAACTACTAAAGGGAATCCTCGAACATGATTGGCTGGTCCAAAACTAAAAAATTATATTTTTTAAAGCCATGAACTCATCATTGCTAAGTGCTAATTAATGCTAATTAAACAGTCCCTCCAGGAAGTTGCAGGGATTTTTTGTGATTGTTGCGATCTAAAATGACGGATTTCGCGGCACATTTTTCTAAAAGTTGCGGTCAAAGTTGCGATTTTTTTCAATCATTTTAAAAATTTCTTTAAGGTTTTATTTAGTTTATATGCACACAGTTGGCCTCTTTACACACACACACTGTATGTGCCGTTTCATGATAAAATAAAGACCACAAGATGATGTAATCTCCATGACAACACAGCTGACAGCCTGTCTCAGCGTCACTCAGACGTTACAGCGTGAGCGGCTCGCTTTACTTTCACTTTCAGAGATTCACCTCAAAGGTTCACTGGTTCAGCAGAACGAGTTTAGAAAAGACCAGCGGTTCCTCGTGTTCACTGGATACAAACGTCATGTGGTTAATCGCGTGTTTAAAAAATAAACAACGTTCAAAGGAATTCACGTTAACGCTGACGGTCCGATTTATTTAAAATATTTTTCACAGAATAGCAAAGCCGCCGACTCAGCACACAGTTTAGGACACAGATCAGTTCTTTTTAAATATAGTTTCTCACATTGTCCAAATGTGGACATTAAACAGGACTCACCTCGTCATATCAGACCCCAGCCCGTCTCTGCTCCTCTTTTCAGCTAATCTCCTCCATGTTTTGCGGTCAAAAAGTTTTTGTCAAGCGACGATTTTCATGTATAATCCACCACGACGTCGTGTTTGGTTCAGAACAGCTTTCCACCACTCTGGTGTAATACTTTAGGAAATTGATTTGCTCGTATTTTAGCCGTAATATCTGATGGAAACGGACCGGAGTTTAGCGGCTCTGAGCTCAAAAACCGGAAGTAAACACAGCTGGAGGCAACGGGATTGGTCAAAACTTAGAGTGGCTCTGATTGGTCGAAGAAGATGACAAAATCCAACAAAAACAAAGATGATTGGTCAAATTTGCGGAAAAGTTGTGGTGATTGGTGAAAATTGCAACAAAGTTGCGGCAAATGGTTGAATTTGCGTTAATAGTTGCGATCGCAACTTCCTGGAGGGTCTGATTAAAGCAAAGAAGTGTGAAAGGTTTTTTCTTGCAGACTCATAAATTTAAAAAGTATTCATAATTCTCCGATTATCCCAGAATTGTATACGATACTTGATGATACAATATCAATATGAATTGGATCATCAGGTATTGACTGAACAAAAATCTGAAACTGGCCTCGCCGCCTTCTGCTTATCTGGTCCGGGTCACGGGGGCTGCAACCCAACTAGGGAGTCCCAGACCGTCCTCTCCCCGGTCACCTCCACCAGCTCCTCTGGCAGGACCCCAAGGCGTTCCCTTGCAGGACTGAAGATGTACTTTCTCCAACATGTCTTGGATCGACCTGGGGGCCTCCTGCCAGCAGGACATGCCTGAAACACCTCCCAGGCAAGATGAATGAACCACCTCAACTGGCACCTCTCGATATGGAGGAGCAGTGGTTGAAGGCTACTTCACACCAAAAGCGGCTGCGGTGCGGACTCCGCAAGGATGAAAAACCATTGAGTCCAATCAGAGCCTTTACACCGGGTGCGGTGCGGTTGCAGAGCAAAGTTAACTTTCTGCAACAAGTCTATTTTCTTCGGACGCCGCATCGCAACCAAGTTAAAGACATTACGTGCGCCAGACAGGAAGTGAGACGCTAGCGAGCGAGGTGCATCTGGTATTTTTCAACATAAAACCATTAGCTATGTTGCTAAAGTTAACACGATTTGTATATTTTAAAGACAAAGAAACAACATAAGACTTAATTAAGTATAACATTAAACTATATAAAAACAAAATGTGCTTACCCATTGTAGAACAAGCCAAGTGAATAAATAAGTACAAGAAGACGAGAGTAGCTTTTGTTTAGCAGCTGCTGAACACGGAGTTGTTGTCGCGTGAACCACCGAGGAGGCAAAGTACAATCCACAACAAAACAGCAGCTGGTGTGGGGTACATTTCTTGCGGCTGCGGTACAGTCACCGGACCAAACTGTACTACAGCCGGTGTGAAGTCCGCCTAAGTCCCTTTTGAATGTCCAAGTTCCTCACCCTATCTCTAAGGCTGACACCCTGCCTAGGAAACTCTCTTCGGCTGCTTCGCGATCTCGTCATTACCCAACGCTCATGACCATAGGTGAGTATTGGGATGTAGATTTACCGGTACGTCAAGAGCCTTGCTTTCTGGCTCAGCTCCCTCTTCACCACGACAGACCAGTTCAGCGTCCATCACTGCAGACGCCGCCCCAATCAGCCTGTTGATCTCCCTCCTTCCTCACTCGTGAACAAGACCCCGAGATACTTAAACTCGTCCACTGGAGGCAGGACCTCTCTCACGGCCTGGAGTTAGCAAGCCACCTTATTCCGGTGTTATTGGCTCTAAAAAAACAAAATCTATGCATCTCTGCTTCAAACTGTAGCTGAAATAGATTGTAGCCTAATAATACAAGATAAGATTTAGTATATTTGTACTGTTCATGTGTAACTTATCAAAAAAACTGGAAAAAACTCCTTGAAAGTACTTGAAGTTCTTGAATTTGATTTGGTTACAAATGTACTAAATGAGCCTAAATGTTACCAAAACTAAAATGTTATCAGTGTCCTTATTAGACCAGTAGACCTTATACCCTACATAAAACTTTAAACTTTTAGCTTTAGCTGTAGAACTTACTGTGAAAACTCTCTTCCAGTTCCTCAAAGTGTCGTGTTTTTGCTGTATAACTCACCATGTCCCTTTAGGGAAATAATAAAAAGAGCTTTGAGAGAACAGGTGCTTCTTAAAACTTTTATTTTGGTTCTGAACCCTCACACTCAGACAGAAGCTTCTTATTTTTTGTCCTCGAGGATCCATTTTTACCCAAACACCTTGACCAAACAGCACAAACCCCTGGTTGTTTGTCTTCAGAGCCTCCGAGGTTCCTGCTGCGTCAGCACGGTCCAGAATAAAAATGCACCTGATCCACTCAGAGCTCCTTTATTATTCTCAACTTTTTCCACCATTCCTCTTGAAATATTTGCAAAAGGGAAGTGACTCAACTTTCCAAAAACTCACTTTATGTTTCTAAATTTAGAAAGGGCTGACCTAAAATCTGCCCTGTAGTTGTGAGTGTGCTGCAAAGGTTAATAATGGTGATTATGCGTTTTTAAATGAAGCTATAAATATGCTCATTATCAGCAGGAGTTCAGTGGGTCAAGACGTGAAACAACAGCAAGTTTAAAGCTGCACTAATCCGGTTATTTCATCAGATAAGACGGGGATCGGCTCTACTGAGGAATTAGTTTCACTTCAACTATTTGGTTTGGTTTTTCTTTTCACTAATTTGATGCAAATCAACCTTTTTTTAAGCAGCTACAATAAGATGAACTCAGTGTTAATGGCCAAATAGCCAAAAAACAAAGACAGAGGTAGGTTTTATTAGTATACAGGTCCAGTACGGAGACTTTATAGCCTAAACTAGTTTTCTATACTTGTCTCTAGCTCAGTTTTTACATCAACAAGCCAAAACGACGCTAAAATCGTACAAAAAATAATAATGAACTACCAATTTACATCAAAAGAAATGGTGTTCTATCTACAGTAAAGACTACGCCCACTGGTGACATCACTAAAAGCGGGTGGAAACTCTAGAAACAGGAAGTAACGAGCAATAGCGTTTATGCACGGTCACTTCCTGGTTGCGATAGACACAGCCCCTCCCTTCCGGTTCAACGCTGTTCCCACACAAACTGGACAAAATTGATTTTTTTACTTGTTTTCTGCAAGACCTGCCGCGCATCACGGTAAACGATGTCCACCGGATTTTTGAAAAACACACAGAGACGTCTGTGAGCAAGCGGGTGAAGGACTTTAAGCTGTATATAACCAGCTTTATTCATGAAATTGAAGGTAAGCTAACAGCGTTAGCTCGTAGCTTCCATCATCAAAAAACAGTGAGACAGATCTATATAGCCGTGATCGTGGGCTCCAACTGCTTCCCAACTTTCAACTTTCTCTGGTCTAGCTGTACGTTATCAAACACCAAGTCTTCATTCACCAAAAGAATAGTTGTTCCAGTGAAATAACACACGAACGGCGCCGCGCCTCCTCCATTAGCCTCGTCCACTCGGCTCTTTGACTACTGTGCTGCAAAGTGTGGACTGCAGACACGGTGTGGTTAGAAATGATCACGTTTTCTCTTCTTAAGTTCACAATCCTTCCTTTTTGTAGTTATTTATTCAGTGGAAATGTGTGGAAACGGACTGATGAATTCTATTCAGCTGATGCGGTACACAACGGAGCACAGCAGTGTTCAGCTGTCGAGGCTTCCCGTCCGCTGATACTTATATGATGGCTTCATTTCTTAGTGCTATAATATATATATCATACTGTACTATACTATACTATTACTCGTTTTGATTATAAACAATATCTTTAGCTGGAAATGCACTCTAACTCTGGAAATCTTCACGTTTCAAATGGAACCGGAAATGGTCCCGTGAGTTAATTTTAAACCGGAAGTTCTACTAAGTACTCTGTGCATAAAGCCTATTCTCATGGCTAGTCAGATTAGTGGCTAACTTTCAGGTTTTAAACAACTCTTGTTCAAAACAGTTGTAAAGGAACTCTATATTTCCTGTTTGTTAACCTTTACAAGGGACCGTTTCTACCCAACAAGTCTAAATTACTAGGTTAGCAGCATAAACTAAACCGTTTCTTGCTAATTTGTCACCAAACTGCAGCACTCAGTGCGTTTACATGCACCTAAAGAAAACCGAGGCCATCCTGGTCCTCGAGTGCCACTATCCAGCGTGTTTTTGTTGTTTCCCTGCTTCTACACACTGTTCAGCAGGTCCTGAGGTTATTTAGAAGCCTGTTAATCACCCGCTGGTTTAAACCAGGTGTGTTGGAGCAGTGAAACAGTGAAAACATGCTGGATAGTGGGGCTCGAGGACCAGGACTGGCCTACCCCTGCCTTAAACCGACTGGTTGTTTTTTTTAATGCATGTAAAGACGTTAGTCTTGCTGAAGACGAACTGGATCTAATCTTGCTAAAGCACCCAGATAATGCATTAGGAACTGGATTTCATCTGCATGTAAACAGCTCAGTGGAGCTGAGACTGGCTGGACGCTCCTCTTTCCGGAAGTGACGAGATTACGAAAGCGGGATTACAAACACGCTGCAGCGGTGATGTCGTTCATAGCTTAGGCCATTGTGCATGGCCTGCTTATACTCAGTCTGCTTCACTCCTGCTAACGTTTGTTTACTATTTGTGTGACGCGACAAAACAACTGGAAGAAAACCATCATAAAGGGCGCATGTCGCCACCTAGTGGAGTGGAGTGGAACAAACAATTTGAGAGTTTGGTTTTCTAACGTACGTGTAAACTGGGATAAAGGCTCCCAGTTTATTAACACAGATCTACTTATATGTGCATGTAACCACACTGCGTGTCTCTCCTGATCTGACTAGCCAGGTTTTAGAGTAAACCTTCCAGCCAAGTCATTTCTTCCATTAATAAAATCCAGTAAAGAAATATACGAATGACTTTGATCAGATGTTTTCTGTAATTCGTGGATTAAATCAAATAAATTAAAATTCTGTAACTGATGATGGAACAAACCCTAGGCATCGACCTAATTTTTGAGTTATGGAGAGCCAAAAGTGACAGAATTCAATAAATACATAAATCATTGAATAATTACTTTATTGTGGGATATTAATTAATTAAATGTGTCCTAAATTAAAATAATTAGTTTAAAATGTACATTTAATCATTTAAAGATGCCAGTATTTAATTTTCATGATTTAAAAAAAAATAGATGCATTTACGTAGATAAGATAATTAAATCAAGATATGACTGTAAATTCATTTTTACTCGATAAAATCTTTAAATTTAGGGCACATTTAATTAAATATTTTTACAACTATTTGTGTTATGTATTTATTGAATTCTGTCACTTTTGGCTCTCCATACTTCCATAGTTTTTTTTTTTTTTGTGTAATTTCTCCTATTTCGTTTCTAAAAAAAATACCCGTAACATACGGTGATTATTAACATGCCGGTTGATACGATCGGTTACACGCTCTTCATGTATTCTGGTGTCCTTTATGTGTATTTAATTTTGTGCGTTTACTTTTTGATCATTACGTTTTTCTTTTGCTATTATTTTACTTTTAAGCTGTTCAACCAAGAAGATTCTGTTCAGATAAACTCTCATATTTAAGGAGGTAAAGAGGGATTTAACCAGCAACCCTCAAGTTGCCCTTCCCCATAATTATGGACCGCCTTTATTTGATTACTACCTTTTGTATTTAGTCCTTGAATCATGTTTTTTTTTTTAATCTCATTGGGAACTAGAACTTCATCGTTAGCTAGAAGTTATAAATACAAACCAGCTGTTTTAATTTTTGCCTCAAATTAAATTAACAGAAAAAACGTATTTAATTAGGCATTACTGCATTTTTAAGATCTCTCCTGTTTGGCATGTACTGAAGTCTCTGGAAAATGCTAAAAGAAAGCAACATTATTCCAAAATGGCCACTAAAACAACAGTAATTAAATTCTGTAATAAATTTTAAAATGTTTCATTCAAACCGAGCGTCTAAATGAGGCGTGTGGTTTTAGGGCAGACTCGTCTGAACTGACATCTGGTTCTCACTCAGCTTCACGCTTCACCCAGATTTGGATTTCTTGGCTCCTGTCAGAAACGGAGACAAGCACGTATGCAAATTGAGATTGCACATCATTTGCAATTTGTTCACCTACAGAGGAGGCGAGCGAGGCAGCCCTCCTCCTGCTTTGACTGAGACTCCTCTTTTGTGTTCCAAGTCAGGCAATTAATTTGAGATTGTATGAAGGACAAAGACGCAACAAGGCATAACAAGTCGGGGTGAAGGCCAGTAATCGTGATATCACAATTCATCTTTGGATGAGATGTTGGGGTAATACGCAGGGGAAATAAACAAAGCCAGATTTATTTATATAAGTTGCAAAATGCAGACAAAAAGGCCTTTTTGATCACTGAGGCTTTTCATGAACATCTGCTGTATTGACTTGTGGAACGCTCATAGCTAAGCACCCTCGATTTTCGAAGCAGACGTGCCTTTGGACCCTGACCTGGGTGAAAAAACCAGGTCCAACTCCCGATGATGAAACACTTCTGTCACTTTGAGAGACCTCGCACATCAACCGTGCAATTGAGTGTGATCTCGTACCATCTGGTTTCAAGCTAGTGCTTCACGTACTCCAGTGCAAAAAGTGCACCATGCGATGAACGTGATAATGAATCCCGTGCACTCACAATGTGCTTCACGGTCAAATAAATTGAGGCTGTGGAGCAGTTGGAGTGCTTTGAATGTCTTTGTCTGAGTCTGTTTCTCCCTTCCTCTTCAGGATGACCATCAACGCAGAATGCCAGCTGCAGCTTCATAATTTCCCAATGGACGAACACTCCTGTCCTCTTGTATTCTCCAGCTGTGAGTACTGGCACAAAAATGCACACATATGCAGAGACGAATGCACAGAGATGCCAATATAAACTTTATCAAAAACACTTTTGAGTCCAAATATAGAATAAACAAGCCAAACTAGTAAAAAATGTTTAGGTTGATTAACGAAATGTCTCTCTGCTTTTTAGCTTCCACTTCCACTAATGTATTTGTCAAAGTTAATATAGATGTTTATGTAAATGAGATCTTTAAAAGGGGTTTAGTTGGGTCATCAGTAAAATGTATTGCGTTTATTCTCTATGGACTGAACTTTAATTAGCTATGTTTCTGTTATTTCAGTTTCTGCCATTTTTTAAAATGCTGTTATATTTTAAAAGGGTTAAACGTTCTTGTTTTTTTACTACTTGTCAACATTAAAAATAGTGAACAATTATGATGGGAATTCCAAGCATTTGTTCTATTTAAATTTTCCCTAGCTATAACGAAAAAGTAGCACCTTGTAACCATAAAAACTGTTTTAGAAGAAGTGATTTTAAATGAGTAAAATTAAATAAAAGACAATAAATGACGGGAAACCAGGTGACGAGAAGCACCTTAAAAAAATCACCCAACACACTTTGTTTTTCCCTCTAATTTCCCTTTTCCCCCTGTTTTCCCCCCCACCAAAACACTCTTTTATAATGTCAATCCTTTTCACAAATTAAATACTAATGAAATATCTACACATATTCAAAATTACTCAGATTGTTTTAATAAGTAAGTTGGCCTTTAATTTTGTTTAGTCTCCGGTTAACCGAGCATGCAGATTTTTCACTATGGAAAGAAAACCGGAGAAAACCCACACAAACCACATCAACCGGAATATTTTGAATAACTGCACAGCCCAACTTTCAAGTCCCATTTTTTCTAATATAATTTTTTAATAATCACTTTAATACATGATGCGTTTATCTATATGTGTTTATCTATACTGCAACACGGTCATCCGGTGACTTTCACACTCCGGTTTTCTGTTCTGAGTTACCGTCTACGTGATGTGTTAATTAGGAATCTGCATTAATTCTCAGAGCGATAACATTTACATTACATTTCCGAGCATGCTGACCACTGCATTAGGGATGGGAGTTTCAAAACTCTGGTATCAATACTTTGATAACCACACGTCAATACTTTGGAATTGATACTTTTTAAAATATCGCGATACCAGTGTTCCGATGCAAAATGTGCAATTTATGTTTAGATCAGAGGTTAAAGTTCTCTGTCGTGGCAACGGATTTCCATCAATTGGAAGAAAAGAGAAAATAGTTCCATCAAATCACTTTCTTGCGCTTTCTTCTTGCTCATTAAATAGTAACTTTGGGCCGGTCCGTACCGGGACCGGTCACGATCTGAGCTTCGCCACCTGTTGCCGTCAAATGAAACCCCTGGTTTAGATGTAGGCAATGTAAAAGCCAGCCCAGGCACATTTCATGTGGTTTTCCATGTCACATGGTTATGGCAGCCTATCAGATGTCAGAGCTGAAGGCTCACTGCGCAGCCACCAGTAAGATTCGTCAGATCACTCAGGACATACGCACAGTCATCAAAGCACCTTATCTGCTAAGGGGCTATTTACCAATAAGCACCCATTGATGAAGGTTGTTGGTTCACATTTCAGTGGTCAAACTGGGTGTTTGGTCCAATAGGATTAAAAATCAGAAGACAGCAAAAGTAAGAGCTGGTTGATAATAATGTCCACTTGTCCTACGTTGGTTTCTGTCTGGTTGATCACTGAGTTTTGGACGTAGAGTGATGAGACTCATATTGTTGTGATCGGCCGAGTCTCTGCTTCCATGATACGTTGTTTGGTTTGCATTGAGTTCAGAGTGCTCTGGTATTGATCTTCAAAGTTATGCAAATAAGTGTGTTTTCACTACATTGTCATGTTGTAGCTTGTTAGGATTGTTCTGTTAGTTTAGGTTGTAACTGTTGATTCTGTTTTTTAGCTGAATCTCTTCTGATTCAGTGGATTTCCAGCTTGTATACATTAGTAAAGGTTAAATTAGGTGAGCTTAGACCCTAGAGTTAATGAACACTGTGCAGGCAAGGGATTTTCTCTGAAAGGGGCGTGGTGTTGGTATTGTATCATTATCGTATCAGTATCGATTAAAAAGTATCAGAAACTAATGGTATCGTACTGAAAGGAAAATATTGGTATTGCCAATCACGATACTAATACTGTACGATCCCTTACCAAGAAAAAGGTCAGAGCCAGGTTTTAAAAACTAGCTTATTTCTCCGTCTTGAATTCTCGTTTTGGTTCTTTTATAGTAAAACGGACGAGGGGAACCAAACAAAATTGTATTTATTTATTTTGATCGTTTTTCTTAAATAAAATGCACATGATGTTTGACGTAAACACACTATTACCAGGACTTCATTGCTGTTGAGCCTTTATAACGTTGATCAAGAAATTTCTTAGTAGCTTCATAATTATAGAAGGAAACGTATGAACTGTAGTCCTGCTTTAAAGTGAGTTCTACAGGATGCTCTGAACCACAAAGGTTTGATCCAAATACAAGTCAAAGTCTAAAAAAAACTATTTTCTTGTTTTTCTCAACATTAGTTATGATTTTTTCCCCCTCCAGTTACAGAAACTTGCTGTCCATGACACTTTCTAATTCATCTCTCAATAACAGTCTTTTGAACTGACACGTTTTCTTCTCCTGGTTTTTGAAGAACATTTTTTTTAATGTTGTCAACCTGTCTTTGCTGCACCCAGAGCAGCATAAAAGCAGCCCTCGGCTTTCTGAAGTTCTTCCTCCAAATTCAGGGCTGTAAGCTCAGGTTGCGCTTGAAGTCCTTCCCTTCCTTAAAGTTTGGTTTCAGCTCAAGAATTTCTCAGTGGTGAGCCTCTTCATCCTCCCTCTGTTTTGCAACCTGCTCTTGAAGATTTTCTCTCGCTGTTGAAGTTGTAGGAGCTGCTCTGTCTGCTTCAGTGTCTTTGAGCACTCTAAATCAGCTTCTTCCGAGCCTAGATTTTTTTCTTTGGTTGACTTTTCAACCTTGTCTTTCGGATCGATGATTGTTTTCTCTCTGTAAAGCTGTTCCTGCTCCTCCTTCGGGGATTTCTGCCCAGGGACTTGTTCCAGCTGTGCTTTATACATCTGGGTCTTTGATTCGGCCTCAGTAGGTTGGAATCTCAGCTGATTGTTTTCCTGCAACACAACAAAGGGACTTACCGTTGGCGATGGCTGATAATCAGTGTGGTTTTCTGCCACATTCCTCGGAGCTGCTGGTGTCCATTCTCTGGTCCAAAAGCAGCGATGCTATCTGGATTAAATGGAGTTACATGCTGCTTTGTCTAAACTGTCTAATGGTTCAGGCAAACACCGTTTTAGAAACAGCCTTCTACGTACAGGTAATGGTCCATGATAACGTAAACCAGTAAAAAAACCAAACATCTAATGTTTGAAGCAAAAAGCATAAAATAATGAATTATACCTACTAGCATCATTAACCTCTGATCCCATTTCAAACTTCCACTGTGCTGAAACATTTATATTTAACATCAGTTTACAGGATACTTGGAAATAATATAATTTAAATTGCTAATAGTAACTCTGGTTCAAATCCCATCAGTTGATTTAGTGGCAGGTGTTCAGTCTAAAGTCGTTTTGTGAAGTTTCTCTTGAGAAATATAGCAACAAGGATAAACATTAATCCAAATATTTAACGTACTGTTTAAATTGTCTTGAGGATGTATATTTGGACATGTAGACCCATTGTATCCCAAGACCCTCAAGGTGGCAGAGAAAGAGTAAAACATGGAACTAATCCAAACACTGACAACCTGTTGTATGATGATCACTAATTTTAGATTTACTTAAAAAAGAGCAAAATTCTACCATAGTCTCTGGACTGTTGAGTGCACCTGAATATAAGCCACACCCACTAACTTAAAAAAAAATGTCATTAATATGGCTCCTCGAAACTCATTTCATCCGTTTGTATCTGCAATCTTGTTCTTTCTGTCATTACCCAACGCTCATGACCATAGATGAAGATTGGGAGGTAGATCGACCGGTAAAAATAGAGCCTTGCTTTCCTGCTCAGCTCCCTTTTCACCAATCTGCCTGTCGATCTCCCTCCTACCCTAACTCGTGAGCAAGACCTCGAGATACTTGAACTCCTCCACATGTGGCAGGATCTCTCTCCCGATCCGGAGATGGCAAGCCACCCAGAGAACCATGATCTCAGACCTAGAGGTGCTGAGCCTCATCCCAGCTGCTTCACACTCGAGTGTGAACCTCCCCAGAAAGAGCTGTAGGTCAGAGCCTGATGAAGCTAGGAGGACCATATCATCCGCAAAAAGCAGAGACGAGATTCTCCTGTCACCAAACTCGACACCCTCCACACCACGGCTGCTCCTAGAAATCCTGTCCATAAAGGTTATGAACAGGACCGGTGACAAAGGGCAGCCCTGGAGGAGTCCAACCCTCACTGGGAACAGGTCCGACTTACTGCCGGCTATGCGAACCAAACTCACACTCCTCTGGTACAGGGACTGAATGGCCCTTAACAAAAGACCATCCACGCCGTACTCCTGGAGCGCCCCCCCCCCCCCCCCCCCCCCCCCCCCCCCCCCCCCCCCCCCCCCCCCCCCCCCCCCCCCCCCCCCCCCACCCACCCACCACCACAGGGTGTCCCTGGGGACACGGTCATATGCCTTCTCTAAATCCACAAAACACATGTGGACTGGTTGGTCCTTCTAATGCAAAAACAATATTTTTGTAAAAGCCAAACTACTGTCAGCTGACTCTCTTCCCACTTCAGAGTACACTCATTTCAAATCACATAAAATACAGGAACATTCTTGAATAAAGCAGTTTTCCTTTTCTATTCATGATTACCTCATTAGGTCAAATGCTTAGTGGCTAAAGAGAAGAAAAATCTGCAATAAAGTTCCCAAATTCCTTACAGATGATGGTCACAGCTCAGTGTGGTCAGCTCGTCATAAAATAACCTGAAACCCATCAGGATCCTGTCTGATTCTAAAGCAGGCATCATCCTGTCAGGGTGGACGTCATAATTAGTCTAATTCAGGAACAAATCATTACCTGATGCTACCTCAGATCAGATACCAGTTTTTGTCGCTACTTATTATCGAACCTCGGCTCAGATAGTCCATTAACGGTTTTCAGACGTAAATCCAATTTGTTCCCAGTGTGATGAAGCTTGATGTTACAGGGCGGTCATTAGTGGAAAAGCTGGTGTCTCTAAATAGGCTTCCATTATGTCTTTTTGCTCCCACTGAAAGGATTTGAAGTTGGGAGCTTTTTTCAAGCCACCCATAGATTTTTTTTCTTTTTTTTTTTTTTAATTCACGTCAATAATTGCACAGCTGGTATAGGCAGACGCCGGATATTTTATTAGCTAAATCCTTTGATGTAGACTTGCCTTTAGTTCATACAGCGGTTTTTATTTTTACAATTTTTTTAAATCAATGTTTTTCTACAGTACCTCTCTTTAGGTATTACAGATCTGCTAATGGTTGAAAATTGTACCATCCCTTAGTCATTAGGCAAATTCTATTATAGATACATTGAGTTTCATTTATTGAGAGAGAGCATTATGAACCTGATGGATGTTTTGATCACCACACTAATCTTTGCCATTGATTTTGAGGGTTTTATTTGTTTAACCACAGATGTATTCAGACATTATGTAAGATCTTTTCAATCAGGGACTTGAATCAGATGACAAAGGAGCTTTTTAAGCTGTTGTAGCTCGTCTTTGAGTGCAGGCACTTTAAACAAAAAGACAGCTGAGCTTTGTATGAAAACAAAACCCTGAACTACAAAAGCAAGATGTTCTAAAAACATTTGCTTGACATTCAGGTTATTAGGTCCCATGCGTTTATGAATGCGTTTATTTTGCAAAATGTAGATATTTTTGTTTGTATTCAGTCTTTTCACGCCTATAGTTTGTTCACTTGTAGCCTTTTTTTGTGTTTTTGTTTTGTTTTTTTTCCACAGAAAAAACCAAGTGAGAAAATCCCGTCTGCTGATTGGTCATATAGTCTGGGGGCGGGGTTACCAGACATAAGGGTAAAGGTGTTACTCTGAACCACTTGATGTACACTTGATGTAGGACCACACCCACTAGTGACATCACTCTAAGTGGGTGGAGTCTCTAGAAACAGGAAGTGGTCCTCTGACAGGAGCAATATTCACGGCTAATCAGATCTGTCACAAATTAGCAGCTAATCTTCAGTTTGTTTTTTTAAAATCCAGCTCTAAAAGTCATACTGGTGCGTTAGAACGCTGTGTTACCTGATAGTCAACCTTTACAATTCAGCATGAGTCTGTTTACAGTTTTTAACACCTTTGCATTTTGAGTGGCGATGTGACGTTCATGAACGGGTTGAATTTTTTGAACGGCTCTTCACTTTGAACGAGGAGAACCGAGTCCTTGTAAAGAACCCTTCATTTGTTTGTATTGAACTGTGACGTTTGAGGCCAGGAGCAGGGGCAAAAATCCCAGTTCATTGTTGGGGGGGACATTAAACAGTAAAATTTTTGAGAGAAATTTCTGAGGGGGACACTAAAAAATGCTTTTTTTTCTAAACATTCTTGCATATCATTAAGCCATAACTGTAATTATGATGTAGCTAGCCATTATTTATTAGTCCATATCCAAGCTGTCTACAGCAGCAGTTCCCAAACTTTTTTTGCCGCTCACCCCCTTCTATGTCCCAGCCGTGTTCGCGCACCTCAATCCCCGGATGGAGCTCTCTGACATTTAAACAAATTCCTGGTACCTACGAATCATTAATGTTACAAACTTTCGATACTTTTGAGTGTTATTAAATCATATGTAACCGAGGATTACTGTGAGAGTCGCGTGTCCTACGGTCAGTGAACGTCCCTCGCATTTCCATGTGATGCTCTTATCTTGTAAAGACGGTGGGTGTGTAGGGGGGGGGGGGGG
>SSNR01000079.1:1348227-1380019 GCA_006937965.1 Callopanchax toddi
GGGGGGGGGGGGGTGCTGATCAAATGTTTGGAAGTGAGAAGGAGGTTACTACACTGGATTAAGCTGACGGTTCTCTTAACTAACTGCTTAGTGTTTTAAATGAAAACCCAGCTCCATTAGCCATTATTTCATCAGCGGCAGAAAGTAGCGCCTTTAGTAAAAACAAAAGAAACAAAGAAAACGACTCACCATGGAGTTGATTAAATAAGGACACACATGGAATCAATCGTCAGAGTTGTTACAAGCTGTCAAGAAGGATTCTTTGAATAAATAATATCCATTTGAGAGGTAAAAAGTCCAGCAGCTCCTCGCAGCTTTGCCCCGGAACTAATAGTAAAAGTTATTGTCGCCTTCAAAATAAGGGTCTGCTCGAAAGAGTTCACATGATTGACAGATAAAAGACTCGAAGTTCATTCAAATATTGTCCCACAGCTCCACACAATAATGGTATACATGTTTATTTACACATTTTTACTGAGTGGGGAAAAAAACACTGTAAATGTGTCATTATTTCAAATTTCTGCCATTACAGTTTTGCAACTCCCTAGTGGCAGCTCGGGAATCCCTGGTCTACAGGATTTTGATGCTTCATCAGAATATTTTTCAACAAACTGCCTCAATGTTGTTGGGCTCTTTCAACTTGGTGTTTTGATTAACTGAAAAACGACTGGATGTTTTTATTTTTCTCTCCTCTTCCATTCTGACCTGACTATTAAAGCAGCCAGACGACTGGACAAACACCTGCCTACAGATTATTATTAAATTGAGGAGAGATGCAACACCCAGCTACAGATAATGTGTTTAATTAGTCTAGGTTGAGTTTTTTTTTCTGTAAAAGAAAAATGTTTCATATCCAGAAACTAAAAACAGTCCCAAAAAACATCTGACTTGAAAATTGATTTAATTAGAGAAGAATAAGAAGTGGAAATGATCAGTCAGATTATTAGAAAAAGAAATCTGTTTAACAGAACATTTAAGTCAAAGTTGTAACTACAACATAAAAAACTAAATAAAAAATACAAAATTGGAACAGAAAATCTGATTTTAATTAATAATATCTGACATAAATGAATAAATCTGGACAAAATCTGTCTAGAAACGTAACTGGCAGTGAGACAGGAGGAGGATGGTGTCTCAGTCCTCTGCCTGACTGTCTGTCCCCTGTCTCTCTCTCTCCTGTCTGTCTGTCCCCTGTCTCTCTCTCTCCTGTCTGTCTGTCCACTGTCTCTCTCTCTCCTGTCTGTCTGTCCACTGTCTCTCTCTCTCCTGTCTGTCTGTCCACTGTCTCTCTCTCTCCTGTCTGTCTGTCCCTTGTCTCTCTCTCTCTCTCCTGTCTGTCTAAGGATGAGTTTGAGTCAGAAATGTTCTCAAAACTTTCTGCAGACATTCGTTTCTCCGTTAAAACCAGCTCCAAGCGGCGAGTCGCTACTTTTTTCTCTCTTTCTTCCGTGAACAGACGCAGCCTGCACGGTAAATGCTGCGTTCACAGACCGATTATAAACTCAGGACATCTCAAAACCGACAACAGACGAGACGTATTTTACACAAAACAACGATGTGGATTCATGTCTAAAATAAATCTGTATGTGATTTAGTTAGTGAAAAATCAACCAAACATCCGACGGTGGTGGAGCGGACATCGACTCTACAGGGACAACCTGCTGTGTTTATGTTAAACAGGCCAGCAGACTTCACATGAAGCAGCTGAAATACAGCTTTTCATGTAATGGAGGAGCTTGTTGAACAAAAGAAACGATCAATAACTTTTTAACTGATCACTGAACGTTCTAATGCCTTACATTTTTAAATAAACTCCATCATTTTGTCCTCACCGGTCCGGCTCCACCTGTGAGGAGCGGAGCAGGCAGCGAGTCAGAGCGGCCCCTCCCATCAGGGAAACGGACTATACCAACTCACTGTGAGGATGGGGGGGGGGACTGGAAACTTTCAAGAATTATAAATCTTATAGTTTGTTTTTAAGTAGCACAATTCGTATTGGGCTTTCAACTGCCGGTACTGTAATATTTAAAAAAAATATATGATTTGTGTTTGTTGGGATTTTGGAGGGGACAACTTTATGTGAGGGGGGGACATGTCCCCCCCGTCCCCCCCGGGATTTTCGCCCATGGCCAGGAGGGAATATTCAACGACACGGCTCTTTATTTAAAACAACATCAGTGAGAATAGCAACATCAACCCATCAGGTCTATTGGGGAAGCTAATTAGCGGAGCACACGTAGGCGTCGCAACAAAGAGTGTCCCCAAACATGGTTCCACATATTTTTCTTAGAGGTGTCAGATTAGCGCGTTAATTACGATTAATTAATTACAGCCCTAATTAACGCGTTATTTTTTTTAATCGCGTTAATCGCATATTTAATCGCTTGACCGTTTCTGCCTGCAGTCTGCCGCTGCAGTGATGTGTGTGTGCTGAGCTGGTCTCCTCGCGGTGTTTGTGTGTCACTGAGCAGCTCTGTGAGGCTCAGAGCCTCTCACTTTCAGGAAGTGATCACGTGACCTACGCATGACGCCGAGACAAAACAGCTGATGGCCATAGCGGTGTTATGAAACCAGCATCAGCGCTATTTATCTGACCCCGCTGCAACAGGAAGTGCAAATAAAACGACCTGCTCATTTCACGAGCTACTCGACCGGAACCGATGACCACCGTCAGCCCAGCACAGCTCTGATCACTGATTACACGTAGCTGTCAGCCGGTTCGGTGCGCGACCGGCCGGCTGACAGCTTCCACCGTTTGTGGAGCGCCGTGCTGATCACTAGTAGCCTAAACCGAGTGATCTGACGGACTACAACGGTTTATATTCAAAGTAACAGCGCGACGTGGCGCAGCGCTGATCGCTGGTGTATTTCAGCCTTAAATATCAGCTGGTCCGGTGCGCGACCGGCCAGCTCAGTTTCCACCGCTTGTCCAGCACAGCGCTGACCACTGGTTACCAGTAGGCCTAGTACACCGCTGGACTGGCGGTGTTATGAACCGGTCCAGTCAGCGGTGCCTGATGGAAGACATGGACGTAGTTTGGGGGGGTGCAGGGGGGACGTGTCCTCTGCTCGTTTTTAAAGTCAGTTTAGAGTCCTGTAGTTTTTACTGTCTAAAATAATGTTGCTCTATATTAAATGGATCCTGGCTGTTGTTTTTAGGTGTAGGGTTGATATTATGGCTCTTTTTAAACAGTTCAGACCCTTTTCTCCACCTCCTCCCACCCCTGTATTCAAGTTGTGCCCCCCCACCTTTGAAATTTAAATCTCATTCTTGGTGGAAGATCAAATCAAACTTTATTCACAGAGCACATTTCCTGCAGAGCAACACAATGTGCTTTACAGCAGATAAAACATAAACTAAAATCAGATGAGGGGTTAACAGAGCTGCTGCAGACTGAGTCCACTGACCAAAGTAATGGTTGCACTGGGACTGAATCTGTTCAAGTCTGTTAAACACAATAAATGACTTCAGAAAGACACTTTATGTTGTTCTATATCAATCTACTGGTCTGACACAATCATTTAATGAATTTAAATGACAATAACTCAAGAGGAGGCCTTTCTTTAGCCATTTCTTTAGATGCGATTAAAAATGCGATTAATTAGATTAATTAATTACAGATCATAATTAATTAATCGCACAATTTTTTTAATCGCATGACAGCACTAATTTTTCTTTCAAAATATTGCAAAAAAACCCATAAAAGAGCCAATTTTTTTGAACGGCTCTTTTAGGTGAATGGCTCCCTTTACTAATTTAGTGTCTGTGTGAAAAACTATGTTTTCTTATTCTTGTTATAAATATTTCCACTTAAATCTTGAGAACTTTCTATTTGATGAGCCAATAGCCTCTTTAAAACTTTAGGATGATGGTAGTACTTTTTCAAAGGTCCTACTTCCGTACAAGTGTCATTTTCTGGTGTTTTTTTATTATTTATCTAATCTGTTTTGGCCTTGGTTTTTGTATTCATGGTTATGCTATAAATTTTAGAGGTTTACAAACAGGTAATGTGGCATTTTAATAAATCAGGATGACTTTTTTCAGCAAGAGTTGTTTTAAATACCCCAGAATTAGCCTCTAATTAGTCACCAGTCTGATTAGCAATGAGTATTGCTCCTGTCAGAGGACTACTTCCTGTTGGTGTGGTTCTTACTGTAGATAAATATCCCTTTTAAGAGTTTTAAGTCCTAAAATTGCAGTTAATCAATTGACTTTTTATGACTCTGTTAACCTGTTGCAGGGGGAGTCGTTTCTACTTATGGGGCAATAAAAGGTAATAAAGACCCGTCATGGCGTCCGTGACGAGGACTGAAAGCCGTTCATTTAAAGCCTCTCCGCAGGAGTTGATGACAGCTCCACCATCAGACGCTGTCACTTTTATTTTGGTCTCTTCACAAGTTTTTATTTTAAAACGTGTGACAAACGGGAAGAAAAGGGGGGAAATAATCCTGAATGGTTCCAGTTTTATCCATTCAGACCCGAGGCGCTTTCTAAACACTGGGAATGAAAATGTTGCACCGAGTCTTACTGGGTTAAAAATATTCCAGAAGCAGCTCCGCCTGAAAATAAACTGTTACTGATCCTCTGCTCATTAATGGCTGCTCCGAAACAAAAGTTTGACGCCTTCTTTTCCCCGTCTTAGATTCATATTTAGAACTGCAAATATTTCTTTTCAAACAAACCCTAATGGATAACAAAATTAGCTGTTTACTTTTGAAAAGCTCTCCAAACATGATGAATGTGGGTTATTAAAAAAAAGGGACTACCGTACTGGGTTCTTTTTTAGTTGTTTTTTTTTTTAAAGCCGCCAAATGATTCATATTTAACTGGTGTTGTTTACAAAACAAGCGGGCAACCCCTTGTCGCTTTTATTTGGAGAACAGGCTGGTGGGATATTGCAGCCGAGGCCTCAGTAGGGTCTGATTTATAACAGCGTGGAGGAACATGTTGCTTCAGGGGGCTTTTAGATTCTGTAGCTATGAAGATACACCGGCTACACAATGGTAATACTGTCAGCAGTGAAGATAATTGTCCAAACACACCAAGAGAAAAATGATGCCAATAATATTCGCCAACTGTATTAGTTCTAGAGGAGAAGAAATGCTTTCCCGCGTCGTCGTAATTGCTCCTCTTGGTTTTAGATGGCGTCTTTTAAATGAAACTGTTTATGTAATTTGTCCAGTCGTCATTATTGCTGCTGCTTTTCTTTTAAATTTAATCTATAAATCAACTATGTCATTCATTTTACATGGAAATTCATTATCCGGGACTGTCAACATGTCTCTCAGCTCTGATTTGTTGTATTTCTACGATGCTCTGAGGTTCTGGGTAGATTAGGCTAATTAACCCTGAGCTGCTGAAGACCAGGTCAGGAAAACACTGAAATCAGACCAACAACAAAACCAACTCAGAGTCGCTCCAAACTTTATGGAAAAGCATAACAATCTGATTTAAATGAAGCACGACGAGAATAAATCCTGTGTTCAATCACTTCTAAAGGACCAGAGAGGAGAGGTGTGTCCGGTCAGGAGAATATAAAGAGACAGGTGGTGTACAGCAATTAAACTTTAGAACATTAGGAAATCACTGCAAATATTAACAAGGACAAAAACAAAAATGAAAGCCACAGTAATGGAACCTTTAACATAAACATGCACAGCAGCAGCTGCTCAATGAGTTCACATCAACCATTTATTCTAATGGATGTTGTTGGGATTACTGGATCAGAAAGGTTAAAGGTCATACTTTTGAAACGGCCCCACAACTGGTAGTAACTGTCCATTTACTGTCTACCCTGGACTTTTGGTACAGTGGTAGTACACTTTATAGTACCCTGAATCCTTGGTGCTCAGGAAGTATTTTTAAAACTACCTATCTGAAAACCTTTGTTATAAGGTTAATACCCTTCAGTCTACCCAAAATATGTAGTATGGAGGTAGTACCTAAAAAACTACTCCACCAAACCTTTGGTATAGAGGTAGTTCATATAAAAATACCCCAAATCTTTGGTATGGAGGTAGTACATATAAAAGTACCCCAAACGTTTGGTATCGAGGTAGTACAAATAAAAATACCCCAAATCTTTGGTATGAAGGTATTACAAATAAAAATACCCCAAACCTTTGGTATGAAGGTATTACATATAAAAATACCCCAAACCTTTGGTATGAAGGTATTACATATAAAAATACCCCAAACCTTTGGTATGAAGGTATTACATATAAAAATACCCCAAACCTTTGGTATGGAGGTAGTACCTAAAAAACTACTCCACCAAACCTTTGGTATGAAAGTATTACATATAAAAATACCCCAAACCTTTGGTATGAAGGTATTACAGATAAAAATACCCCAAATCTTTGGTATGGAGGTATTACATATAAAAATACCCCAAACCTTTGGTATGAAGGTATTACATATAAAAATACCCCAAAACTTTGGTATGGAGGTAGTACCTAAAAAACTACTCCACCAAACCTTTGGTATGAAGGTATTACATATAAAAATACCCCAAACCTTTGGTATGAAGGTATTACAAATAAAAATACCCCAAATCTTTGGTATGGAGGTATTACATATAAAAATACCCCAAACCTTTGGTATGGAGGTATTACATATAAAAATACCCCAAACCTTTGGTATGGAGGTAGTACCTAAAAAACTACTCCACCAAACCTTTGGTATGAAGGTATTACATATAAAAATACCCCAAACTTTTGGTATGAAGGTAGTACATATAAAAATACCCCAAACCTTTGGTATGGAGGTAGTACATATAAAAATACCCCAAACCTTTGGTATGAAGGTATTACATAAAAAAAATACCCCAAACCTTTGGTATGGAGGTATTACATATAAAAATACCCCAAACCTTTGGTATGAAGGTATTACAAATAAAAATACCCCAAATCTTTGGTATGGAGGTATTACATATAAAAATACCCCAAACCTTTGGTATGAAGGTAGTACATATAAAAATACCCCAAACCTTTGGTATGAAGGTATTACAAATAAAAATACCCCAAATCTTTGGTATGGAGGTATTACATATAAAAATACCCCAAACCTTTGGTATGAAGGTAGTACATATAAAAATACCCCAAACCTTTGGTATGGAGGTAGTACGTATAAAAATACCCCAAACCTTTGGTATGGAGGCAGTAATTTTAAAACAACCCTGAACCTTTGGTATATAGACAGTACTTTGAAACTACCATAAACCTTCAGTACAAAGTTAGTACTTTCAAGTCTACCCTAAACCTGATTGAGGTAAAGGTTTTGTGACCTTTTGTTGCCTAAAAATAAGTCTATTCCTCCATATTATGCTTTATATTTTCACATTTGCCAGACAAGATATGCTTGTCAGGAGTTGGAGGTTTAGGTAGGAACCAGGTGGTTCTAAGTTTATTCCTATGCCAAAGTGTGTGCATTCAGCAAGTACAGCCCCTTGATACATGGACACAAAGCCTCAAACTGTTTTCTTACTAACAGATTTTGAATGTTTGTATCGCACAGACATTTTTATTATGAACCCTCTCATAGCATCCTGTTGGATTTGTTCGGACCTGTTTTTTATGTTAATCTGAACAAATCTCAAGAGCTGTTGGTCTTTATTCCTCATTTTTGAGTCTTTGATTAGCAAATAGCCACTCATACCTTTGATACAAAGGTAGTACTTATAAAAAAAACCTGACTCTTTATTACAAAGGCATTGCTTGTGAAATTACCCTGACCCTTTGGTATGAAGGCAATACTTTTCAAAAGGTACCGCTCCCAACTTTTATTCTAATTTAATTTTCTGGGTACATTTTTTACTGTCCTTATCTGTTTAGGTCCAAGTTCCTGTAGTCAGAACTAGAACTAACAAAGAACTAGTTCCTGCAAAATGTTCCTACAATGGATAGTTTAACCTTAAAATCAGTGCAGCTTTTAAATTACAGTATCAGTTTTAACATACATGTTTTTCAAAATGTCTACTGACGGCCCAGTCATAGGTCTGCCTATAACAGCTATCTAGTTTTAAGACTGTCCAGTGGAAAAGCACTAATCTGTATCAGGGTTGTAAATTTACACTTAGTACAAGTTGTTGTTGGTGAGACATGTCCCAGGATTTGGGTCATTTTGAAGTGACATTCTTTGTAGGGCTGCACAAATTATCGCAATACAACTACGCAATAATAATATCACAACAGACTGCACGGATCACAATAAATTATGGACTGTTATGCTCAAAGCAGCATGCATTTCCATGTCAATTTAGGTGACTCTTGTTGCTCTGGAAAGAAATTGGTGGATGCATACTTGTATATTATTATACTTATATGTAGTACAACATAGTAGAATTAGTTCTCTGCATTTGACCCATCCCTGAGGACCAGAGGGCAGCCAGTTACAATGGCGCCTGGCAGGCCTTGCATGACCCAAGGATACATCGACACATGGCTTGGTATCGTACCTGTTTCACATGGTATGATGCACACACCTGGTTTTGTGATGATAGAACAAAGAGAAGTAAGGAAAACGTGAATATATCGCAACAAATATCACCATTGCAAAATATAAAAATATCAATATTTCAATGTTTTTCAATATCATGCAGCCCTAGTCCTATTGGTTATCTACAGTAAGGACTAGGGGTGTAACGATATTCAAATCCCACGGTACGATATCGTCACGGTATGGACCTCACGGTACGATATTTATTGCGATATTGTGGGGAGACTCACGGTATTGTGACTGTGCTCACGGTAATAAGCCTCACAACATAAAATGTACCATTATGACGTTTTGGACAGCCTGAAAAGTCATTCCTAAACAGTGTTGCCAGTAACGCGCTACTTTGTAACGCGTTACTCTAAAATTACGTCATTTTTCAATAACGAGTAATCTAACGCGTTACTATTTCCAATCCAGTAATCTGATTAAAGTTATTTTTTTCGAGCCACTGTGCGTTACTTTGCGTTACTATCTTTGTCCGTTTCCTTAAAATATGTATTTTCTTCCTGCATTTCTGTGAGCGGCGTTGTGTCACGTTCCCAGCATGAGGTGGAGTCACGTTTTCAACATGTGCACAGCTGCGGAGTCGCTCCAGCTGGAGGAGGAGTCACGTGACCTGTGATACCTTAGTATTTACCTGAATATCCGGGCATTATTTTTGTAAACTCCTCTGATGCAACAGCTTTGTTTTATCTTCGGGGTCTAAACTTTGTTAAGGAGTGTAGATTGAGATTAAACGGAGAATCGACGAGCAGGAACAGCTGACTGTCTGTCTGACAGCCGAGCAGACTGGCCTAGCAGCCTGAATGTAGCGTAGCTCCAAACAGCTGGACTGAAGCAGCGCCAGGCCTTTTTTTGGATTATCATCATGACCTGGATGACTGAGAACCTTCACCAGCAACTAAAGAGACGTTTTTATGCATCCTTAGACAAACGCAGCAGTCGGGAAACAAGAGCTGATGTTATCTCCTCGTGGTCCTAAAACCCTGCGGTTTTAAGGAACTAACAGGTGAGTCTAAAGAACAGCTGATGACAGGAGCTAGATTATTAATTTTAGTCATAGTTGTGAATTTTACTTTACTTTAAATTCAATTTTTTTTATTTGTTAAAATAATTAAATAAATCTTTCTAAAAGATGAGATTTAGTTGTCAAACAAAAATTTTTCCAAAAAGTATATTTAGAAAAGAGGGTCAGGTAGGGTTAGGGTTGACCTGGATTTCAGGTAAATCCTGTAAAAACCAGCTGCAGCAACACAAACAACTATGGTGGAGAGAGATGATCGTTTTCTATCTGGAATAAATACAGTCAGGATTTAGAGTTAGTGTCAGATAAAGATGATAACATTAAGGTTTATTCTAATGTTCATTCAAATGTTCTGATGTTAATAAAACATGTTAAAAGTAATTTAATAGTTACAGTAATAAACAAGTTATTTTATAAAAGGTAGTTTTGCCATAAAAGTGTTAAATGTCAGGTCAAGAAAGACTCTATATTTATATTTCATAAAACCAAGTATTTTTTTCAGGAAATAGTTTGGAAGTTCAACTTTAATATCAGGAGATCCATTTTGTTGACTTGCTGTTAAAATTCACTTCTGTGTTTTAGTAAAACTGGAGGTTATTTTAATGTCGAGGCAGGGGAGGAGTCATCGGCAGCTGAATGTCACTAATAAAGTAACTAAAAAAGTAACTAATAATCTAACTTAGTTACTTTTAAAGTCAAGTAGTCTGTAAAGTAACTAAGTTACTTTTTAAGGGAGTAATCAGTAATCAGTAGTCGGATTACTTTTTCAAAGTAACTGTGGCAACACTGTTCCTAAAGTGCAAAATTCAATTTCAACATATAAAGAAAAGACAAAACAGCGTATTTAATAAAAGTAACCAGGAAATACAAAACTGCCTTGTCAGTAAGTCATAAATAAAAATATCTAGGCATCACCAAAAAGGAAAATAATTAGAAGGTAAACTCTTCTAGTTTCTAGAGTTCTAGTCCAGTTTCAGTTTTTTTTAAAGATCAACATTTAAGGAGGAGGAGGAGGAGGAGGACAGATTATTGAGCTGTTAAAATGACCTCTGCAGTTTTTACTCCTCCAGCAGGAACTTCTCCTCTCCTTGGTTTCTGTCTGACAAGTCTAAGTTAATATCACTGCCTTCATCTGGGCAATGACTGAATTAAAAGAAATTAAACAATTGACTAAAATGTGTTGATGGCATTTTATATTTAAGTTCCAGTTTAGCCACTAATTATTTAAACCCCACGACGTTCACGGTGGAAATTGGATGCAAATCAGTGGCTAAATATTCTGGGATGTATTTTATTTGTTGAGCTGCTGTGAGGCAGCGCTGATCTAAGAGCTTCATGCTGGGATTTTTGACCCGTCTGAGGGGGGGCGGGTTATCAACTGACCTTACACGCTGCTCGTATTCGCCGAGGAGTCCAGCTCTGTACAGTGGCAGTGTTTGCATATTGTCAGCTGTTTGTCCGTTCTTGTCTCCTTTACCATTTCTCGACACGACAAATCCGAAATACTTCCAAAACTCAGACTGAAAAGCCGCTCCGCCCGCCATGTCTGTTTTTCTTTTCCATGTGGGCCGCACGCTCCTATTGGTTCATGGTCTGTGTAGTTTTCTTTGCTATACTCCGGTGAGGCGAACTAAAACGTGTTATTTTAAACTCAGGACGTACTGTTCAATACCGTGACAAGACCATGACGATATCATGGCCATTTTACTACCGCGATATCACGGTATTTCCAATATTGTTACACCCCTAGTAAGGACCACACCCATCTTGTGACATCACTCAAAGTAGTGTTGTAGTCAAGACCACTTGACTCGAGACCAAGACATTACCGAGATCAGAGGGAACCGAGACCGAGACAAGACATTTGGAAGTCGAGACCAAGACAAGACCAAGACCATATACATATCAAAAGAAATTTATAATAAAACAAAAATTAGATTTTTTAAATGTTTTTATTAATTTTTTTACATTTTTGAAAACTGTTTTTCCTTCATGACATCACATCATTAATTAAATCAGGAACAGTTGAACTAAAAATTATGTCATGCCAACCTGAACATCATAAAACATAAAACACCCCTAAAACTCTCTATTAGTAACTGGTATACTATAGTTTCTTTCCATAAAAGTTAACTTTTAAGTAGAGCTTGGTTGCATTTCAGAAACATGAGAACCTCCAGCATTCTGTGACCTAAACGTGCACGGTGGGGTCTCATGATGATGCCTCCTCTACTAAAAACCCTCTCAACTGGTGCAGAGGATGCAGGAACTGAAAGAACCTTCATTGCCAAGTTGTGGAGTTGTGGGAATCTGTCCTGGTTTTTGTACCAGAAGACAAGTGCATTATCAGTGTCAGTGTCCTGTATGGAATCAAAATATTTGCTAATCTGTGTTCTGATGTTTAAGCCCTGGCTTGAGCTGCGATTTTTGAGAGCTTTGTAGCGAGAAAGAAGGCGCGAGCGTTTGACTGGAGGTGAATCACTTGTTGGATCACAAGCTGCAGTTGCAGCTCCGCACTCTTCACCTTCAAGTCCTCAACCTCAAAGATCAAACTGTCTGAAAAATACAACAAAATGAAAGAAAAAAAATCACTCAATTAGATAGACACAGTGATACAGTGTTGGTGCGTATTACATGATTAACAGCATGTTTTTTTTAGAAGAAGCTCATTTTCTAAAGGTGAATTACAAAGATGGTATCAGAGTTTTACAATGTATACATTTCAGTAAAAGATAAATAAATCAAAATCAATCTTTTTTTCTCTTGATGTAAATGTACTTGTATAGGTTACCTGTCAGTTTTTTCTTCAAATCTTCTCTGAAGCTGCTGGTTGCCGTTTCATTTTGCCCATTTGTAAGATCCAGATCAACCCAGTTCAAGCCAAACTGTGGGTCAAGCATTGTGGCCAAAAAGTACAGATTGTGGCTGAATGGTTCCTCTCCCCCACTGTTTTTGATCATCTCTGTTTTGGCAAAGATTCCACTGAATCTTCTCATCAGAGACTGACGAAGGGCCTTTACTATAGGCCGACACTGTATTTGTGTCTCCTCCATCTTCAGAAGATGTGTATGCAAGTCCAGAACAGTTGTGGACAGAGTCTCCAGAAACAGGAAGTAGTTTTCTGACTGGAGCAATACTCAGTGTCATAGGTAGATGCTGTAGATAAATACTTCTCAAATAGTGTCACTTGCTCCCCTGGGGGGACGTGGTGAGGTGTCGGGGAGCGTGTATGGTAGGAGAACTTTTAGGATTATTGTCTGTATTCATGCTTGGGCGGGTTTTTAAGTTGCGGTGGTTTTTTTACAAACTTTTGGGCGGAATAACATTGAGTATCTGGCAGAAAATGACCCGGAAATTCAGTGAATCGTTTGTATTCACTCCCAGCTGTACGAGTGAATGTTCATACACGTTTGGGAGGGGCGGGGCATGAAGAGCATCAGTGCTCGTAAGGGGTCTGACCAGGGATGTAACGATGCTTCGAAAATCAATTTAAAACCGGTGAAAACTAGTTTAAATATGAATCGGTGTAGAAAAAAGAAAAATCGATTCACAACGGCGTGACGTAACACGTACAGTACATTTTAGCCCTGAAAACGGGAGTAAATGCTAAAAGAACCACAGACACGTTACTTTCTTTGCTCAGACGTGTATTAAACGACTTAATTCAACTTAAATACATACAGAGTGATCATAAAGAAACATAAAATACCAGTCCGATTGTCTTTTGAACTACCGTAGTTAGCGTCATTGGCTATCAGCTAGCGGCTGATAAAATAAATTAATTTTGTTGGAAAAAATCGTAAAAAATCGAAAATCGGGAGCTTAAAATTGAGAATTGAATCGAATCGTGGCTTGAGTGAATCATTACGTCCCTAGGTCTGACTGAAAGTAATTGATAAATGGTAAATGGGCTGTATTTCTAGAGCACTTTCTAGAGTGTAGGGTCAGGGCTACATGCTGCCCCCAGAAACACTGATGTAGATAAATAACTGATGGAACGCCACTTCAGAATGACCTTTTAAAGCAGTCGCCATCAAAACATCTCGTGATTCAGTTGAATTCTACTGCAATGAGGCGAATTTACTGACCGTTCTGTTACGTGGAGCGAGTATTTGCACCTCAGCAGATTCCAAATAAGTTGAGAGTTGTTGCCGAGTTGGTCTGCAGTCCACTGAATTTTCAATGAAAACCTGCTGTATAAATTTGTATAAATCATACATAACTTGAGTATAAATCATGTATACAATAAAAAAGCTGCATTGCTGCGTAAATCTCCTGCCTTCAGCTTATATTTCTCCTTTTTCTGCCTTAGCTGGAGCTACTTCTCACTCCGCTCCCTCTCCATGTGCTTTCTAGATGGCTACCCACGAGATGAGATTATATACAAGTGGAAGAGGAACTCAGTGGAGACTTCAGACCAGAAATACTGGAGGCTTTACCAGTTTGACTTCATGGGGCTGAGAAACACAACGGATGTGCTCACAACCACAGCAGGTGAGTGAAAGCCAAAGAAAGGGTCAAAGTGACGGCTCGTAAAAACGGGTAAATTGTGGTTATTTCATGGCATTACCCATAATTCCCAGTAAAAGGAGAGGAATCACCTGAAGCTGGCGGTGCTTCAGACCCTTGAACGGTTTGGCCCCTCGAGCCGCTCAAGTTAACATTAGCACCGCGCCCATAAATGTAATCATATCACTACAATCTCAAAGCGCGTACGTATTCCCCTCGGGTGGAGGGCCAAATAGGTTTTCTACTGACATTAATCACCAGGATTAAAGATTAAAAAGGAAGTTTAATTATTCACTTGTTCTCCTCTCTTCCTGGGCTTTCAGTGCTCCCGTCGGTCCATGTATTTTGGCGTCTTAATGTGGCGAGAACCGGGGAAATATCACTACAGGGGCATGTCATTAAAGCCACAACACGGCACCGGGTGGACGATAGAGTTTTAATGCTTTACGTGACCTTTGATAATGGAAACAGATTGTGTTGGTTAAGGAGGAAGCACAGAGGACGTTAACCCCTCTTAACCTTGTTTAGAAGTTGGATATTCCTCGGTGCCACCCGGTCCTTTGTCTTCGGATGTGATCAGATCTACATAATGTGACCTGATTCAGCTTTCTAACAGCTGAACCTCTGTTCATGAATATTCGAGGACCAGGAGGATGATTAGGAGATGGATAACAGGGAGTGGCATCTAATTATAAAGGAGCTCAGAAGAAATTAGTTCTATAACTTCATTTAGTTTTGCTGAATGAAGAATTTATTTTAAAGGGATATTTGTGGCATTGTAAAGTGTTTTTTAACCAGCTTTTTATCTACAGTAAGGACCACGTCACTCGAAGTGGGCGGAGTAATAATCATGGCTAATCAGATTGGTTACAAATCAAAGGCCAAGTTGGGTGTTTTAAAACAGTTATTGCTGAAAAATGTCAAAACTGCTTCTTGTTTCTAGAGACTCCGCCCCTTTTGAGTGATGTCACTGGTAGGTATGGTCCTTTCTTTAAAAAAACAACTGATCAACACTTCTAAATGATATAAATGCCCCGTTAAATGTGACATTCAGCACTAGGGCTGCACAATATTAGGAAAACCTGCGATGTGCGACAACAGTGCTCTATATTGCGATGACAATAACGCATGTAATAAATGAACAATCCTGTTTTTCTTCTAGTATCAGGTACCACAGCACTTCTGGCAACAAATTAATTCCAAACACATGATAATGTTTACTAATATATTCATGCACATCCACTTAACGGGAAGAAGCTCGTCTAAATGATAAAAACAATGTTTTCTACCTCAACAAGACCCAAGTCCAACAATAAGCAGTGAAATGGAAAAATAACATTTAAAAAAAACACTACAGAGAAAACACACAGTAGTGACATTGCAATCAAATCCTTTCTAAACAAGCTAGCATTTAAAAAAAATTCCAAATTCAGCCCCTCCTAACAGTATGTGTTAGATCACTTTATGCACAAAACTCACTGAACCAGCAGCTGAAGGAGAGGGAAAGCAAGGCTCGTTTCATAAAACAAATGTAGTCATGCTTTTGCTGTTTTCTAATCAGAATCTGCGTTAGAGTAAAATAATCTATATGACGACTCATCTAATCCATTTCCTGAACTTGTATTTTGGCAAAAACACACACAGACACACACCCTCGTGGTTGCCAAACTGTAGGTGTCTGTGTTGAACGTTGTCTTATAACCAAAACATCTCAAAATGAGAGGCGTGCTTTGTTTCTTTGTCTACAACATTTTCCTCACTTGTCTTTGACGCTAAGCTAACTTAGGAGTTTACCAAATCTACAGGGACTACTCAGAGAGGAGGCACCCATTATAAACGGACCCCTCTGATTGGCCACATGTGGGAAGGCCTACATTTGATTGGTCAAATACCATAAACTGCTATGTGATTGATGATGCATCACCTTATGATGTAGGGCCCGTCAGTGCAGTGCACCGGGTCCCATGCAGAGAGGACCCCTCCATTAATGATATTAATCTACCAACAGCGTTTCTGTGATCAAATCAACAGTAACTCTTATATCCGAGCCAGGATTGAGTCAGTGAACGCAACATGAAGTCAGCTGCAGGAGAGACGAGGGGATTTAAACATAGCTTCTGTGGCAAAAATGATCCAGAAAGAGAACATTTTTCAAGAGAAGTAGAGAAGTAAGCATTTATTCATCCAAACCCATGAGTTCAGTGGTCATGGTGGAGTGTGACCTGGAGAAACTTTACGGAACCGGAGTTTACCGGGCACAAAAAATACACAAGTAAATGAAAATCTCTTTAAATTAAAATGGTTAAGTACACACACAAGCCCTCACTGACTTTAATGATGAGCTCCATTCAATAAACCTGACTATACTTAGTAAAGTACTAAGTAAATAAACTAAGTAAATGAATATACTTTGAGCATTTCTGAAGAAAGACCTGGATCCAATTCTTGTTTCTGTTTGACGCAAATTTATTTTCAAGACCAAGAAACCAGAAAACAATCAGCCCAAAATAATTTCTTTTAATGAAGGCAAACACATCAGACCCTTTTATGTCCCTTTGAAAAAAGTCGAGACTACTTCCTGTTTCTAGAGACTCCGCCCCCTTTGAACGATGTCACTAGTGAGTTTGGTCCTCACTGTAAAAAACAACAACAAATAAACACCCTAAATGACCCAAATACCCCTTTAAAAGTGACATTCAGCACCAGCATGTAGTTTTACCACATGACACGTTGGGCATACTGATCACATGTCTTGTTTCTATCCAAAGTTTTAAAATCCTTTCATCTTTACACTCCTGATCACAAAAGGAAATTGTGCCTGATGAGCGTCTCGAGGCGCGTTGATAAATTATACGTTTTCCTGGACTCCCGCTGCACTGTCAAAACGCAACCAAACGAATTTTCTGCTGAGATGCTCAAAAATAACGGCAAACCTACACATTTACCTCATGCTGCTCAAGAAAATTGGTCATATTCTCATTTATTACCTCGCTTCTTTTTCCTGTTTCGCTCGCCGGCGCTATATGCACACATGATGATTAGATCCCCCGGGTAAAAAATACCTATCATTAATTTACATCATGACAAACTTCAAAAGTGTTTCTGCTCATCTCCTCCTCCCATCCCTCTCTCTGTGTCTCCTTTATTTTTTTTTCATCTCTCATAAACACATGGAGCTGTTTTAATGAGGACAGAGTGGACCGATCCCCGACCGCAGCACCACTGGAGACCCCCGTCGCAAATCTATCGTCATTATCAATTCAGCAGCATCCTCTTCAAAAGGCCCCGTCGTGGAATCCCAAACACCTCAGAGCTCTGCTACACCATCCCACCGCAAATTCCCCCAAAGCCTGCATCGCATCCAAGAAACGCTGAGATTCATTATTTCTCTTTCTTCACACGCCGGAGTTTTGTAAAGATAATTCATTCTCTCTGGAAATCCCTCGATTTCCGTCCCGAGTCTTTTTCAAACTTTCAGTTTTATTCTGTTTCATTATGCGTAGTCATGACAGCCTTAATCAGCTGGAATGTAATGATTGTGGCTTGTTGGTGGCTGAAGTAGAACCCAAAGGGCAGGCGAAATCCTAAAAGTATTTCATCAAGGAAAAGGGAACATGCTCGCAATAATAAACTACTAGAATAATAGGTAGTGGCAGAAGGAACAGGGGTCAGGAAACAAAACTGTAAAAACCAGAGGATCTGACAGGGAACCAGAGGACTACAAATACTGGGAGAGCTGGTTGTAGAATGAACAGCTGAGTCATCAGAAACTGACTAAAATCAACACAAGATGAACGAAAAGATCAGGGGACAAAAACTAAAAACAAGATTCTAAAATACAACAACAAAAAAGTAATTACATAGTATTCTAATTAAAAATACCAAACAAACAATGGATGTTTCCCTTTAATGAGAGGGTTAATGACTGTACTGGTTGGGCAGATTGAATTTTCAGGTCTCTTGGTACCTGATACCGATAATGGCTAAAATGTTTATAGCAAGAGTGAGATATGGATCAGTCCATCCTGGGATACGTCGATGTAGCAGACGATTTTATAACCAGTCTGGTTATTAAATCATCTGCTACATCAGAAAAATTTGGCTGAAATTTATTACAGAATTAAGATTAAAAACACTCAAAAAGTGGTTAATAATGGATAGATGTTTGATATTGTAGATGACATTTGATTGTTGGTAAATGTTTTGAATAATTTTTCAAATGTTTACTTCACCCTTAAGAAGTATAATTGAATTTTTTTTCATATTTAAAAACAAATTCTTTTTGTTTTTCCCCATTTGAAGTTTGTCATGATGGAAAAGAAAAAAAATTATCTAAAAGTAGATGGTTGCATCACCTGCCTGTTGACAGAGCAAAAAAATAACTCTAAATGATACGGGCCACAAAAAGTCACTCTGAGTGCCAAAAACAGCCCATGAGCCGCACTTTGGACATCCCTCTACAAACTACTTAAAAAAAATTCCATTATTTAAACATCGTTTTCATGATCACAGGTACTAATCTTAAAAAACAGGTTTTCTGCTTCTATCATTGCTATGTGGCAAAATTAAGTCAAGTTTACTGTTTTAATAGCACATTTAAAACGTTTGTTCTTGCCAAGCTCAAATGTTCTTTCTTTGTATTTTGATGAGTCATTGATTTCAGTTATCAACACCTCCTTAGATTTTCTTTTTTTTTTCTTCATTTGTGGATAGAAATGATTTTCAAACAGGGAAAATAATCTTGAACAATACAGTCAGGATCAAGCATTTCTAAAGTTTCAGTCACTTCCACTTCCTCTCATCCAGGCACTGATTACTGAGTCATAGCGTAGCATTCACAACCTGTCTAAAGTAACAGAACAAATGGAGAACTACTTCAAAAAAATCAAAGAGCTAAACTGAGAAATAGACATGCTAACAAGCTGTACTGTTCGCATGTTGGGCTGATTAGCAAAGAGTGTGAATGTGTGTATGAATAACACAGATTCACACAAAGGTCAAAAACCCTATATAAAAAATAGAGTATAAGAATAAGAAAATTTACAGCATAAAAAATAATAAGATGCTAATAGCATACCCAGATTTAGATTCTTAGAATGTGAAACTGAATAGGATTATTGTTATTAAAGGTCTGAGTAAGAAGCAATGTACCACCTGTGCAAATATATTTATGCCTAAAATAAAAGGAAAATTGCAAATAAAATTTGGGAGCAGTGAATGTTAGAGAGTCTAACAGTTCTACGATAACGCTCCTTTGTGCACCAAGGATGCAGCAGTAGCATCATGCATGGGGTGGGAGACATTGTCCAACCCTGATGTTACTTTTTCCACTTCAGAACATTCCTTTAACCCTTTATCTGGAAGCATTTTGGAATTCTTTGGTTCATCTCAAGCTCATCTGTGGAGCTTTGTCAGTTCAGGAAGTTCTCTTTAGATGTATTTCACTCTGGTTAGGACCACACCATATTTCTAACGTTTAACAAGCCAATACCAATGTGCTCAGTATCAATACCACAAAGAAGAGCACTAAACCACAGAAGAAAGCTGCACGCCCATCAGATGGACCCCTACTGCTCTAAATGCCTATCAGCAGTTTACATGATAGCAGCCCATAGTGTGGTGATGACAGTAGGAGACAGATAAATGTGGATTGTTTAGCTGCCACTTCTATGTATTCATTTATTTTATACTGGACTAGTGTGTCTGTCGATAAGGTTTAGTGATGTTAAAACGAGTTAATGAAACCAGATTTTTGGGAGTGATAATTAATTATATTGATGTAAAAGCTAAAATGTCAAAAAATATGTTAAATAGCTTTTTTCTGCGTGTTTTATTCTTGCCATACATGAACTAATGTCGACATGCTTCAGACCAAAGCTCTAAGGACTATAAATAGATCAGGAATTTATCATCCAACCAATAAAATATTCAATACATCGTGAGCTTTAGTAGAGCTCAGCACTGCATTGATGATGAACAAAGCTGGTAATAAGTGTTCTGGGAGCAATTAAGGGAAAAGATGCCGTATTGATAAAGCTGTATGTTCAATGAGCTGAAGCTTATATTTTTCTGGTCTTATTTTGTGTTCTTGCCTTTGACAAGAGACAAAGACATTAGTTATATTTACTCATTGATTTCTGCATTATCTCAGTTTTCTTCAGGAGAAGGAAATGTAAAAAATGTCTGAAATAAACAACTTTATAGGTTACTGCTAGGTATGCACATACCAGATTTTCTCAAACAGAGTGCAAGTATGAGTGCTTATATATAAGTACTTGCTGATACTAAGTACAAATATGAGTACTAATAAATGCCATTGATCTAAATCATGTTTTGGCACAATAAAAACAATAAATCAAATACTAGCGTTGCCTTTTCAAATAGATTTTACATGTTACAACAAGACAGGATGTGTCCGCTGGTTGATCCACTATAAAATAAAAAGCCCCACATCTGGGGTTTGACAGCATAGCTACACGGCGGCCATCTTACCACCGACAGCTGACATTCTGCTCTCTATGGTAGCAGATGGAAGGTGAGTGATCAACTTAACTAAAAATACTCAATACAAATTGTTTACTTTCTCACAAACCTTATTATGTATAGACTTGAGATAGAATACTTTCACATTTTATAAGTTTCTCAACCGTTATTGATATATGTTCACAGCCACGCCTCTGGTGTTTATAACAATGCAAACCGTTTGAAAATTGGTTAAAAATTGAGCAAGTTAGAGATGTTTAATAGTACATGCTCCATTAACACCAATGTTAAGAAAGGGGCAGCTGTCGGTGGTAAGATGGCCGTCGTGTAGGGGCGTCAGGGTCCATTGGCGAACAGCGCGGATAAGACATCTAGCCATTATAAAAGATATCTATGACTGGAACCAGCTGGTAAGTTAAACTTTTGCTGTATCCCATCAGCAAAGCAGCCAATACGTCCTTTTTCAAAATAAAAGTCTTAAGTGCCTCTATCTGTTCGCGTCTTAAAGAAATGCCCAAATCTAAATCGTCTAAAGTTGATGACAAAAACGTTTTAAACAAACATGGTTCCTGAGCTGCCGCCATGTTTAATTTCAAAGTCAAAGCTCTGCCGTCATCGGCTAATCCCGCCCACCAAACCATTATAGAGCTGTGATTGGCCCGGTACAAGACTGACCGGACCAATCAGTGGGCTGCAGAGGTTCCAAGACGGTCTAGTTTAGGCTATAGCAAAGCAACTTGCACTAACAAGTGTTGAGTAAAAGTGTGCAAACAGGTGCTGCTGCTGTCCAAATGAAATGTAAACATTGAGTCTAAATGTTGGTTAGAACACAGGAATCACCGCCCTGCAGCTGCTTCTCTTTATAATAATCAGAGTTGAAGTTTTCAACAGGAAGTCTCAAATTAAACCAATGGATTCATCAGAGTTTTAGTCTGAGTTGGTGGAAACAAAATGACTAAATCTAAAGTGAAGAGTTGTTTTAATTTCCTCTGTGGTTCTAGCTCTAATAAACCTTTGAGCTGCTGCTGTATGAATGCACCCAAGTTATAATTGGATCATAAAATACAATTAGACTAATTTATTTATATTAAACAGCCAAAGATGCTGTTTTTATGTCTACTGGGTTGTGATTAAAGTTTTGTTTGTTGCCTCATTGGTGTGAATCAAATTAAACAGAATTGCTTTTATTGGCTCATTTGTTTGTCTGCGCTGGTTGAAGGGACTTGGAGAATTGACATAAAAAGAAAATATTAGGCACTATTTTATCTTTAGTGTTAAACAGCGGTCTAAGCCACGCATGTCGCAACTGTGACTGCATTTCAAGAATGGTAGAACTTTGTAAAAAAGTCAGTCCAGTCCAAAGTTTTAGTCTTTTATTAACTAGATTTTCTCTTTAAATTAAATTTCCTGGTGAATAAAAGCACAAACCCTCACTGACTAATAAAAAGCTGACCACTCATAAAACCTGACTACATTCAGCAGCTTTACTGAAGGAGTGACCCTCATTCTGTAAACTAGAATTTATATAGTGGAACATTGTTCTTAGACGGTAAAAACTACAGGGCTCAAAACTGCTCTTAAAACAGTGCAGGGGAAATGACGTGCCGTCTTTGTGCAGCCGATGGCTGATCATGAGAATCCCTCCATAAACTACTAAAGAAGCAGAAGCATAAACCACATTCTTATTTCAGTTTCATGTAAAGGATGAGGCAAGGATAAAACTTTTCTCCTCGTTTTCCCATCCAGTGGCAGGTTTGTCAAAAGTCATTTTAAGGCCACGCTCCTCAGATGTGTAGAACTTCGTCTGGGTTATAGAACAATGACTCGTCTTCACCAAATGTTGCAGCTCCATATCTCCCTGCTGCTGTCAATTAGCTCATTAATGTGACAGCGGGATAACGTCTGACTCCCTTCCGTCCTCTAGCTCTCTGGTAATCTTATTCCACTCAGGTTTTTTTCCGTCTATCTGCAGTCTGTCTCTTCCTGTCCTTGTCTTTTTCCACTCCGTCTCCTTGCTGCACTTTTGATGCAGATTATGAAGAATTATACCCGACTTCAAACCGGCGGAGGAGGAGATTAACTTCGTTTCTGATGTCGACTGATTTTAACGAACTTCTCTGAAGTTGATCCTCTCTTTGCGGACGAGTTACTAAAGACTAACCTCCCTAACTCTCAGCTCGTTTATCAGCGCCGCTTTGTTCCTAATCCACCGTTTCCTCTGTCTCAACAGGTGACTACGTGTTGATGACGGTCTACTTTGATCTCAGCAGACGGATGGGCTACTTCACCATCCAGACCTACATCCCCTGTATCCTGACGGTGGTCCTCTCCTGGGTCTCATTCTGGATCAAGAGCGACGCAACGCCAGCCAGAACAGCTCTAGGTACGACTCCACAGACCTTTAGCGTTAGGGTTTTTTCTATGGATGAACCGATACTGAATCGGATATCGGTGCAGATCCAGGACTTTTAGCTGGATTGGTCAAATTGGCCGATACTGGACCATTTTGAGGGTTTTCTGGTCCAAGTTATATTATGTTAGAGGTTTATTATGTCTGAAATTACAGTATTTTAGTCTTTGCATTACACAAAACCCAAGTATCGGTATCGAGACTGAAAAAACTGGGTTTCCACTTCTGGGGCTTTTAGGTTTCTGTTTCATCGTGGATCTGGTTTTTTGTTCCGATCTTTAGTCTTAATTGATGCATTTGGAATAATTGTATTAACTACTGTAGTTATTTCTGGAACATTGCCATCACCAATCAGCGAAAAAATACAAATATAAACCATTTTGTGTATTTATGGTTGTGCATCCCATCAGTGTGTCTTGTTTTGTTGACCATAGCTAGTTGTTTCTTTAATTGCATGCTAACAGTTTGAATTACTTTCCTCTCACTGCATGCCCACCGTTAGTTGATTTGCTTTCATGTGGATGGTGATGATTTGGGATAAAATCCAAGGTAAGTTTGTGTCAACACCTTCATTCATTTCTATATTCTAGCATGTTTTTCACAAGATGGCACAAATATTCATGTATTTAAACATTATGTAGGTCTAAATACCCGCCCTCGTTGATAACACTAGCAGGGTTTAGGTCTGTAGCAGTCAATGTTCTGTTTTTCTCTCTGCTGAGCCACTCCAGGTTTCTCCACATCTCTGGAGCTCAATAGTCCTTGAATCAAGAGAACAAACAGCACCTATGACCCGACACCACCTCGTATGCTATTTCATTTTCAAACACTAATTAACACTTGGGAATGTGGACATTTGAATGTATTAACTGATGTCCTTTGAAACAAGCGTATTGACTTCCTACCGCTGTGGTTCAGTGGATTCAGCAGAGCTGAGAAACGCCAATCCCTTACAACTTTAATAGATAGAAGACATTTTTAATGACCTGTTTGCACTTTGCTCAACAGTTGTTTTTCATTTTTAGCCTTTACTAGAATTTCCCCCAAACGTTATAATCTTGTCTGTCTGATGACATAATTTAAAAAAATCAGATACTCGGTACTCAAGTAAACTTTTTACTAGGGATGGGTATTGGTATAGTGTTTTCGATAATATTGGCCGATATTGGCAATATCGTATCGGTTTTGCGATAATATCGGCCAACATTGACGATATCGGTAAATATCGGTATCGTTTTTGCGATAATATCGGGCAATAGTGATTACATCGGTACCGATTTTTCGATAATGTTGGCCGTATTGGCTATATCGGTAAATATTGGTATCGGTTTTGCGATAATATCGGCCAATATTGACTATATCGGTAAATATCGGTATCGATTTTCCGATAATATTGGCCGATATTGGCTATATCGGTAAATATCGGTATCGGTTTTTGTAATGATGACACACATGACCTTTACATACATGCACATATTATACATCAAAGTGTTCAGCTACTTCTCCTCTCTCCCAAAATGTCAAAATATAACAAATCTGATGTATAGTTTTGGAGATATTTTTATTTATTTGGCACACCTTGCATTAAATACTATGTTTGTCTTTTTTTTTTACGAGGACTACCCGCTTATATCGGTATCGTTTATCGGTATCGGAAATTAGGAGTTAGACAATGTCAGATATGGGTGAAAAAGCCAATATCGAGCATCCCTACTTTTTACCAAATACCTTTTTACTCTTACTCAAGTATTCTTTGGGACAGCAACTTTTTACTTTTACTTGAGTAAAAATATGTTGAAGTAGTGCTACTCTTACTTAAGTAGGCTACATTTTTTGGGTACTCTACCTACCTCTGACAGTCAGCTCAGTGCTCTTAGGTGTTCCCCCTTTATAAAGCTAGGATTTGAGTTGTACCTTTTTCTTTTGCTTTAGCGACACAAAAAAAGCTCCAATAAAGACTTTTTATAAACACACTCATCCACATAATGCACCTATCATCATTTTAGTGATGAACATTTATTGAGTTGACCTTAAAGGCATGGTAATATTTGCAACTCTGAATTACCGAGTTGCCCTTATTAGACCTCCCTCTACTATTTATAGAAAAACAATAAAAAATATATCAAATTCACACTGCATTGGCATCAGCACAGCCTAAAGTTAGTCATAAAAATAACATCTTCAATCCTTAAAAATGCACCTGGTAAAGGAGGGTCGGGACCTTTGTGACCATCTCACTGACGTTACGTCCGGTTTTCTCAGCTGTGGTCCAGCCTCCTTCACCCCAGCTGTCAGTGGGACGCCACACGCCATCGTAAAGTGTTTTGTTTCCACTCAGCCCCTGCTGTCCCTCATCAACCAGCCAGTATCACACAGGGTCATCTGGAACGTCTCCGCAGTAATAAAAATAAACTTTTATTGGACTTCTACCCATCGCCACTCGTTATCGAAGCAAGAGGGAAACTTCACAGTCGAACAACCAGGTCGCCTCACGTTCAACAATAAGGAGCGTTATTACCCGAGCTAAAGGAGCCTTTCTTCTTGTGCTGCTAATGAAAGCTGATCACAACCACAGATTACGTTCGGCGTGTTTTGTTTTTTTTTGGCTCGGCTTGCTTTTTGCTCCCCGCCTGATAAAGGTTGACACGATGACAGCTGAACATCAAAACAGCGTGGAGGAGATTAGATCAACAGACACAACAATGATGTTTATTTTCAGCGTGTAATCGTAGAAGTTGAAGCAATGTGCTGCAATGTGTTACAGCTCATATTCAACCTGTCTGCGTGCTCACCGGAGGAGTTTAGGTTCCTCTAACAGGTAGAGCCGAGAAACAAGCTGCCCCTGTCCTGATAAACGTCCTCAGTCAGCTCAACAATAGAAAGTCACTTTTTTTCTCACCGTCTGTACCAAGAAAAGCTGGAACGAAACAATAGTGTAAGTGAAGGCCTCTGGCCCGTAGCAGCAGGGAGAAATGTCAGGACAAAGCAGGTGTATCAAACAGGTTAAAGTCCAAGAAAATGACAGGTCACGCTGTCGCCCCTAAACCTTCCACCCCAAAGGCAGCGGGCCTCGACAGGCCGCCGACGTGTTCCAGGTGGCATTTCCAAAGAGCCGCCACTCACCGGCCGGGACGTCGGGGCAGACATAAGGAAGCTGAGCTCCAGTTGAGTCCTATTAGGCCTCTGTTTCTGCAGCTCACACGGATTTCCACAGAGATACGAGTGTTGGGGAAATAAAACCTCCTCAAGGCAGATTATTCTGAGAACAACGCAGAGATTTAGAGTGTAGAGCGACTGCAGGGCTGGAATTAAAAGACACAGGAGGGAACATCCATGGCAAGGCTCACCCAAGATGGAATTTCACAATGTCGCTCAAGTTCACCAGGGCTTTTCATTAAAACAGAGTCTCAAATGGCTGAATCTACACAGAATTTGGCCTTTAGTTTAGGAAATCATGAACTGACACCATTTGACAGAGAAGATCAATAGTTCTAAAGAGGAGTAAAAGATCTCAGATTTCAGGAATGTGATCAAAGAATGTTACATAGGGACCAGGTCAACAAAGACCCTAACATGGGCTAAAGTTCGCCGTCACGGAGACAAATTTCCGTCATTTGGTAAAAAAGCTAAAAGTTTTGTCAAATAACTCTCTATCTCGGTCTGGTTGCACACTGGACCGGCTGACAGTTACGTGTACTAGTGATCAGACCTGTGCCAGACTGGTGGTCCGGTTGAGCAGGTCGTGAAATGAGCAGTTTGTTTTAATTTGCACTTCCGTGTTGCAGCATGGTTCAGATAAAGAGCGCTCTAAAAGCTGACATAACACCGGTACGGACATCAGCTGGTTGTTATTAAGTCGCTGCACCACGCATAGATCACGTGACGACTTCCTGAAAGTGCGGCGCTCTGACAGAGCGTCTCGGTGACACACAAACACCACGAGGAGCTCAGCTCGGCACACACACACACCGCTACAGCTGCAGACCGCATGCAGAAACTATATATTCTCTCAACATCAACAGTGGATTTTGTTTTTTGAAGTGATCTGAAATATGGCAACTGAACTGTAGCAGCTCTTTGGACGAGAAGTGAAACATATTCAAGAAACAAGAAAAGTCCAGTTGCCTTCTTTTAAATCCCTTAAAACGATCATATCCTGCATGACATGGTTTTTCTTGCAGAAATACTTGATGTTCATATTCCCACAGGAAGTTTCCCAAGCTGCTAGCTAGCTCCGCTGCTAAATTCTGCTACAAATAACCAAGTAATATCAATCTGATCATTTCTAGATTGCATCAATATTTGATACCAAACATCCGTATAGTTGCTGTCAGGCTAAAACCTAATCTGTCAACGTTTGGTCGTCTAACGTTCGTCTTTCACACCTATCAGTGGTTTGTTAAAGAGTATAGGGATGTATAAGAGTCTGCCTGGCAGTAACATCAGGTTAATATTGTTTTCTGTTAAAACCTCTTAAGGAAAAGCGTTTTATTTATATTTATTAACGCATTTAAAACTACAGGAAGAGCGCTGCCACAAATATAACTAACCAGACAAGTTTCCAGACGTACAAAATTCTACAGAGAACTGTCCACACGGCCTTTGGTGATGACATTTACATCACACACACCACCAAAGCCTCCAGCATTCCCAAACATTCAAAGAAAAAAAGCCCTTTAAAGGATCGTACTCCCTTAGCGCCCCAGCTCCTACCATGAGCCACAATGCGAGAGCTGAAAAACAAACTGTCCACATGCAGAAAATACCCCTAAAGCAGTCGCAGTAAGGGTCTTTAGTGGGATACGCTCTAGAGAGGTTGACCTTTTAAGGTTAAAGACGAGCCCCCTGATAGATGCTTAGCTTCTTATCTGTTGTTCCTCCGTTACATTAGGTCAAAATCTCAAATACAGGTCAGAAATAGTATCAGTATTCCATGTGGAGACCAACAGATGCACTGAAACATGTTGGAACTCCTTTCATTTTTATCAAATAAACTAGCTAGAGAAAGCTGGGGGTGGTAGTTGGCACACTGGTGAGGAAGGAGAGGGATTTGAAGCCAACCAAAATGTTTTTCATTGAGATTTAAAAATTGTTATGCAGCAGGGTGCAACAGTGTGCAAGATGGGAAGAAAATACCAAACTATCAACCCAGAACACCAAGAATTAGGCAAAACAAGGCCTCAGAGGAAACGAGATAGTCACAAATAATGGTCTTTAGGTCAACTTGTCTTCTAGGAGAGACTGCCAGACTACAGGTCTTCATGCTATAAGACAAGACAGTCATGCCAAGTTCTTCCTGCCTCCAGAGGAAGCTGCGCAAAATCTAATAAAACCGCCTTAAGCATCAGTTGAATCTAAAGACTGAGAGCTTTACCATTAAAAGAAGAAAAGAACTCCACTGGGATTTTGGAGGAACTTAGCAGAGCAAAACTTTGTGGCCCACTCAGCTCAGCTTGAGGCTAGCAGCCCGAGGCTACACTAGCTGCTAGCTTGACACGTAGGGACCGGTGGCTGAACTGCCATCGGCTTTGACTGGTCACATATTATACATTTTGACACTTTGTGGGAAAATTCAATTCCTTTTTCCTGCAGAACACATTTTCATCCAGTTTTCTAGGGAAAACGTAGCTCCAAATTGACGGTTTCACATCAAAATGTTGAGCAGAATGAGAGCTAGCAGCTGGGTGACAGTTTCACTGGTAGCAGTCGTACCTTTGTGGGAATAGTGCTGATTGTTCAAAAGGAACCAGAAGGTAGCTGAAGTGGCTGCTCTCCGTTTCAGGACTAAACTGTTAACTGCTACACTTTATTAGGGTTATAAAGTAGGATGTAATAAAACTTGGTATGAAAAGGTTTTTATGAACTACTCTATTAGGTTGGACTTACAGTTGCTGTCAGAAGTTTACAGATGTTCAACGTGGGAATGACTGTCGTTAGTATTGGATCTGTAGAAATTGACTAGGCTGTTTTTACAGGGTCTAATGATACAACATAATGTTTGATCTTTTTCTAAAAGAAGGATTAGATGTCAAGTACCAGGCATTAATGCACACCGTGTGTAGTACATACCCTGCATCCTGTATGTACTAAATAGCCTCTTGTTAGTGATGGGTTCAGTCGAGTAGCAGTGGAGGAAGTACTTGTTAACTAGGAGTACTCAAACCCTAAGGGGCTGCATCCACATGTGGATGTCTCAGGGGGAGGTCGCTAAACTCTCGCTGCTATACGGGTGAGCTGACGAAGTGCACCATGACAAAAGTGAAACTATGTGATCATTACCACGCTGACTAGATTTAGTGAATGAATTGCAGCTTGCATTATTGAGTACTCCTGCTATGGGCGTTACACCTAATACCAGTATGTACCGGGGCATAGTGGTGCAGGGAACTGGTATGTACGCATTGTTTTTGGCACTTATATTTACCCCTGTGTGTACACATCTCAAAGCATGTTTTTGTAGCCATAAACCTGCTTCTGGTATAATCCTGGCTGAAATTTAGACCATCTTCTTGACAGAATTGGTAGTTATTTGATTTCCTGACACAGACTTGACTTTAAACATGGTTAATACATTTTCAGCGAGGTCTAGGTTGGAACTTTAGGAGGTTAATTCCAGAGGCCTAGTGTTAGCTTGCTTTATTCAATCAGAAAGCAGTTCTGATGTGTGCTTGGGTTCACTTTGCTATTTGGACACGTAGTTGTGCCCAAGGTTTAAACATCTAGTTGGTTTCATGGAAAATCTGCTAAGTGATATGTTGTAAAACCATTCCATCATGGAGAAAGAACGAGTCCAGTCCGCTATTTAAAGAGTGCATTCATGCTCATGATGGGTGGCCTCTGTAGTCAGGATACAAAAATGTAGAGATTGTACTTGATGCTCCGGGTGATTGGCTAGTAACCAGAATCAGACCACTTTCACCAGCTTCTAGCCAGGCTGAAACTCAAAAATCTGAATTTTTATTCCCCCTGGTATCGGATTGCACCGTGGCTAAGTGGTCAATTCATGCTAGAAATAAAAACAGAAATATCACAGTAATGAGGAATTGACTTGGTAGAAAGCTAGGTTACTAAAACATGTGATAACTGAAGCCCTAGTACTTATTAATCCAACACATTCATAATCGTTTTGAAAGGTAGTGTTTGAAATACCTGTAGTTTATTTAAACTGGACTTTTTGTAGAAAAAATATGTAGTTTGATGGACTTAGGATATGCCTACATTTTTAAAATAAAAGTATTTCCTTGTTTCAGAGTACTACTAACTGTGTATGCTCCCAGGTCTTAAACAGAAATCATATAAAACTGGATTTAACAGATAAGCGTTTCACAAAAACCAGACACACAGTTGTTCTGGTCGGAGAGTTGGAAGCTATTCTGGTTGGTAATCTGGAATTAAACCCAGCGTTTTGTTGGCTCATCCATCCATCACCACCGCCTCTCTCTGCTGACTTTATGGCTCTTTGTCAGTGTCACATTTTTTCCTCCTTTGCTCCCAACGGAGACGGATCATTACTCATTCAGACAGTGGAGAAATCATCGCCGGAACATGAGCGTTTCCTAAGCAGCTGATTCTGTTGTTGCTCTCAATTACAAACAAACCCGCTGTGACCAGTTTTCATAATCTACAACAGACAAGCCCTCAGGTTAGAGTGTAATCATTAAAATACAGCGTACTGGTGAACACCAACACTACCAGAAGCCTCCTGATATACATGTGCCTAAGTGTCAATGATGGGAGTGAGTTGAAGAGGTGATTTATAGATATTGGTACCTCTAACTGCTCTGATTAGACAGTCGTTCTAACTTTACCAAATCTAACGAGTTTATAAAACACGAACCTGATTAGAGTCAGGTTAATTACAGAAGTGGATAAAATTGTCAGTACCCTACAGTTAAAGAGGGTCACTAAACCAACACTAACTGAGCTTTCTGACTCTGAGCACCTTGATGGTCTTTAGATTTCATTGGATTTTAAACAGATTCTGATCCAGATGCAGCAGAGCAGGTCCAGAACAGAACCGAGCCTGCTCCATGTTCCTCAGTAGACCAGTGTTCATAGAGCTGATCCAGATCCAGTTTGTCTCATCAATCTAAAGGAGGTTCTCCCAGAAGGTTTGAGGCTCATCAACAGGACTTTGGGTGAATTCTAGTCTGGACTGGGTGGTTTTCTTCTACCAGTGGTGTCCTCCTCAGTCGTTTTCTATTAGGTCCAATTTGATTCAAACGGAGACTGATGGTGTGATCTGATACTGATGAACTTTTAGTGATGGAGATGGTCTTCTAGTCTTTATCTGATGGAGATGGTCTTCTAGTCTTTAGTTGATGGAGATGGTCTTCTAGTCTTTAGTTGATGGAGATGGTCTTCTAGTCTTTAGTTGATGGAGATGTTCTTCTAGTCTTTAGTTGATGGAGATGGTCTTCTAGTCTTTAGTTGATGGAGATGGTCTTCTAGTCTTTAGTTGATGGAGATGGTCTTCTAGTCTTTAGTTGATGGAGATGGTCTTCTAGTCTTTATCTGATGGAGATGGTCTTCTAGTCTTTACCTGATGGAGATGGTCTTCTAGTCTTTATCTGATGGAGATGGTCTTCTAGCCTTTAGCTGATGGAGATGGTCTTCTAGTCTTTAGCTGATGGAGATGGTCTTCTAGTCTTTAGCTGATGGAGATGGTCTTCTAGCCTTTAGCTGATGGAGATGGTCTTCTAGTCTTTAGCTGATGGAGATGGTCTTCTAGTCTTTAGTTGATGGAGATGGTCTTCTAGTCTTTAGCTGATGGAGATGGTCTTCTAGTCTTTAGTTGATGGAGATGGTCTTCTAGTCTTTAGTTGATGGAGATGGTCTTCTAGTCTTTAGCTGATGGAGATGGTCTTCT
>SSNR01000079.1:1390348-1410631 GCA_006937965.1 Callopanchax toddi
AAGTACAAAACTAAAAGTTACAAGCACAAAACTAAAAGTTACAAGCACAAAACTAAAAGTTACAAGCACAAAACTAAAAGTTACAAGCACAAAACTAAAAGTTACAAGCACAAAACTAAAAGTTACAAGCACAAAACTAAAAGTTACAAGCACAAAACTAAAAGTTACAAGTACAAAACTAAAAGTTACAAGCACAAAACTAAAAGTTACAAGCACAAAACTAAAAGTTACAAGCACAAAACTAAAAGTTACAAGCACAAAACTAAAAGTTACAAGCACAAAACTAAATGTTACAAGCACAAAACTAAAAGTTACAAGCACAAAACTAAAAGTTACAAGCACAAAACTAAAAGTTACAAGTACAAAACTAAAAGTTACAAGCACAAAACTAAAAGTTACAAGCACAAAACTAAATGTTACAAGCACAAAACTAAATGTTACAAGCACAAAACTAAATGTTACAAGCACAAAACTAAAAGTTACAAGTACAAAACTAAAAGTTACAAGTACAAAACTAAAAGTTACAAGCACAAAACTAAAAGTTACAAGTACAAAACCAAAAGTTACAAGCACAAAACTAAAAGTTACAAGTACAAAACTAAAAGTTACAAGCACAAAACTAAAAGTCACAAGCACAAAACTAAAAGTTAGAACTACAAAACTAAAAGTTACAAGCACAAACCTAAAGTCCCAGTTCTAGTTCCATACAATCCTAGTTCCATAGTTTTCTCCCAACATCTGTTTCATCATATTAAAGGGACAGGTGGTCCAATTAATGCTGCTAACAACATGTAACGTTTTAAACTGTTTAAAGTTTGTTTAGCTGCACACTTCTGCAAGGTTATTAGCTAGTTTTTGTCGGTTTTATACTGAGCTGGTTTGGCTCGGATACCTTGACTAAACTAATGGTTTTACAGGAATCTAGGTTCTATGAAGTCACAGTGAGTAGATTACGTACCTTTTATTGACGAATGGAAGACTGAGTCAGGAATAAAGACTTTACAGAATTTATTATAAAAGCTGACAGACAGTTACAAACAGATTAGCAGAGGTAGCAGTGTTTAAGCTTTTGTCAACAGGATGGTATGGTGTTCTAAGTTGATCTTAATATGAGTTTTAATGACCTGAGTCTGTGAGGTTAAGACTAGGGGCATTTTATCTTAAAGGGAGTTACTTGGGTGTTAAGCTACAGTGAGGTGTGAGCTTATCAACAAGCCTTTAGCTTTACCAGAGAGGGGTGCTACTTAGCTGGCGTTCCGTGGATCAATTCTGGTGTGGGTTGACGGCCGCTGGAAGGTGAAAAACCCCTCTCGACCGTCGGGGGCTGAGCCGCCTCGGGACGACCGGTTTTGTCCTGGATACAGCAGTCAGAAGACACATCTCGGCTGGTGGTTAGCATCTTGAGCTAACATCCCCATGTTTGGCGAGGAGGGCAGACTGAAGGTGTCTGTCCTCATAGGGGAGCAGTGATCATCGGCTCAAACGGGGCTCGCTACCCGTACAGAGGAGCCGGCAACTTAGGAAATAGCTGAGCTGTGTAGCAGGTGACAGCTGAGCTCTCGTCTCAGTCAGGCTTGTCTGAGAACTCTCGTCTCCAGGAAGTGGAGAGAGCTTAAAGGAACATGACTCAAGCCTTTAAAGTGATATTACCTTCATGAATCAAGTATGAACATAATACTGATTTTAACCTTTTAGCAAAGTAGAACTATGAAATAATACGAAAGCTGGACCACACATTCATAATACTGTGGAATAAAAAGCATTAATCATATTAAGACATATCTGAACAGTTTAATTAAGAGTAGTGTCGTTTAGAAAGAGACATCAGGAAGTCTGAGTTTATTATTACTAAAGAGTCCTGTGGAGTCTTCCGGAAAAACAATCTGGACATGGAGGAATGTTGATTCGGGTTAAAACATAATTAAAAAGTCATTATAATCGAAGTTATTGGGGAAAAAGAGAATTATTGTTTGTGTGATGTTCAAGGGGTCAGAGGTTATAGCGTATTTGGTAACGCTACAAACACGTTAGCATATCAGCTCTAATAATATTTGTCCTGATTAGAAACAGACTGTACGTTTAAATGACCAAATCTAAGTGCTACCACTTGGTCAACAAATAGTCATTATGACTTTAAAGTAAAACTTTTAACACATTATCTAGTCTAGATTGTTATTTATGTAGCAGCAGCAGGCCTTAGAAGGTTCATGGAACTGATTAAAACCTCACACCGTTTCTGTTATCTAACTGAAACTCACCTCAAATATTGAATATGTTGTTGCTTAAGGGGTTTGTTGACTATATTGTCAGTTTCCCCCTCCAGGGACAGATGAGGATCTGATTTTTTAAATTTTGTGTGGAACAAATACAGTTCAGTGCGAGCAAACTGAACCCTTCTTATTTCAGTCTGCTTGTATGTTATTGTAGCTTCAGACATCCATGACAAACTCAGAAAATTAGGTTTGATATCTGAAAATAAAGTATCTCTCCTCTCATTCACTCAGTTTACTGGGTAGAAAACTAGGCGCCACGGCTGACAAAATCAAAAACAGATGGCTGTCAAACCAAAAAGAGAGATCCAGGCAAGTCCCGAGCTGACAGGCAGACTAGAGAACATCCTGCAGACAGCGGGTACCACACAGGGCCGAGTCGGGCTCAATCTGATGGAGGAGAGCACTCGACCCAGAGTCAGGCTGCAGAAAAACTGGATCAAGACCAGAACTACAACACTAACCTGATCAGACAGACTCAGGGGAAAGAAAACCCTGAAGAAATAGTATGGCGTTGTAAGAGTCCACATATTTTGCTCTGTTGATCTATTATTTTTTAAGAACATATATTTGTTTTTCCTGTGTTTGAGGTCCCAAATACCTAAATAAAATGTAAAAAATGCACACCAAGCAAAAACTCAGGTCTCAGGTCAACAGCTACATAAAATACACCGAGTCATTCTAGAATTTAGTTCAGAACCAGATTTATCCAAAGTATAAGAAAATAAAAATATGTTACTCGCCAGAACACTTGTTAATGAACTATTATAGTTAATAAACTACTAATTTAATATCAGTGATTTAATGTTTCAGGATTTTTATGTGCAAGACCTGATGCTGAAAGGACTAAACCTTGTTATTTTTTACTATAGAGTCAATAATACATGTACTTCTTTTGGACTAGACTAAAAGAACTTGCATCTAAAGTAGCTTATTGCCTCAAGTACTTGAGAAAAGATGAAGACTCAAAAGTTGACAGATCTTCAGATTCAGCCTCACACAGACTGCACATTTTGGACAGTCTCAACAAAACCTGAAGACATCCTCCGACCCAAGCATTTTAAAAACGGAGGTAGCATAAGCCTTACGCAACACAAATCAGTGGAATTTATACTTTATGTCTTTTGACATCTGTGGTTCAGGCTGGGCTGACCTGAAACTCCTAGAACCGGACCCTCTTATCTGGAATTGAAGCATCTGGCTGCTATTTAGACAAGGCACACAGATCAGAATGCTCACGCAATATGAGAGGCATTGGTTTACAATACGACATCACAAACCTATCAATTCACTTTATATTGAAATGGGTCCAGATTAGAAGTTGGTTCAATAAAGTTTTATTATCACAGTCAGCAGATTTTTACCTAATTCAGCAGTATCCTGAGCAAGTACAGGTGATGGGCGACAGGAGGAAGAAAAACTCTGTTTTAACAGGAACGAACCTCCAGCAGAACCAGTACAGGTGACCTAACCTGCTCAATTATTAGGGTGTTTTCAACTCTGTCACTTCCACAATTTTTTAAAGTTTTATGGGGTTATAAGTATTATAATGATGAAAATATTGTAGGAAAGTTTTTCAAACATACCCATATTTTTTAATTATTAAATGTTCTTCATCAAGTGGTGGACTTTTAGGTTAAAGGAGGCCAATAAAGTATATCATTAAATTTAATAGATTAAAACTAAGGATGCTCGATATTGGCTTTTTCACTGATGTCCAGTATCCGATATTGTCAAACTCTTAGTTTCCGATACCGATATAAACCGATACTGATGTAAGCGTGGTAGCCCTCATTAAAAAAAAAGACAAACACAGTATTTAATGCAAGGTGTGCCAAATAAATAAAAATATCTCAAAAACTATACATCAGATTTGTTATATTTTGACATTTTGGGAGAGAGGAGAAGTAACCGAACAGTTTGATGTATAATATGTGCATGGTATGTAAAGGTCATGTCTGTCATCATGACAAAAACCGATACCGATATTTACCGATATCGCCAATATCGGCCGATATTATCGAAAACCCGATACCGATATTTACCGATATCGCCAATATCGGCCGATATTATCGAAAAACCGATACCCATCCCTAATTAAAACACTTTTAGCTCTAAAAACAAGCTAACGGTAGATCTGTGTATACGAAGACTGCACACAAACATGGCATGAGCCGTTTTTCAAAACATGGAGTAGAGAAGAATATTAGTGGAGCAAAGAGAGTGTGTATACACAAGTTTACCATCTGAATGAATGGATTTCAGAGCTACTTTTGTTGTGCAAGAAGCCAGAGTAAGAAAATCCTTGGACAAATCAGCAGAATCCTTTAAACCTGAGAAGCTTCATCAATCCAAAGTTGTCCTCTTTGATCACTGACCCTCCAAAGAGTCCCAGATCAGCGTGTTGGTCCTCAGGAGTTTATTTTAAACCGTTTCCTGTCGAGGCTCTAGTAACTGTTGGTGTTAATCACAACAGGGGTCACTTATTAACGCGTTTCTTAAAGTAAATGTCCGTTTACAGGGCCAGATTTTTGAGGAGCGTTTCTAAAAATGTACCTGGCCCCATCGGAGACGTCCCAGAGGTCACCGCCGACGTCATGTCAGGGTTTTTTTCCTCTTTAAACTTCAAAGAAAGAATAAAGAGAGGAAATCACGTGTCCTGGCTGTGGGTGTTTAATAGAAGTCAGAACTGATGCAAGAATGGGGACATCTTCCCTGAATGTCTGCATTATTAATAGGGATGAATAAATATCCATCTCCGTTACATAATCAGATCGTCACGGAGGATTTCTCTGAACTCCTGTCCTAACGAGGCCGTTGTTTTCCCAGGTATCACCACGGTGCTGACCATGACCACCCTGAGCACCGTGGCCAGGAACTCCCTACCCAGAGTGTCCTACGTCACCGCCATGGACCTGTTTGTCACCGTCTGCTTCCTGTTTGTCGTCGCTGCCATGATCGAGTACGCCATGCTCAACTACTGCTCCTACAGTGGACGCAGACCGCCTCCCAGGATGCAGAGGATGGTAAGACGTGGGGATCCACCTGGGGTGTGTATTAGGACCCTGTCCTGTTTCTGTCCCACCTAATGAACCACGACTCGACACCTAGATCAAGCTGATGCCGTCTAACATCAGTCCTCAGACGGATAAATGACATCCAGGCAGGAAACACCAGTTCCGGAGTCTGACGTGCGTTTCCGAGCACATGTGTTCAGTTAGAGAACATTTCCTTCCTAGCTGTTGCCCCCGTGCCAGAGCTTGATGTCGTGTGTAGGCGTTGAGGCTGTACCTGCCGCGAGTGTCTTAATGGCGGCAGCGCACGTCTCCTAAAACTGAGTCAGCCGCTGTCATCTCTCTCTCCCTGTTCATTATTTTCTCCTTGTGTGGAGGAGTTCTGCTCAATGTGTCTCTGGGCTAAAGAGGCTGTCAGCTCAGGCTGAACAATTAAGCTGTGTTACATTCAGTCCACACCTCTGCGTTTCAGGCTCTCGGCTGGATGTCCAGGGGTGGGGGGGGGCGTCAGTACGCCTCCTTCACGCTGCCCACTCACCCAGTCCTCATGTACCACTCCTCCTCTAATGGAGAAGTAAATAACTGGAAAACTTCTGGAGATGTTTTCCCCCGTTAGGCAGGATGGTAAATCTTTCCAGGAGGTGTTTTTCTTTAGTAGGATGTTCCATGAGTAGAGGGGAGAAGTCCTCAGTGTTTGTTAAGAAATTCACAGATTCTAATGTTGGATTGAAGCTAATTGCTAAATCAACTTGAACTAGGGGTAAGTAAGTAAGTAAGTAAAGTTTATTTATATAGCGCCTTTCACAGATATACATCACAAAGCGCTTTACAATATAAACAAAAAAAACAAAACAGAGAAAACATTGAAAATAAAAAACAAAACAGAGATTTGGGGGTACCAGATACAATATTTGGGCAAGATTTGGGGTACCTTCAAGGGACAGTTGCAACTCCGAGGCTAGTTGGATCTAGCCAATTAGCTGTGGCCTGCTGTAGCTCTTTGAGCAACCTACGTTTAGAGAAACAAAGACAAGTTCTGATCATACAAACAAGCTAACTAGCTACAAACACGTGTTAAGGTTCAACCCTTGAGTGTTGATGTGGTCTCAAAGCAGTGTTAATTTTGGCGTGAAATTTTAATTTAGTTTTAGTCTTAGTCTTTTGACTAAAATTATTTTTCATTTTAGTTTAGTATTAGTCGTCCAATTCATTTTAATTTTAGTCTAATTTTAGTCGACTAAAATTCTGAACTATTTTAGTCGACTAAAATAGTTCAGAATTTTAGTCGACTAAATATAAAATAGGCACATTTCACTAATATTAATATATTTTCCTCTGGTGCGTTTATTTTACATTTCTTTAAATGAATTGGGGTAACACTTTACTTTTATTAACATTAGTGCATTATTAAGTATTATATAAACAAATGGGCTCTTTATCAACGTTCCCAATATTGTTAATGACCCCAATTATAAGACACAGCCCTTTCCAAGACTAATCTTCAGAAAAAAAACTAAATTCACTTTTAAAATAAACTGTTTTGTTGAAAATTTGATTAAGTAGTTTAAATATTATCTTATTTAGAGACCTTTAATAATTTTTTATTAATTCAATCACAAAGATCTGTAATTCATATTCTACTGTGTGTTGAGTTCTGTCAGGAAAGACACTAGTGGTCCTGAGCAAATAAATACCATAATAATGCAAACTGTCAGAACTTTGCTCATGACGTCAGATCAAAAGTCTGCAGGCTTTAACTCACAGAGTCTGATCAGCTGTTCTCACGCTGCGGTCCGTCTCCTCCCACAGAACGTGATCGCCACAACGCTCCGTCTTCGCTCATTTCTCTCCATAACTCCATATTTCCTGTCTCCCTGACAGCTGTTTGATCCTCTGCTGCATTCACCACCATTATCTTAAAATTACCGTCGTAACTCTGCCTCTGTTCTGTTCATTTGACCCACTTTTAATAAAGTTTGTTCCTGTCGGTGTCTGTTTTGCTGTTTACAAACTCCGGCGCGTCCCGACAAGGCGGACTCTGATTGGTTCCTTTCTCATCTACTTCCGCCTGTTACGTTTGCTGATTGGTTCCCTTCTCTAGTCCCGCCTGCTCCGATTGCTGATTGGTTCTTTGGTATGTTTGTCAAATTCTTCCCGTTTTCTGATTGGATTTTGTCACTGTCGATTCTCGTCTCGTCTTTCGTTCCTGACGAAAAGGTCCGCCGATTTAGTCTTCGTCATCGTCTTTTTCCGTTTTATATTTTTGAATTTCGTTTAGTTTTCGTTCGGTAAAATATATTCGTGACGAAATAAATAACGAAAATATTTCATCTACGAAATTAACACTGCCTCAAAGAAGATATTTGATCTTTTCACTCGTTTTTACCCTTTTATTTTACAGTTTTCTTACTTTTAACAAACCACTTTTTAAGATGTTTTTACTGGTTTTGTTATTTTTGAACAGTTTAGCTATAACTCGCCTGAGTACAGTGAGGTGGAAGAAGGGGCTTGGCCATGATATCAACCCTACACCTACAACATCATCCAGTAACCATTTACTATAATGTAACAGTTTTTAGATGGTAAAACTACAGGGGTTGGAACTGTTTTTTAAAAAAGTGGAGGGGACATGTCCCTCGTGTCGCCCCCCAAACTTACGTCCGTGGGACCCGCGGTTATTAGCAGTTAGCTCATCTGTCTGGTGAGGAATAATCTCTGTTTCTCCAACCGAAAAGAAATCTACAGCAGATGTTAACCAGAACCTTTTTAGAGAACACTTCAAATGATCTGAACTTTTCTTTTCTGTCTGTAGGAAATAGTTTCATGTGACTCTGTAAAACTAGGGCTAGTGCTAAATCTATACTTCATTCTTGAATAATTTATACAGCGACAACTAATTATTATTGAACAATATTTAATCAAACTTCTGCTTACTTCCTTACAGCTCAGATAACAGATGCTGAAAGAGAAGTTTAGACCTGACAGGTCATCACCCATCCTATCGGAACAGGAAGTGTGATAGTCCGATCTGCTAGATCTCTCACCGTGTTCTGGTTTCTGTTGCAGGCCTACTCGTCCTTGAATATGAGTCGCGCCCCTCGGGCCATGATGCCGATGGGAAACTCTCTGTTCTGGCACGACTACGACGACAACTGCATGTACGAGTGCTTAGATGGCAAAGACTGCAAGAGCTTCTTCTGCTGCTACGAAGAGTGCAAGGAAGGGGGTTGGAGGAAAGGACGGATCCACGTCAACATCCGGGAGCTGGATTCCTACTCCCGGGTGTTCTTCCCCACCTCCTTCTTGCTGTTTAACATCGTCTACTGGGTCAGCTACCTCTACCTCTAGTCCGGAGGTCCCATCAAGGCAGCTCAACGTTTTGGCTACGGACGGTGATTTGAGGTCTTAACTAGTGGAGGCAATGAGGCCATGCTGCTTTGGGGTGACGAGTTGAAGGTCGTGACACTTTGAACCAAACGGCCGTTCAGAGACTGAAACCCTCCGGAGCAGAACAACAAGCCGACAGCGTTAAAGGACAGGTCCGCTTTCACTAACCAAACTGTGACTCCAGAGACGTTCGGGGACAGGGTGGCAAAGCTGAATCTTGGTCATCGAGATGGCGACGCACCCATAGTGCCTTCCTTAGAAAGGGTGCGATAACGACAGACGCGGCGTCAGAGTTCCCTCCATTATCTGTTACCTCGTCCCCCACGCCGCCGCATGCTGAGCTGCTTATCCTTTGACAACTGGACGTTCTTTAAAACCCATTTATAAGATTTAGTTTTACCTCAGAATGTTGTCCTTTCATTTCACTACAGCCAGCCACACATCGGTGGTGTCTGGTAAAGTCTTCTTTCTGGAGCCTTCATGACCGGACCGTCCAGTTTACAGTAATGCCAAGAAGAGCTGGGTACTAATAAACGCAGGGTGGCACTCCTACACAACTAATGTATCACAAGTGCATAAATATCTAAAACTAAACATGCAAATCTCATAACATGTTTCAGGATAGAAATAAGATTAGATTAAGTCACGCTTTAGAAGGGTTTTTATTTGATACGTTTATGCACCTCGTTGAAGGAATCGACGTTCTTTACTTCAGTATTTTTTAGTAGTCCTGCTGTTTCTCATTCACCCCCTCCCCAGGTATTTCCACCTTAAAAATTTCCTCCAGATTTCATTAGGAATTCAGCTTTGCCTCAAAAACAAGTTTAATGTGACGAACCATCAGAACAGCTCACTGTTTTTTAATCTTAATAAGAAAGTATTTCTGTTAGAAAGGACAATCAGGGGACTTGCTAGTTTTTAGAAGTATCTTACCCCGTCAGTTAGGTTATTTTTAGCGACCTGCCTTATATAAGAGATTCTATGGGATTGGTTAACTTGTGAGTTAGTTGAGAACTTGTCTAAAAACACACCCAGTTTACCGGAACATCCAAAGATTTTCAGCTTTTTCAGAGTGGCGTGCCAAGAAATTAACAAAAAACTTTGTTTAAAATATGAAGTGGTTTGAAGTCTGGTTAGCTGAGGCTGTGTTTGAAATCTACACTCGATCACTAAACGCTGAGGCGGCCATTTTGTATGTACGATACAACTTTCCCACAAATGTACCATAATGCATTGTGGCCTGAGCTGATGGAGCTTGCTAGCAGCTCATAATAAAGTGATTTTGTAGATGTCAGGACCTGAGGAGAAAACCAAACTGACAGCTAGTGAGTGAGTGAACATTTTGAACACAGCCTTAGTTGCATCGTATGGATATGGCTAGCTAAACTAGCTGTTAGCCAGGATCTTTTTATTTAAAAAAAGCTAACATGGCTAGCTGTGGTTTCATAAGAGCCTAGTTGGCCAAGCTAGCTGTTAGCTTTCATCTTGTTGTATCTCAACAGCCCATTGAACCTGGTTAGCTGTTAGCTTGCAGTGTGTTGTATTTTAAAAGCCTTGTTATCCATAGCTGTTGCTTCTGTAGAGCTCACCTGACATGGCTAGCAGTTACACACATTAGCAATGTTTCTTTTTTGCACATTTGTTGGGATCATGACTCGACCCTGGCTAACAAAGTTAGCTAGCTAAACTAACGTTCAAAAACTAAATTTAAAACAAATCCAAGTGAAAGATCAGTGGTCTTTTATGTCACTCTGAAGGAGGTGTAAAGCCCGAGTCCCACCAGAAACGGACATGTGAGCCGTGATTTTAACTGGAAACCATTGTGGTTGATAAGAGTGGTCCCGTGAAGAGCGCTACGTCATGACCCAGAAGCGCTGGTCCGCACCATGGTACTGAAGATATACAGCTGAGTTTCATACGTTACGACATTGTAGAGAACTGTACGCCACTAGTACGGCAAAACAAAAACTACAGCCAAACACGGACGAGGAGTTTCATTGATCCAAGATTTAAGAGCCACACAGAACAACCATAGTTCTGACCACGTACAGACAAGACATGTATGTCCTGCCTCCTGATTTCTGGTGTTCTCAGTTCTGTGAGGTATTGTGACATCATACGGTCAGGCAAGCAGCGTCCGTCGGTGCTCTGCTTCAGGAACTCATCCTGTGAGACCAGAGGACTCACAGAATACGAGGCATTGATGTTTCCTGTGGGACCCAGGCTTAATATCACCTTAGAGTGATTTGAGGGGTGATTTCTCATCTAACTCTTGGTGAATCGTTTCCACCAAACAACCTCTTTTAGAAGCGTTAGTAACCCCAAAGAAACGATTACCACCACCGCATATTGTGTTTTCTGGGTTAATACTTTAGTTTAAAATAACAAAACGAGCTGCTGCAGAAATAATAGTCACTGGAAGCCTGAAGCCAATACAAACCTACACATTCTGTATAGGACTGATATGAATTAAAGTCATTTCACCGTTTTTCTTTAAATCCAGCCCTTGATGGATGAGTCTCCTTTATGTCCTGGTGATAAATGAAGGGACATTCTGACGTCCTGCCGTGGACAGGACCTTAAAGGACACCCTCCTGTGCCTACATAGGTGGTCCCACGTTCAGAGACTCTGTGGACGGAGCAACGTTCAAATGGATGAAACCGGATTTTTGTTGATAGAGTCCCTCATCCTGTCCTCAGACATGTAAAAACAATCTGTGCAGGAAGATGGACGGACAGCGACGTTTTTTGGGATAATTCTGGTTTTGTTTACTGTTCTATGGCGTTTTTTTGCAGTCGTTTGGCTTTGTAGAACAATCAACCCCCTCTTTCTGCCCCAACACAAACACACACTTTCTCCCTGGTATTTGTATGTTCCAGAGAAGCTTTTATGTAAGATGTATCTAATTAATGTTTCTATTTTCATACCGTTATGGAATGTATATTAGGCCAGTAGCAAGGCTGGTTCCAGTTCAGTCACTTCCAGCCGCCTAAATAATTTTCTTTTCGAGGTCTTACATATTCATAACGACCCGTTTGAGATTTTTAATCAAAAATAAAACTGGCTTTGAGTTCCATTAGAATCCAGAACTGGCTGAACTGACCAGAACCAGGCTGGCACCGCGGTAAACCCTCCACACCTCTGATATTTCTACTACACTTTATAAGTGTCTTAGTCTGTTGAGATACTTCAATAAAACAAAAAAAAATCACTATTTTCTACGTCTCAATAAAAGCGAATCACCCGTGTGTTTTCAACTGACTGGACCCTGTGTTTATGAAGCCTCTTTGAACTGAGAGGACTGATCCAAGATCAGCACCAGCGAGCGCTCGAGAGGCTCTTCACCGAGACCTCGTCGCCCCCGTTAAAGGTGCTGGTTTTTCCACGATGTTGGAAAGCGATGCGTTTCTCTGTCGCGATGATTTGTGGGAGCTTTGGGGGGCGGGGGTGTAAAACGGCAACACGCTGGTCTTGGATCAGCCCTCCAAGAGGAAATGATTTATAAAACCAGGATCATGAAGTGGAATTAGGCATCTTTTTTCTATTGTGTGGTTTATTGCTTATATAAATAAATACTGTTTTGGTCAAGTGCTACGGCGACGCTCTTTGCTTGTTGGGTTGGAGTCGGAATGCTGTGGTCGGCTAAAGGTTTCGAAGAAATGCAGAAAAAGCTCAAGCTAAATGTTTGCTAGTTCCTGTGATTCACTCACTGCTTTTCAACTGGACAAATCTGATGAATTTACAAATATATCAAATGTTTTACACCTGCCTTGAACCGACTACCGTCACCATGGAACCTGCTAAAGCATTCCCCGTCTATGTTAGCGGTTATGCTACTGCTGTTGCTAATCGATTCTGTTTGCTGGATTTGGTTGCAGAACCAAAAAATAAATGTCTGAGATTTAAGTCGGAACATTTACTAAAACACCTCCCCCCCAAAGTTTCACAGCCGGGATCAGCACCTCCAGCTCTGAGACCATGGTTACCAACTGGTGAAGTCCTAAGTACGTATCTCGGGGCCTGGTTCACGAGCGAGGGATCAACGGGTGAATCGGAGTCGTCGAGTTCAGACGTTTTAGAGGGAGGAGCTGCTCCTCCACATTGAGAGGTGCCAGCTGAGGTGGTTCCTCTGGTCTGGATGCCTCCAGGACATAAACTGTGTTTTTGGCATGTTCTGCTGGCAGGAGGTTTCAGGACCAACCCAGGACCCAATCCTGGTCCTCGGGTGCCACTATCCAGCATGTCTTCATTGTCTCCCTGCTTCAACACACTGTTCAGCAGGTCGTTTAGTTAATCACCCACTGATTCAGATCAGGTGTGTTTATGCAGAGCAACACCCAAAACATGCAGGACTGTGGCACTCGAGGACCAGGGTTGCCTACCCTTGATGGAATGCTATTTCTAAGCTGACACATGGAGTCTCGCTGGTGGAGCTGTCTGGGGAGAGGAGCGTTCTCGTGTCCCTGCTAGGGCTGCTGGGAGGTTCCTAACCATCCCTGACCTCTACATCCAATATGGCTGCCTGCCTGTTTATTTTCACCTTTGTTAGTGAATGTCACTACCTGACCCGTCCCGGAAACCCGATCGGTACTGCTCATGTGCAAAACGCGTCTACTTCCACTGAAGCATTTTAATATAGTTACAGGTCAGATTAAAATGTTTATACACATAAGTATCTATTGTTTAAATGGTCCGCGCAGTCGAAAAAGAGGCAAAGTTGTTGGTAATAGCTAAGGGCTAACTGAGAGCTAACGTCTCATTCACATTACTTGAATGTCGCAAAGTTTGCGAACAGTACGTAAGATTCGCACATGCGCAGTACCGATCGGTTTCTGGTACCGATCGGGTAGTGACAGTGAACATGTGAGCCACTTAGCTTAGCATTTAGCTCATGTTTGAGAGCAAAGAAATATATTGTTGGGATATGATCAACATGTATTGTTGGAGGTACAAACAAAACTGACTAAAGTAATAAGAAGTACAAAGGTTTGTGGAGGTAAAGTGGTAAATTACACTGACTTTGTTTGATGGAGAAGTTTTTTATCTTCTAAATGTAACAAATCTGTCACTTCCATGTTTTTCTGTTCTAAACGTCCTCTAACAGATTTTATATTTACTGAATTTCCTGAACATAACGTCAGGAAAACCTAAAGAGGGTTTGTTCAGATCTCTGACCGTTTAAAACTTTATTCATAAATTAAAAGTGATGGTTAAAAAACATTTAGCCTCTAAGGACGAGGAACCTTCAAGGCCGCTAGTTGATCTCCATCTTCCACATTTAGCTGGAGGTGTTTGACTCACTGTGACTAACATGATGAAGACCGGTGTGTTTGCACCTTCAAGAATATGGCGTTGCCATGGCAACACTCTGCAAAGCACCTGTATGAGTGCATTGAGCTACAGCTAATAGTTAGCCTGAATACTGAGCAGAACAAAGACCAAATCCTATTTCAGGTTTGGTAAAACAACATTTATGTATCCAAATCTAAAACGCCTCCCATACTGGTAATCTCTAAATGACTAACAAGTTCAACCTGTACAAATTAGTTCCAGCAGTCAGAAAAACGGCTCCCAAATCAATGTTCAGCTGGGAAAGTTACTAAATGAAGCTGTACACATAAAACATGATGATTTACAGCAGTCCTCAGGCGGTCTGTCTCCATCAGAACAATGATGTGACTAATATCCAGTGACAGATGCATGAGCACATCATCGCTTTGCCCTCAGTTTGGTGACCTAGTTTTAATCCAGAGCAGAGCGAGAGGAAGACAAAGGAGCGGAGTCGTAGGGTAGACGTTACAACACGGAGCTCCTTCCACATTAAAGGAAGCTTCTGGCGCCCACGCAACGTGGAGCTAGCAAGGCGCTATACGGAGGGAGAGGAGTTTATTCATGCTGCAGAGAAAGGAGCTCTAAGACCTGATTGTTTGACGTGCAGGGTTGTGAGAAAGCCTGCAGGGATTTAATGCATATGTGTGAGAATGTAAACAGTCGTTTTAAGACCACAAGGCTAATGGTGATGACATGGAGCAGCTCTGTGGGAACGCACGGGGTTAAAACCAAACCATAAACCTGCGGTTTTGATTTAAATAACTCAAATGTTGATCTGGTTTTCTAAACTAAAGCAGATCAAATCTAATAGAAGAACTTATTTTATGCATATTGGGACCAAATTAATGAAAATTATGAGCTAATTAGTTTTTAATTTTACACTTAAAATGTTCATGTGATATCTCCTGTTTAATGGCAAAAAGCAATATATACTACTGGGCAAAGAGATCAGCAGATGACGTGGTCCACCTGGGACGTCACTTCATCCTGCAGCATCTCATCCACCCAGGGACAGACAGAGTCCTGTCAGAGTAACTACCAGTCAGTGGGTCACCAGCTTCCTGACGTACCTGCAGCAGAAGGTGAGGCTGCACAAGAACCATCTGCCCTGATGCCCCACAGGAGGTGTTCTCGACCCCTCTTCTTCTTCTTCCTATACACTGACTACAACTCCTGAAGTTTGCAGATGACACCGCTGTCATTGGTTTGATCCAGGACGGGAGGTGGATTGGCTAGTCCACCAGTGCAGTCAGAACCACCTGGAGATTAACCCGCGCAAGACTGTGGAGGTGCTGGTGGACTTCCGGAGAACACCTCCTCACACATAAACACCAGCTGTCAGTGGATCTTCAGGGAGTCGATACTCATTGATCATGAGCTTTTGCCACATTGTGAGAAAGGTCTGAAAGATCAGCTCAATGTTTTCTCACATTCTTTCCACAAGTTTTCTTCAAATGTTCTCAACTTCTCCTGACCTCTGGACAGGTCCTGGTCTCCTGCTCCATAACCTCTAGATCTCATCTCTCTAATCCTTGGGGCCTCCAACAACTGAAAAATGTGTTCTAGTCCTCTGGTGGTTAGGTCTAGGTAAGCTAAGGTGTGCCCAGTTGCTGATTCCAACCATCAAATCTTAAAAACTTCCATCTAGTTCATTTAGATTCATTTACAGTTAAATTACATTATTGTGTACAAAACTCTTAAGGCTTTAAAAGAACACTGCATCACATCATCATCATGCCCGGTGTAAACACACACACACACACACACACGCCACAGAGACTCTGCACCACCAAGCAGCCCTCACAAACTCATCATGCATGGGGGAAACATGTTAACTCCATCAGGACCACACCACTCCCTCAACCAGCTGGGGTCATAGTATTATATAGTATATAGGTATAGGTGGCGGTATAAGGCATGCGGTTCCCAAGTTCCTAACCATCAAACCTTAACAACTCCCATCTAGACCCTTCTTTCTTAAAGAACTTAAAAGGAACACTGCGAATTTTCACAAAAATTCTCAAGATTATTATTATTATTATTGTTGTTTCTCTTCTCCAGACTGTTCACTTTAAAACTCCAGCTGGTCCTGGTGTCCTGCTCTATAACCCCTCCATTTCACCTGTGAAATCCTCGGGGAGGAGACACGGCCTCCTCCCCTACCCACTACTGTGGGAGTGTTCCTTTGATCCAGGTCCCAGGAGCATGTGGGATTTGAACCAGTCACCTTGAGACTGGTGAGTGAGAACTGTCCCGCCACACCACCGAGGCCCTTCACACTCTCACTGGTTCTCTTAGACCTTTTCACTCTTTAGTTTGACTCCAGAAGTTTAAAATAGATGAAGTCCTGAGTTGTGATCCAGGTCCTCCAGATCTCAAGTCTCATGTCTAACAGACTGAGCCATTCGAGCAGACACTGGTAGATCTGTCTCACAGCTTTTCACTCTTTAGTTTGACTCCAGAAGTTTAAAATGGATGAAGTCTTGAGTTGTGATCCAGATCCTGCAGATCTCAAGTCTCATGTCTATCAGACTGAGCCATTCAAGCAGACACTGGTAGATCTGTCTCACAGCTTTTCACTCTTTAGTTTGATGGATGGAGTCTAAAAGCAGCTGAACCTGGACTTGAACCCAGAACCTTCAGAACTCTATCCTGGTCTCTGACAGTCTGAGCTAACTGATCTCTCACTTAGTTGAAGTCCTAGAAGTCTAAAGATGAATTGAATGCTGGGACCTGTTCAGGTGGGTCTCCTGCTGCTGTCACAGACCTTTAGACCTCCTGGTGTTGTAGACCAGCTGCTACCAGAATCACTGGACACCTGGTTCTACTAGTGGGGACATTTTAGATCATGTTGGACAGATAATCCACATTAAGGTTCATAGAGAAGAAAACCTAGAAGCAGGCTGTATGGTGGAGCAGTGGCTAGAACTGATGCCTTTCAGCAAGAAGGTTGCAGGTTCAATTCCTCAGATTAGCAGCTCACTGCTCCTCAACATGAGATCAGGTTCAAAGCAGAAAAACCAATTCCCTAATACATGATGAATTATTATTCTAAGAACCAGTGTGTCCGGATGGATCACTATGACAACGTGTTGGAGAACTAGAGCAGAAAGCAGCTACAGACTCAGTTTTACTGTGTTAGAGTCAGGGTTCCATTATGGTTCATATACAATGACTTTTTAATACATTTGTCCCAGATGTGCTGTTGGATTCAGGTCTGGGGACCAGGCGCGTCAGTCCATAGCATCAACTCCATCTTGCAGGAACTGCTGACACACTTGAGCCACAGGAGGTCCATTAGGAGGAACCCAGGACCAACCACACAAGCATCTGATCTCACAAGGGGTCTGAGGGTCTCAGCTCGGTACCTAATGGCAGTCAGACTACCTCTGGTGACCTCATGGAGGGCTAAGTTGCAGCAGCAACCCTCCCTAGTCAGGTGTTCCGGGCACGTCCAACTGGGAGGAGACCTAAAGGAAGACACAGGACACACTGGAGGGACCATGTTCCTCGGCTGACCTGGGATCCCCCCCGGAGGGGCTGGCTGAAGTGACTGGGGAGAGGAGACCTGACCTCGGATTAGTGGAGGAAAATGGATGGATATTATAATACGGGTCACTAAATATATATCAAAAAGTCAAACTATTGTATAGGTCATTACATTTTATAAAAAGTCATACTAAAGCAGAGGTCGCACTAGACTTTTTTGATGTCCATCACTTTGACTGACAGGGTCCAAAAAAATCTAGTCACAATATATTTTTACCTCTCGTTAATTCATTTAAAAAATATGACAATAACGTCTTCAACAGCGTAAGATTTTTCACCATTTTGAACGGCGAAGGGAGCGCCGCCGTGCCCTGATTCAACGCGCCCGGCTGGGTAGATGATGGGGCGAATGGAAGGTCATGTGCCTCTCACTGCTTTCTATCGAGGATGCTGAAGATGTTTACATGACTGGGATTATGGTTACTGGATTTCTACTGGGTTCTTGCGGATATCTGGGATACCGCAAACTTTCGGAGAAGATGGTCCAATTAGCAAGCTGCCCGCTCTCGCTGACACAGTGTGTCAGACTGGAGGGACTCAGACTTTGTAACCAACTTGGATAAAGCTCTGGCTCTGCTTGAAGGACATGAATTCCCCCTGTTCCGGCTGTTTGGGTATTTGACAACCAGGAAAGGACAGAAGGTAGAAAGCAAATTAATTTCTGCCTGCTCTAAACAAATTTGTTATCTAGAATTCGGCTCCCCCAACTGGCCTTGAGGCTGAAGTATCTCAAACTCCCCTGGTGAGGAATGCAGCCTGCGGCTCCACCCCTCCCTTCCTGTCTTCATGAGACTGTGGCTGTGTCCGAATTCAGGGGTAGGATGCTTCTGAGGACGTGGACTTGCTGGTCTACCTAGGTTGGGTCCTTGCTCGACCGCTAAGACCGGAAATAAGCGGCTCTGAATTCAGACGGTCTAGCCTCATACTTATCCCCGCCCCTCAGTCCAGTCGCTTAGCAACCGTGACAGCGCCAACAGACAGGCTAAAGCTAATAAAATGGATCTAAAGAAACACTCTAAGCTCTTTTATGGTGACTTATTTCCTAAACTTTCATTTAAAACATTCAAGCTAGCTTACATTGATTTCTTGTCTTAAATAACATGAAAAATAAAACATTCAAACTCTTTTGTGGAGATTTTTTATTATTAAACTTCATATAAAGATAAGAAAAAAAATTCCTAAACACAAGCTTTTTTAAATATTTTGAGAAACTGACATTTAAAACTGGACTGCTCTCTGGTTTTTTCTGCTACTGCTGCAAAATTGAACCAGTAGAATCCAACTGTGTCCTGTGTTGTAAATTCAATAAAGTTGAGGGGGAAAAAAAGCAGAATCCAACGGCCGGCACGCAAAGCATCCTGGGATAGCCTTGGCCAGCGAGGATACACCAGACCCATCCTCGGAATTGGGGTGGAGCGAGGAGGACGCATTTGAGGACGCATGGATGAGTATCCTTCGAATTCGGACAGCACTCGTCGCGGCGCTGTGACGTCATCGGCCTCGAAATGCGTCCTCATAAGCGTCCTACCCCTGAATTCGAACACAGCCTGTGACTCCAGATCCCTGTGCTCGCTTATAACATCAGAATGAGAGACTATCACGGCTGCACTGGAAGGTCATGGAATCACTCACTTGCAGACACAACAAGACACTGATACGCACACACCCACCATCCAGCTCCAACGTGCTCCTGGTTCCTCAACACTCCTCCCTCTCCAGAGTGACATCACTGCAGGATGCGCACTAGCTGCAGCTTAGTGGGGTCTCTCGGAGCAACCCCCCACACATACACACACACACACCTACATTATGTGTGACAACATTGTGACTGTCTCTCTGCTCTGAATGTGGTGAGGTGTTTTTTTTCCTCTGTCAAGTCTCTGTACTCCCTTAAGGAGGGCAGAGAAATGAGACAGGTTTTTTTTATCCTTACGCGACTTCCCTCTTGTTTACCATCTATCCCCCTCTGCATCAAAAGGGTGCACCCCCAGGCGGTGTCCACGGTCTGCCTGTTCCTGTAAAGTGTTCTACGTGTTCTGTGTGTCTAATCTTGGTCAGGTTGTACTGAAATGTATCTTGTTGTACCTGGTTCAATGACAAATAATTTAATTGATTTTTCATTTTTAAAAAAAATAGAATTGTAATGTTCTCTCACAAGAAAGAGTCTGTAGTTCCAAACCTTGTGGCTAGACCACTGTCGGCCGTAGCCAAAGCCAAAACAAAACAAAAACTTTTTACAAAAAAACTGTTTTCTTACGCAACACAAAATCCTCATAACGTCAAACATCCCCTCAGAATAAAACACTGAACATCACTCCATCCATTTTCTTGACCGCTTCATCCTCCACTACAGGTCACTGAGAGTCGGTGTCCATCTTCAGCGGTCACGGTGCGAGAGACGAGGGACACTCTGGACAGGTCACCAGTTCATCGCAGCAGAACACAGAACATCAAGACAAACACTCCATGGTTCACCGCGGTCAGGGATGAATCCTCATACTGGGCGATGGCGGGTAGCCTGACTGTCTACTCACTCCTGAGTGCAGTGCTTCACTTAGGGACCATCAACAAATTAACATTCAGTCAAAACGCTTTAAAAGGAAATTCAGTATCTCCCAGGTCATGTGACCAAGAAGCTCCAAAACAACTCCTAATTGTGTTCCTAAACTGGACTCATGAGACACAGCAGGTTTGAACAAATTTTGTAAAAAAAAAAAAAAAAAAAAAAAAA